>JBBBDQ010000258.1:1985000-2250000 GCA_037127315.1 Ascarosepion bandense
GTTAGTTTTAAGTCAACCTGCACACTAATTAGAGAATGACCCGATTTGGCCATATAGAGTAAAAGTTTTTGCTCTGCATTTGTCAGGGCAGGAAGGTAGAGAAAAGGTTGATGAGGTTCAACTGCTGTCCTGTTAGATCCGGGACTCGGGTTGGTTCTCTCGATGACCTAGGTCACATCATAAACGATGGAAATGTTGCTGTAATATCTGCCTTCCGCATCAGTTCTTGTTAGAGGAGACCAACCCCTCTCTGTTGAACATTGAAGTTACCACTGATGTGAAAATTGGCCGAGGGAAATTCAGTGTGGATATTTTCCATCCTCTGTGGTATTTGATAAGTATTCTAGGCGGAGTGTCCACTTAAATTTGCTACATTCATTTGCTTCGATGTTTTGAAGTATTTCTGTCAATTAACAATCAAATTACCAACCCTTCATTTTGAGGATGATATTGAGAAAAACAAATGTGGTACGATGAATAAGTGAATCTCAACAAATACTTTGTCTAGAAGCGTGAGAAAGTAATTTTCTAAGGAATAAACCAGATTTTTATCGACACATACCGTTCGCCTCTTTCAAAGACTCTGATTGTTAATTGACAGAAAGACTTCAAAATATTGAAGAAAAAAATAGATACCAAAACTAAGTAGACACTCCCGTTGGAATGTTTATAAAGAGGTTTTGACTTGATGGCCGGCTTTTAGATTTAGAGAAAATATATTCCTTATTCCGGTCTCGTGTATTCGCGAAGACAAAATTTGATAGAATGTATCTCTTTTTATTTTTATTTTTTTCTGTTTTGAGATTTGATGTTGCATTGGAAAAACTAATATCAATATTAATTCTTTTCTTTCTCTTTAAATCCCGGGGGAAAGGATTTATATTTCGCATCAAATTTTATACGGTTTTGACAGGGCCGGACGTGTTTGGAATTTTGTCGACACCGGTGGGTGGAAAAAAAATCACTTGTTAAAGAAATTGTTTTTCCTTATCGACGTATGTTTTCCGGATTTGGATTGCGTGATTTTTTTTCTGTTTTAATCAAGATAAAATAATATGCTTACATCCAGGAGAAAATCTCAGTAGGCGTCGATAATTACTGCTGATAATCTTCTTAAACTTAAATTTTTTCTTCATCTTGCTTTTTTTTACTGAATGTGTTTTTTTTTCTGTTTACTGATTTTTTTTTACTGTTTCCCTTTTAAAATCTCTTCATTTTTCTCCATTTTATTTTCTTTAATGGGTTCCTTCTCGTTCTTTCCATCAATGTTTTTTTATCTTTGACACATTTTTTCGATTTTTTATTTTATTTCTTCATATCTCCTTCCTTTACTTCATTTCTTCATTCTTTTATCCTTCCAATTATCTCCATTCCTGTATCTCTTATTCGTTCCAAATTTTTTCTTTCTGTATTTTTTTCTTTCCGCCATTTTCATTTTACATTTGTTCTTCCTTCTTTAATCTTTTTTTTCACTCCTGATTTTTTTTCGAAATGATTTCCGTGTTTTTTAATTGTTCAAACCCAATGTCTCTTTTTTCATTACCTTAGTTTTTTTTTTCTCCAAGTCTCAATGGTCATATTAATATTAATCTTTATAAGAAAACATTCGACATTCTTTCACAGTGAAAATTTTAAACCAGAGATTTCACGCCACATCTTTCAAAAATATGACTGATAATTAAGATTTTAAAATGATCTATCAGAAAAATTGCTTTCTCAGGTCCAGTAACTGATATCGCTATTTCCAGTACCGATGAGGTCTTCTTTTTTTAAACATTTGTTTTAGATAATTCACGATATCTAAGTTTTAATATCAACTTTCATAAATAATTTTTTTTTCTTGAAACTTTAATTTTTAGCTTTAATTAAAATATGGAATATCTAGTATTATTAAAATACTATAGCTTCTTTCTGTCTAATATGATTTACTAATATCACCACTGTCAGTCAATTAAGTGCCATACGTGATACCCGCTTTGGGCGGTTATGTCTCGAAAGAGAAACGACTGACTGGGTAGAAGATTATCCCGCAGTAGGTTGCCATTGCTTTCTGTGGTAGATTGGTAATGTAATGAATAGGTAGTGAATATGTATACATCGTTGTTCTCCCTCACTAGAAAATGATTAGCTGGTGTCAGCCATAGATATAGATTAAGGCGAGGAGATCTTCCACTAGAGGTCTATTGGTCTACCACTATAGATTAATAGTTATCGACTACGCCTACGTATCAGGATACTGCATACGACGAGTACCGTCCATTACGTCTACGTACTAGATTGTCCTACTCGATTACATTTGCCTAAACCACTTAAGTACCACGAACGATGTGTGTGTGTGTGTGTGTGTGTGTGTGTGTGTGTGTGTGTGTGTGTGTGTGTGTGTGTGTGTGTGTCGAAAAGGGATATATCAACTGGTTATCAGCCAAGGCTGTAGAACTCAATCTTTCCTATTATTTAACACATAACTGGAGGGAAGAGACGAATTTCCCAACGGTATGAGTGCGTAAGTAAATGCAGAGAATTCAACTGGAATTCGAACTCGGATCCCCGATTTCTCGTCCCGAGCCGTTACCCACTGCACTACAACGGACAGATTACATGTAGACATCTTAATTATAAAAAAAGATACGAGCTTTCTGCTAATCTAGTTAGTCACTCAATTAAGTGCCATATGTGACATACGCTTAGGTGATCCTGTCTCTTGCAATCTATGACTGACTAGGCAGAAGATTTCTCTGCAGTAGTTTTGCCATTTCCTTCTCCTGTATACTGATTGTTAAACAAGAGTATCGAATCAAATCTGTCCTGTTATCCAAACCATAGCTGGAGAAAGAAGAGATGCGTACATACCTTCTCCAAGAGTATTTGTCCGTAAGTGAATGCAACGAATCTCAACTGGAATTGGAAATCGGCTCTCCGATTTCCCATTTCGAGCCGATATCCACCTCACCACGACGTACATTGCTAATCTACAACTTCAAAATGATAATAATCAACTTCAAAATGGACTTATTTTCAGGTAAAAAAAATTAATCAACTCCAAAATGGTTTAATCAACTCCAAAATGGATTAATCAACTTCAAAATGGATCAGTCAATTTCAAAATAGATTAATCAACTTCAAAATGGATTAATCAACTTCCAATTGGCAAACAACTTCAAAATAAGAAATAATCAACTTCAATTTGTGAATTAATACGAAGTTAGTGCAAGTCTCGGGGGAAATATTATTAATTGCCTCAGAGATCATCGCTTCTAACTTGCTGAGGTGGAATTCTTTAGTAGTTAAAGATCCCTGGCCATCACCTCTTAAAATCCCAACAACTGAATCTGACATACTTCATTTACTTTAATCATGATTAAAAAAAAAAAATATATATATATATATATAGTACTGTGCAAAAGTAGTAGGACAAGAACATTTATCTTTTATGAAGCATATTGACAGAAAATAAAGAATTTAAAGTAATTTTATTTGGTTTACCCAACAAATGCTCCAACAAGAAAACAAATACTTGTTACAAAATAAATTTAATATTTAATATAATAGCTTTTGCTTTGATCACAGCCTTCATTCTGTCAAGCATTGACATTAGAGTGTGGGAGGCTTACGTTTTTCCTGTGGTTGTAAGGTGGAAAATATTTTGTCACCCAAAAAGCTATATATACGCCGTTAGACTATATCGAAACTGGAAAATGATGTTTAAAATATTTTCTCAAATGAGAAAAATGTCAGTTATTCTTTAAACGGTACAGCAACATTTTATGCAAATTTTAAAAGGTTATTCTTTGTTTGATAGTAATTCCTCTGCAACAGCCATTTCTATACCTTTTCAACTTCAAAATGATAATCAACTTCAAAATGGACTTATTTTAAGGTAAAAAAAATTAATCAACTCCAAAATGGCAAACAACTTCAAAATGAGAAATAATCAACTTCAAATTGAGAATTAATATAATACTAATTTATACTTTTATTTTTACTTAAAAGGGATAAAAATAAATATAAACGTTTCTAGGAAATTTATTTAAAAGATTAAATCATCAGAGTTAATTACAGAGAGAAATAATCTCTGTATTCCAGATACGAAGTTAGTGCAAGTCTCGGGGGAAATATTATTAATTGCCTCGGAGGATCATCGCTTCTAACTTGCTGAGGTGGAATTCTTTAGTAGTTTAAGATCCCTGGCCATCACCTCTTAAAATCCCAACAATTGAGTCTGCCATACTTCTTTTTACGCCAGCTTTAATGACTGACCAAACTTTTTCAATGGGATTTAACATCGGACTATAGAGGCCAAGTTTGAAAATTTGGTGTTGCCTAAATTCGTCTCCCTCCACAATTTCTTCAATTGAAGTATGGCAAGGAGCGTTATCAATATATATATATATATATATATATATATATATATATGCATTGGAGAACACATTTAATTAAAATCGTCAAATAAATGTGAAATTTTACTTTCAACTACGTCCGCGCCCTACATCATAAATAGTCTGTCAAAAATGATCAAGAGGGGAACTCATTCAACCAGCCTAAAGAAAAGGACACCTTAGACGATGCACTCCACGGAATGCGCACGCCTTCATACGGCCAGGTCAAAAACTGGTAACAAGCCACTTCAATGACAACACATCCTCCGGCTCCCTGAAAATAGATAAGTAGAGATTCTTTCCCATATGCAGCCACATATACACGTGTCGCATAAACGCTTATCAATGCTAACGCACACATGTGACACGAACATCTTTGTTCATATTCACGCGCTTACACACAGACTGACGCGAACACGCCAAGTCTCATCTATCAATATATGTATTTTACATTTGTTAAAAAGTATTTTTGTCTTTGTTCAAATTGCTGATTGTATTAATTACATGAACTCGTAATTATTTTCAACAAATATAAGCTAAAAATCAAATTATTATCTCATAAAGGAAAGAAAAAAGGAAATAAAATACTGATACTCAAATTTCTCCGCCACAAGTTTGTTCAGTTCCTGGCTCAGTAGAACGTGTATAAATTTAATCACAAAAACGAATAACTGAGAAAATTTTAATCCTAGATTCCATTAGATACACGACTCGAGAGTTACTCAAGAGACAGTATAACTGATCAAAATGAAGACGCTTAATAATGTGCGGAATATGAATGGAAGAGTCGTTGGAAGAAAATGATTAGGAAGTTAAGGAAGAAAATTCGGCGATTGACCTTTTGACTTGAAAACGCCAAAATAAACAGACACTCGGACGTATATTGCACAATTTGGCAGTTCATAGAAAGAAGTTCAGTGGACCTTTCTTAAATTTAGAACACGGTGTAAACGATCTCCCCGATGCTATAAGATCCCACGTAGGCATGTACGCCGACAACACCACAGTTTACTCTCGGCTCGATCAAAAATCTGGGAAGCGAACCTTGCTGCCGAGCTTAAGAAGGACCTCCAATCCGTGGTGGACTGGGGTAAGAAATGGCTAGTAAATTTTAATACTTCCAAATACTTTCTTAATACTTCTACCAGTTAACCATCATGGACAATCTCTCCTATC
The DNA here is from genome assembly GCA_037127315.1 of Ascarosepion bandense. NCBI lineage: Eukaryota > Metazoa > Mollusca > Cephalopoda > Sepiida > Sepiidae > Ascarosepion > Ascarosepion bandense. Next base: position 1,990,553 of record JBBBDQ010000258.1, read on the forward strand.
TCCCATTAGCATGGAACAGGCTAGCCTCCCTGAGAGTAAAACAGTATGCCTCCTTGGCCTCATACTCTCAGCGGGCCTCAAGTGTAATGACTATATCGAATCCATTGCTAAATCCGCTTCTATGAAAGTCCGTTCTCTGTGCAGTGCCAGGAAGTTTTCCCGTCTGAATCTATCCTGCACATATATAAATCTACCATCCGCCCGTGTACTGAATACTGCTGCCACATCAGGTCGTGTGCCCCTGCTATTCTCCTCGGGATTCTTGACAAAATCCAACGGAGAATCTGTAATGTGACTGATACCGACTTGGCAGCCCGGCTGTAGTCGCTCTCTCACCGGCGTGATGTGGCTTTCCTGTGCCTCTTCTATAAATACTTTCACGGCTACTGCTCCGATGAACTTAGATCACTGGTGCCCCCCTAGGTATTAATTTAAACGAGCTACTAGATCAACAACTTGGTCCCACCTTTTTACTGTGAAACCGATAAAGTGTAACCGCAATGTCTACTCTAATAGCTTCTTTTCTCGCCCTTCCCGCCTGTGGAATTCTCTTCCATATACTTACTTCCCCGACAACTAACATCTCAAGGAATTTAAATGTAAAGTCAATAGACATCTATCACACTAACTCGCATCAATTCCCTCAAACACTCTACCCATCTACCCCCACCCCCATCCTCGTTATCCTCATCCATAGAATAGAGTATCAACGGATTGAAATGTGGTATCTGTACGAAATCATGATGGAAAGAGTCATAATCTTCATAGAACCATTAAATGAGTTGAAAATTTCCGGCATCTTCTGCAGTATTGGTTGGTTGATTAGATTTTTAAAGCGTATCAACCTCTTTGTAGGTCATTTAAAGACATGAAGTATTCTTAGACTGTAAGAATTTCTTCTTTTAAATAATAATGATTTAGTTAACAATGTTTTACTAATTAACCCATAGCAAGGGGAGCAGAGTTAGATTCATACCATTTTTAATAATATTAGAGCCTAAATGAATATAACAACCCAAATAGGAACCGGAACTGAAACTCGACTCTTCGATTAACTCAGACTATGTTCGAAATTGTTTAACTTCGGTGAGTTTTCCACGCTACATGGCTGTCAGGTAATGAGGTAAGATGTTTGAAGAAATTGACACTCACAGGAGATAATGATTATAGGAGAGACAGACAAAAGCAGTGAGTAGCTCACCAAACATGCTCAAGTAACTGAATGGCAGAATATAAACTAGGATGGATAGTCAGGGAAAACATTGGTTAAAGCTACAATAGTTGGAAAGTTGTGAAGAGCCATGATCGCATACTTATGTGAATATGTGAGTTCCACCTAAAGCCATGAGTGAGCATGAGTACACAAAAAAAACTTTCAAAACATGAGATGAGGCTTTATTGAGAGTTGGATCATTAATTTTGGCAGGAAAAGAACTTTTTTTTAATCGTATCACCCCGAGCAAGGCGGTAACGCCACTGAAGTGCAGGGGGCTACGTAATAGTGAAATGATTGGAAAAGAGAAAGCCAGAAACCATATCCTAAACAGGGAACAAGGGATGAGCGTCTTAAACTGTTCAATAGACATGGGTGGGTTGTGAACCGGGCGATAGATAGATCTATCTACTCCAATTGAAAAAAAAACAAAGTCAGAAGATTGGAAAAGAGAAAGCCGGAAACCACATCCAAAACAGGGAACAAGGGATGAGCCTCTTAACCTGTTCAATAGACATGGGTGGAGTGTGAACCGGGCGATAGATAGATAGATCTATCTACTCCAATTGAAAAAAAAAAGTCAGAAGATTGGAAAAGAGAAAGCCGGAAACCACATCCAAAACAGGGAACAAGGGATGAGCCTCTTAACCTGTTCAATAGACATGGGTGGAGTGTGAACCGGGCGATAGATAGATAGATCTATCTACTCCAATTGAAAAAAAAAGTCAGAAGATTGGAAAAGAGAAAGCCGGAATCCACATCCTAAACAGGGAACAAAGGATGAGCCTCTTAACCTGTTCAATAGACATGGGTGGAGTGTGAACCGGGCGATAGATAGATCTATCTACTCCAATTGAAATACATTATATTTCTGGGATTGATTAGAGAATTTCGTTCCGAATTACGAAAACGTTATTGGATACAAGCTGAAGAAAACTTAAAGGTACAACTTGAAAAGTTGTTAATATAACAGACAAGATGGCGATACCAATCTAAATAAATTATAACTAGTCTGAAAATTTTTTCGTTATTTCACATTAGTTTTTAATTGTTTTAATTTTGTTACTTTTATTTCATTCAAAATTGCTGTCTTTTACTTTTTACTATTTTTCATTCATGTTTAATTTTTTTTTTAATTTAATTATGCTCGACAGAATCTATCTTACATATTGATAAGTCTAGCGTTTGTCTTTTGTACATTGCTTCCAAATCTTTCTGCTTCCCTTGCTATAAACTGCATCTAGAGATTATATGCAAGTTGTAAATTGGTACAAAGAGTTGCGTCTTTAATGTTAAAATCCTATTATGATGTTGTTTAGAATCTACTCATTGGAATTAACTCAGATATATAGTGATAGAGAAAACTATTGTTTTTGTTTGAAAAAAAAATTACTAACAGAAGACTAATTTGACTGTCAGTAGTTTATTTGCAACTATTTATTTTGATAATTTTAAATTATTATACCTTGTAAAACTAATGTAAAAAAATATGAAAAGATTTTAGAATAAATTCGTCATATTTCTTAGAGTGAAAAACATAAAAACCATTTTATTTAAAAAATAAAAGATATATTAACAAACAATAATAAGAACCTCCTTAACTTTATTGCACAAATGCTCTTCTTTTTTAAATAACTTTTAGCAGCCTATTGTCAATATCTGATGTTAGATTTACAATTGTAGAGGCTGGTAAATTGTTTGCAGCAACTTTAACTGCACTCCCAGAGGTCACACTTGCTGTTGAATTGCCTTCCATTAGAATAAATATCTCTATATAGGTTCTCAATGGGATTCCAGTCACAGCTATTTGAATGCCAGTCCATAACAGAACCCTCAACAATTCCCTTTTCTTTCAACCAGGATTTAGTCAACTTTGATGCATGATTTGGTGCGTTGTCTTGCATAAAGATCATAAATCTACGCTTGCCTAAAGACTGGTTATCAAGCCATTCAATGAAATATTGCTCTAGAGAATCACAGTGACTTTTGGAATTCATTTTAAACCCGTTTTTCACTTTAAATGGACCCACGAGCTCATTATCAATAATCCCAGCCCATATCATGATCCCAACTTGTTGGCGTTTAAAAAAATTTTCTTGGGTCATGTTGCTAGTAACCCCTATCCTCAAGCCCATCCATCGGGCCCATCGAGGGTGATATTTGATATGTCATTTAAAAGCACTTTACTGTAATCAGTTTTCATGTATTTTTGTTTGCCACTGCAAGCTTCTTTTCTTATGTTTTTTTGTTAAAATTTGTTTCTTTATTTGATTTTTTACACCAGCAAACTTCCTTAGTGCTTTACACCTTGTTTCCCTTGACACCATAGAAGCTCCAGCGGCCTCAAATATGAACGCACTTGACGCATTTGTGTTTCTTATTAATTCTCTTCGGATATGTGATGCTTTGTTAAATTCCTGAATTCAGCCTGAGACATTTTTTCTTGGTTGAATTCCCATTTGACATATTTTCTTGATTGTTCGATGATACCTTTTCAAATCCTTAAAAATTTTAAGCGAAGACTTTCCTTTACTAATTTCTTTGAATATATAGTTCTTTTCGTTCAGTGATATTTATTTTTACGAGCCATAATACTAAATTCTAGTTCTTGTAAATAATCTCTTGACACTGCAAATTGCTATAATTACTGAAAACATACTAAATATCAATCTGAAATTGAAAATTGGGACTCAATTGCTTTCATACTTACTCACTATACATAAAAGTACAAATTATTTCGTTGGATAAGACATATCTTTGAGTTTTACATAAAATACTTGAACATACCTCTGTTGTAAATATATTCTATAGACGCAATTTATATTTAGAGATACTGTATAGAATTCAAAGAAGAATATGCAATGTTATTGGTCCTGATCTAGCATCTAGACTTCAGACACCTTCCCACCGCCGTAACGTAACCTCCCTATAATTTTTCTATAAATGTTTTCATGGTAATTGTTCTGATGAACTCTAAATTACGGTATGAAGAGTCTATAAATTTAAGTGCAGTATTAGATTGGCGACAAGGAAATCGGATTGATTAGAAACGATTCCAAAAGTTCCATTGAAAAGATTCCTGGTGCCCCATGCCTTAAACGATACAAAAAATCACACTCACAATGACAGCTTACACATTACGAAGAGTTTTATGTATGCAAAATGTGTGTGAGCTTGGGGTTTTATTTTATTTTATTTTTTTATTTATTTTACAAAATGATCAGTGGAAAATGTCATGAAACCGTTTCTGATCTAAGGTCTTTTGTTGGAACACGGAAAGAAATGTGTATACAACAGAAATCAAAGGGAATAATAATAATAATAATAATAATGATAATAATAATAATAATAATAATAATAAATAGAAATTAATGTGAGTAATATCTGTTTCTGAAATACAATAAATTGTTTGTTTTTGTTTTCTCAACGAAATATCAACTTCTATAGGTTATTTAACGCCGAATTCTAAATATTTTGTATAATACTTCATACATTCAGGGTATTCTAGTTGTTATGTTTTTATATAGACCAATGTCTTTAAAGTAAGTCATTATTTTGACGGTTTCAGTGTGTTTAGATAGTTTTCAGTATATTAAATATTTTAAATAGTTTTCTCGTGTTGTTTTTCCTTGTAGCATTTTCGTCTCTCAGGCGCTGAGTAGATTCAGATTCAAAATCCGTTTCCCCGTGAGTCTAGCTTGACATGACGTTTGATCTTCATTCTTCAACATATAAGAAGAAGAGAGTTATGCGTGGCCTATGTATAGCTGAACCAGCATTACAGTATCTTTTCTTGATATTCTAGACATTTGCTTCCATTCAACTTGAATCGATTTGATTGGGAGAAGTTAATAATTGCGTTGTCGGTCCTGGATTTCTGAAATTTCTGTTGAACGTAACAGTTTGTTTTAAGTTTCAGATTCGAATAATTGTCCTTGAAAGTATTACCAGAGTTTTCCGTTTTAGTAGACTTTGTTATTTCCTCTATTTTTACAATAAATGCTTGTATGTCTCTGGTTGTCGTTGAAACAGCCCAAGTTGCGAAATAAGAACAAAAATTTAAATGTCTAGGAATTGTTTTAACAGAGGACAAAAAATATGAAATTAAAACGACAAGATGTCATTAACAAAGCGAAAGAGTTCTTCTGAAAAATAAACAAAATATTAAAACAATAACATTTCGCTTGAAACAGTGAAAGGTATATTAAAATGCTATGTAATATCAATTCGCTTCTGTGTTAGTGAGAAGTGAACAATCTTCTCACATATGAAGAGGAGACTTAAGGTGACAAGTATATGGTTCTTTTTGTAATACCCTGGGCTGAAAATGTGAGTGACAAAGAAGTTTTACGGAATATTAAAACAAACAAGGACACTTTTAATGGGAATAAAAAAGATACCTTAATAATTTGCAGGACTCATAATGAATCCCAGTCTATGTGGACGATACGGTAGAGGAATGAACTGCTGCTCAAATTGCAGAATCGGAGAGCCGAGGTCAAATTCTATTACATTATTTACTCTTGGGAAGTGCGTTGTTGTGCAGTGGTTATCGACTCGGAACGAGAAATCAGGGAGCCAAGTTCAAATTCCAGTTGAATTCTTTGCATTCACTTACGCACAAATACCCTTGGGAAATGTATTAATCCGTCTCTTTCCTCCAGTTATTGGTTAAATAAGAGAACAGACTGGGTTCCGTAGCCTTGGCTGGCAACCAGTCTACAGCTGAAAGCAATGGCAAACTACTGCAGGATAATCTTCTGCCCAGTCAGTCATGTCGCTTTTGAGACATGATCACCCAAAGCGTGTATCACGTATGGCACTTAACTGACTCTTCTCCCCCACCTAGTTATGTGTAGATAACAGAACAGGCTAAATTCTATAGAGTTTAGGAGAATATAAACTGAATTCAAAACTGTAACTAGCTCTGTCAAAGCATATACTATGCACTTATTTCGTACTGACTCGATGATTCTGACTAGGGTCGACTTCTTTCATATTGAGATAAGAAGGCTTGGAGAAACTGATACTAACAAGAGAGGACAGACTGCGGAATACAGCGAGAAAATAACCTAACAAATGTAAAAGGAGAGCAGAATACTCCCTAAGGGAGAGAATGGTGACATTTTGATTAGATCTACGAAGGACAGAAATCCACGTTCACTTATATCTTGAAGTAAACGCAGCACATGAAAAAATAAGGGCGGATGGGGTGGGGGGAGAAGGTTGAAGACGATGAAGACGTCAGCAATGAAAACTCAAAATGCGACCTTTTCTCCGCAGTATACTCATCAGTCCCTTGATCTGTCAGTTTGGTTGATAGCGGAAGGAATAGACAGTGTAATTCCAGTATCGACAGATGTTGTCAGAGAACGCAAGACAACCGCGTTTGCAAATTAGAAATCTCCCGAGGCCGTCAGCTGTTGCTTCATTAATTAGCTTGTCAAAAAAGTGTGCACAAAAATTACAAGCTTGTTTTTTCCCCTTTTATATAATTATTTTCTGTTGTGTTATTTCAGTGTAATAATTTTCAAAATAGAAAACGTTGGAAAATAGTTGCACGCTTGTAATATAAGAAAGGGTTAAGAATATATTTCAGAACTGATGACAGGGTATTCCTCTATCAGACAGCATCTTCCCATTGCTCGATATAGTTTAGGCGAATAGTCATATCTTGGGAACATGATAGTTACCGCATTTTCCGGTTTACAGGACGCACCATTTTCTCTGAACAATACGTGTGCGTCTTTCCACCATGTTATGGACGCTAGTGAGAATCATTTATTGTACATGATTGACAGTAGTGATGACTCTACAGATGATAGTTTAGAGCTTTTACTTGAATCCTAGAGTGACGTTTTTTTTTTTGGGGGGGGGGGGGATTTGAGGCTTAATATGGATTTATTTGTTTCATATATTTATATACTTATTTTAAAATGTTTAATTCATTTTTATGAAAAGAAAGCCACCCTTGGACAATGAAAGTATATTGACTAGCCACCAACTAATATATCCATAACAAAATGAAAAATAAAAGATTATTTTTTATAACTTAACTCAATGCCACGATTAAGCTCTGCTAAAGTATTAGCAAGAACCTTTAAAAGCAGGAATATCAGAATATCTATCTATTTGTCGAAATGTTATTATCAAGCTGTTTGTCAAGGAGTAAATATCAACTTACACATCTTTATATCGAAGTATGAATGTCAAGCTATCTATCTATCAAGGTCCGGATATCTATTATTGGCATTAAATAACCCAACGAGGTTGATATGCCGTAAAACACAAACCAACTAACCAACCAACTATTATATAAAATGTCCTGAAAATGACGTGTGCGTCTACCAGTTACTACCATGTTTACCATCATGACATGGACGATAGTGAGGATCATTTTTTGCACGTGATTTTTTTTTATCATTTCACCCCAAGCAAGGCGATAACGCCACTGAAGCGCAGGGGGCTACGTAATAGTAAAAAGATTGAAAAAGAGAAAGCCGGAAACCGCATCCTAAACAGGGAACAAGGGATGAGCCTCTTCACCTGTTCAATAGACGTGGGTGGAGTGTGAACCGGGCGATAATTTAGTCTATCTACTCCAATTGAATAAAAAAAGAGTGAAAAGTTTGGAAAAGAGAAAACCGGGAACCACATCCTAAACAAGGAACAAGGGATGAGCCTCTTTACCTGTTCAATAGATGTGGGTGGAGTGTGAACCGGGCTAGAGTTTAGTCTATCTACTCCAATTGATTGACACTAGTAATGATTTTGAAGATGATAGTTTAGAGATTTTACGTGAATCCAGGCCTGACGAGTTTTGGGGATTTGAGGATGAATATAATTTTTTTTTTATATATTTATATTTTAAAATGTTAAATTCATTTTTATCAGAATAAAGCCACCCTTGGATAATGAAAGATGGCTAGTATATTTACTAACCACCAACTAGTATGTCATTGCCATACAAAGAAAATCGGACGAGTGATTAATGCAAAAAATACGTGGCAACCAATACGTGGCGCCAGTATGTGAGGAACGTATGCTGAATGTGTTGTTCAAGAATGAATTTTTTTTTCTTAGAAATTTCTTTCAAATATTTGGGTGCGTCTTCTGAGTTGCAGCATCTTGTAAGCCGAAAATCCGGTCTATCTTGTAGCATGATGGCCGAATCTTATAACTGAATTGTTTCACACCACAATTATGATAGTTGATTTACTAAGCGCTGCTAAGATGTGGCACAAGGCCGAAAGTATGATGTACCCAGTGAGGATCGAACTCACTACTCGGTTATAATAAGAAGGTCTAGCGAGACAAGCTTGCCACACATTACACCACGTCGTCGTGCCCCAGCCACAATTATGATAGTATGTTAAACAGTATACGGTACTGAGATTTTATATGAATTGCCCCGCACTAAACAAAAGCAAACTTATCAGATATTCATCCTGTCGAGTAGACATGAATTTGCCTTTTGCGTAAGCAGAAAATTGACTTCATTGTTTATAGATCGAATCCAGTTCGTAAATGTCTCACATATATACAAATATTTTTACGATATGTCTTGCTATATAACGTTGACTTTAATTATAATAGAAAACGAATTTGAAAACAGAAAAGTATTTCATTTTTTTTTAATTTTTATCCAACCTTTGAGATTTGAAAAGAAATCACTCGACCGGCAGTCGAGAGCGGGAGAAAATCTACTCGCCTCAAAATCATTTTACTCGACCGACTCCATTTCTTAATAGTCGCCTTACCTAAACATAACGCGAATCTTGAGTCAAGGATAATATTTGTCCAAATGAGTTTTAAAAAATCTGTGAATGTCTTTAATCTGGGCGACAGAGACATTTTGGCTCCACTATGGAAACGTTAATTAAATGAATGCTAACACTGGCCGGGGCGATAAAAGCGAGATCAGGCGCCATTCATAAGACCAAAGAGTTCAATAATGTCATTGTAAGTCATTCTAAGTCACTTGTGAACCTTCAATAAAATACCTTTGAGTTGTAAAAGGAATCAGATATCATTTTACAATATTTGTAAGGACAGATTTCATTGCGAGATTTTTAATCGACCGCGGGCGAGTAAAGTAATAAAAATTTAATCGCCCAATTAAAATTTTAATTGGCTGAGTCAGTCGAGCGAGTGAAATCTCAAAGTCTGTTTATATCAACCTGGCCTCTTAACACTTCGACGTGTAGTGGTTAGGTAGCTTCTCTTGCTAGATCAGTTATGACAGTAGTAATTTCAATCTTCACTGGTTACCCCATACCTTTTGACTTGTTCCACATCTAGGCTACGCTTACAAAAAAAACTATCCTTTACTCTTTTAAATGACAATAATCACACTTTCTGTGTAGTTTGTATCTTATATTATGCGAAGGCTACCTCGACGTGTTAGCTAGCTTGTCTCACTAGATCAATTACGACCGAATAGTGAGTTTGATTCTCACTGGGTTTTCAGCACTTTAGATTTTGTGCCACATCTAAGCTATGCATAGAAAATCATTTAGGCACTTCGACGAGGTGTACTGGTCAGTAAGCTTGCCACACAAGGGCTATTACAGGTGAATCTTCTTCATGTGCCGTCTCCTTTCAGAACGTAGGCGATCAGGGACTTCCACTTGGCCCTATCTCTTGCCGATCTCCACATGTTTTTCTCTTGGTATCTCTTCTAAGCTCTGCTCCACCACCAGACCTAATGATGTAATGAATATGTATACACCTTGGTTCCCTCTTACAGTAATGTGATTGGCTGGTGTCAGCCATAAATACAGATGAAGGCGAGGACGCAGAGAGGACGACCTCCAGAGGTCTAACGCTAGAGGACTACGTCTATAAGTCTACGACTATTGGTCTACGTCTATTGTCTACGCCAACTTCTCGGGATACTGCATGCGACGAGTACCGTCCATTACGTCTACATACTAGATTGTCCTACCCGGTTACATTTGCCTAAACCGTTTAGCTACCTCCAGTGATATATATCCCTTTCCGGGACATATCACCTAGCAAGTACGTCTCCTGCTGCTTTCCTCTGTTTCTCCTTCCCTTTCATCCGACCTGTGAGTATTAAGTTATCCAGGCAAGAACCTCATTTGTCTTTTCCTGATATTTAGTATGAGTTTTCTTCTCGTTTGCATCCTTTCTAACGCCTCATCGTTGCACACCTACTCCGTCCATGGTACCCCTCTGTAAAACCACATTAGTGAATAGTGATTTCTATTCTCACTAGGTGAACCATTCCTTCGGCCTTGTGCCACACCTGAACTCCGCTTAGAAAATTATATCTACCTGGCTTCAGTTTAAGCTGAAATTGCAAAAGAGACGTTTCAAACCTCTCTCACATTCCTAGATAACCACGCCCAATAAAAATACGTTTTAGTAGTTGGACAACCCTAGGCCATGCCTGCATAGATAACCACACACAAATATGTACTGTAGCCAACTTCTAGAAATTAACAGTAGGAACTACAGATTATTAATATAACTGTTTTTAGCTGCTGTCTCTTCGTAGACGCAGAGATGTTCGAAAATAATTATTCTCATTGGAAAAATTCTGAACATCATTATTTACTGTTTGTACTGCCGACATTTTTAGTAATATTTTTATTTATGAAACTTGGACGTTGGAGAAATCTCATCGAGACGTGATAAGCCACGATAGACCTTACAATATCTAACAGCAGAGATCTCATTATTTATCAGTGTCATTGTTGTGTGCACAAAGTAATTAAAAGAGTTTTAATGAAAGATAACAGAGGCGAAAGATCACAAAAATATAAGAAAAAAGTTCGAACGAAAGCGAAAAGGTTATTAGAATTTATATTACGTTAGAGATCAGAAGAAGCCGAAAAAAAATTCCCCTCCTCCGAAAATGAAAACAACCATATGAGAGAGAGAGAGAGAGAGAGAGAGAGAGAGAGAGAGAGAGAGAGAGAGAGGCGTCGTGGAGAAAACCAAGAAAAAAAAATGAGATTAATAATATGCAAAATTCCCTGAGGTAAAGTACACAGAAGTAATTGAATGAGAAAATAGGTATATAGCATCAGTTGTCACTTTCTTTATTACAAAATTTTTCTTCTTCTTTCTCTCTCTTTCTTTCTCTTTCTTTCTCTTTCTTTCTTTCTCTCTCTTTCTTTCTTTTTCCTTCTTTCTTTCTTTCTTTCTTTCTTTCTCTCTCTTCCTTTCTTTCTCTTTCTTTCTTTCTTTTTCTTTCTTTCTTTCTCTTTCTTTCTTTCTCTTTCTCTCTTTCTCTCTTTCTTTCTCTTTCTTTCTCTTTCTTTCTTTCTCTCTGTTTCTTTCTTTCCTTCTCTTTTTTCTCTTTCTTTCCTTCTTTCCTTCTTTCTTTCCTTCTTTCTTACACTTTCTTTCTTTTTTCTTTCTCTTTCTTTCTCTCTTTCTCTCTTTCTTTCTCTCTTTCTCTCTATCTTTCTCTTTCTCTCTTTCTTTCTCTCTCTCTCTTTCTCTTTCTCTTTATTTCTTTCCTTCTCACTTTCTTTCTCCCTTTCTCTTTCATTTTCTCTTTCTCTCTCTCTTTTTCGTTTTTCTTTCAAATTATTTCGTCTCTCTCTCACTCTTAACCTTTCTGCCTTTCGTTTTTCTCTCTAATTCTTCCTTTATTTCGTTTCTCTCTCTGTCTCATTTTTCTGTATTTTCTTTCTCTATTTATTCCTTCCTTTCTTTCGTTGTAATCTTTCTTTCGATTTTCTCTTTCTTTTCGTTTCTCTCTTTCTTTCCATCTTTATATCTCACTTTTTCTAATGTTTTTCTTTTTCTTTTTTCTTTCATTTTACTCTCTCATTCTTTCTTTCGTTTCTTTTTCTTTTTCTCGTTCTTTATCGCATTCTTTCTTTCTTTCTTTAGTTTTACTCCCATTCTTTATTTAATTTATTTGTTTTACCTCTCTCTTTTTCTTTTTCCTATCTCTCTATCTATCTGACAAGAATCTAACTACCTATGTGTCTCTATATAACTAGTTTACGCATGGACTTACACAAACGCACACACGCATACATTTTTTTTTTTCATATTATTTACATTTTACAGACTGTTCTCCTCATCTGTGTTGCCATATTTACGACGCTTCAGTCGTTGTACACACCGACCTTTTCAGGTGGTTGGAATTTGAAGTGAAATATTTATTTCGATCACTTTGTAGATTGTACTCGTTCCATGAGTCATGCTACTTCCGGAAGTATTAGTTACTTCATTTTAATTCAGCTCTGTAAGATTTTGTTCACCACTGCTCTAGCCAGGTATTGAACTCACAACTCTTTGAATTGAGTCACTGGATTCAAGTAATTGGCTAAAGCAATAGTGAACAAACATTGGTTAAAACTACAAAGGATAAGAAATTGTGAATCACCATGACCTAGTTTATTGTAACACACATAGAGTTATCTAAATTATTTATAAATGGAACTTTGTCTGTGTGTATCCGTTACCTATAAACTCCGAAACGGCTGAACCAATTTTCTTGAAAATTTACACAGTTGTACTATAAGCGTCTGCGAGTGTTCTTAGCTAGGTTTTGTGCCGAGGTACCCCCGATAAATATCGAAAATCGAAAAAATCGGTTTATAGAAGGAGTGGTCTGATTTTAATCAAATTTGATACACTCATAGACAAAGACATAAGAAACGATTTTCAGAAGTTTCAAGGTTGCAGTTCTTACAATAGTACAGAAAATCGATAATATATATATATATATATATAAGGCAAGATGTTTGTGTGTGTGTGTTTATCTGCCTGTATGTCTGTATTTTTTCAGCCTTTTTATTTTAGTTTTTGCTTCGGGTTTGGCTCTAAGTAGGTATAAATGTAGTTCTTAGTCTCAGCCATGATACCATTTACTCAGAGGACTTATTTAACCTTCAAAATTCAGTTTATGACGAAAAAACTTATTTGTTATCGATACCAGGAAATCAAAATTTGACTTACATCCATTCATTTTTCTTTCAGTCTTCGGTTTCGATTTAACTGGAAACAACTATTGCTTTTTAGTCTTTCGTGCCAACGTCCAAATAGTCTGAGCTCCAGGACCATGGATTAGTTTTAAAGCTTCCATTACACCCGAGCAACGCCGGGCTATACTGCTAGTATCTTGATAGTTTAAAGTTCGACAATTAAAAATGCCTCATTTTCCTTTGTCCTAGTTACAATAATCCTGGTTAGAGATGTGCTCCGCCAGCTTAAAATGTCTAAGACTCTCTATAGGATGAGCCTAGCAAGAAATGCTATGGAGCACGACTGCGAGAGACAGAGGAGAATTCTGGATAGTTCAGCACGTCAATGCCTCAACAACTTCCGAGGTTAAGTACGAAAGTTGAAGTTAAAATAATGACCTAATACAAATTTAGTAATAATCGCAAAGATCCTTTGAACTGGCAGTTTATAATATAAAAAATCATGACAATACGTAGAAATGTGCTCATGTTCGAATTTTCAACTTGGAAGTAAGTAGGTTGACAACAAATTTACGATATGACTGACTTACTATACCGCTCTGTAGATTTAATTTTAAAATACGGATTGAGGTTACTTGAACAGCTACCTTTTTTTTTTTTAATCATTTCACCCCGAGCAAGGCGGAAACACCACTGATGTGCAGGGGGCTACATAAATGTAAAAAGATTAATTAGAAAAGATTGAGGAGTACAAACTTGTTAGAAAGGAACAATAGAAAGCTGAGAAAGCAGGTGCGATGACAGATACATAGGTGGAGAGAAAGGGAAGGTAATACGGGGGTGGGGAGAGAGCTAGACTCCAGTGGTTAGTAGATGAGTATTGACTTTGCATTTAAATTTCTGGAGTTTGTAGCCGTCAGGAAAGCAAGAATACGGGAGCGAGTTCCACAGCTACATTCTTGAATTTTCCTCTAATTATATTGTTCCTGTTACGTTCATTTAACTGAATGGACTAGCGAAAAAAAAAAAAAAACAACATTCGGAGATTAAATAAAACCTGCTTAATAAATTTATCTGCTTTAGAAGATTTTTTTTTAATCATTTCACCCCGAGCAAGGCGGAAACACCACTGATGTGCAGGGGGCTACATAAATGTAAAAAGATTAATTAGAAAAGAGTGAGGAGTACAAACTAGTTAGAAAAGAACAATAGAAAGCTGAGAAAGCAGGTGCGATGACAGATACATAGGTGGAGAGAAAGGGAAGGTTATACAGGGGTGGGGAGAGAGCTAGAGTCCAGTGGTTAGTAGATGAGTATTGACTTTGCATTTAAATTTCTGGAGGTTGTAGCCGTCAGGAAAGCAAAAATACGGGAGCGAGTTCCACAGGCGGGAAGTGCGAGAGAAGAAGCTGAAGGAGTAGAATTGTCGTCTGCATTTGGCTAACCTTACTGTGAATGGGTGGGACCCAGTTGCCAGTCTGGTTGCACGAGTAAGCACCTAATGTTACCATCAATTTCAAACAGATCTGTGTATTTGGATTTAGGACGCGATGTTTGGACTTGAAAAAAATACGTCCTTAGCGCATCCGTTTTGTTCATAGGGGATTATCTTATCTATTCCCTTTTCTAGTTGTAGTGGGAGTGCGTTCTAGTGAAGGGTAACTGTATATTGTTGCAGGTTAACGGAATTTGGCCTTGTGGTAGATAGCCCACTATAAGTCATAAAATGATTATAAAATCAAGAGAAGTAATTTGATTATGAAAATAACATTTTTATATATACACATATCAATTAATGTTTTTACAATTAAAGTAATAACATGAATATAAGTCCAACGTAGGTTAAAATGTTCATGGCAAATAATAAGCTGAAAGAGAATAAATGCTTAGAAATGTGGGAGCGTCGTGAGTAAGGAATGTTTTTGATGTATTCGCTCCTTAGGTCAGTAAGTACTTTTGAGACAGGGAAGAAAGTAAGGAGAGGTGATAGGAGGCAAACATAGTAGCCGCTTGACTTAAGTCAAGGGAGGTACTAATCACGCTTGTCTGACCGTCTGTCTGTCTCCTTCGGTCTCTCCCCTGGGTGCTTTCTGTCTCGGCTTTTTACATCTGCTTTTTGGATCAAAAGCATCACATTTGGGATTTCACACTTGAATTTCATTCTGGGCTTCCCATTGGCTGGTAAATAAAATTCGCGTAGGCTCGCGAAATGGAAATTTGATATTTGATTAATTTCTATTTTTCAACTGGAACATCTGCGCGAACCCGGATGCGCAACGACGACTTTTGGTCATTTGCCTTCTTGTCGTGAGAGAGCAAACATCCTGTCCATCGCTTTTATTCGGTCGGTATCACCACAATACTATGTGTTTCTAATATAAAATGTACTTTAAACTGTACAATTTTTTCTTCTTTGTTTATCTTCTACGGATCATTTGGGAGGTCGCCTAATTTTCAATAAACAGGAGTTGCTTTGACCGAATACGAAAAAACAATCGATTGCTTGTGATTGAAAATTCTCCAAATCTAGTAACTCAATTAAGGTCACTAGAGGTTTGATGATATTGTGGATAAAATTTTAATTATTTTACATTATCATGACTTATTTATTTATTTTTTGCTATCTTCATTTCAGATCTAAATGTTTATGGAGTAAAGTCGTTTGTACTGACAAGATTATGGTTTCGAAAATCAGTTAAGTGCCATACGTGATACACGCTTGGGCGATCATGTCGCTTTCGGAACATAATTGACTGGGAAAAATATTGCCCAGCAATAGGTTGCCATTGCTTTCTGCGGTACATTGGTTGCCAGTCAAAGCTATAGAACCCAATCTGTCCTGTTATTTAACCCATAATTGGAAGGAAGAGACGGATTAATACGTTTCCTAAGGGTATTTGCGCGTAAGTGAATGCAGTGAATTCAACTGGAATTCGAAATCGACTCTCCTATTTCTCGTTCTGAGCCAATATCCACTGCATCACAACGCACATCTGGTTTCGAAAATAAAAGGCTAAAAATTCTTCGTAGTACAAAAGTAGGCATAAATGTCATGTTTGTTGGCTTTAAAAAACATGTTCAACCCTGAAATTTTTTCAAAACTTTCGTTTATGAGTGATTACACGTTCAAGACAAAACTTGAAATCAATAATCTTTGTTACACATCATCTGTAGGTGGACTCCATTCATTTGTCGCTAATCTAGCAAAAAAAAAAAACGAGGTTAAATTAACATCCAAATTTTATAGTATATAAAACATACTAGCAGAGCGCACACAAAAGAACGGCGGTATTATTTACATATTTGTAGTCATCAACCTACTCTATCGGGGTATCTATACATTCATACCATCAATATACAGGGTGCGAGTGGTAAATTGTCGCCTTACGCAGTTTCTGCTGCTATGTTTCTCTCCAGTTTGGCCAATGCCGGTTTCAACTTCAGTTTTCAATATTTCTGGTCCCTCCGTATTTCTGCGTATTGCTTGTTGCTTTGGCTTGTGGAAGAGATCTCCAATATACTCGTCCCATCGCTATTTTTTCTTTTTCTATTATAAGTGTTCTGTCCTTTGACTTTTGTCCGGCTAGTTCCTTTATTTCTTATGCGTATCTCCTTTATTTGTTGGGCTGCGTCTTTCTATGTCGGCGCATTTGTCGTCGAGCCATTTTTTTTTAACCTGTCTGCATTTGTTCTTTATTTCATTGTGTAGTTTCCTGTATTCCGTTCCAGGTTTTGGCATTAATTTCTGTCTCTTTTGCATCTTGTCAAAAATCTCTTCAGTGATCCACTCGTGTTTATTCCGATGCGCTTTTTTCTTTGGGATGATGTCGTTCGCTGATGTTCGTAGATCTTCTTTTAGTGCCTCCCATTTTGGGCTTCCGTTTCCAAGTTGTCCTTTGTAGTTCTTTTTCCCTCTGTCCGTGTATATTTCTTGTAGGTTCGGGTCTTTCACGAGTCTGTTTAACTGTAGTACGAGGGTTGCGTTAGGTATCTTTATTCTCCGTAGTTTTATCTTTAGTTTGTATATAACTCGCAAGTAATCGCTTCCATAGTCAGCAATTGGGCAGCTTTTTGCAGTGAAGGACTGGGTTCCTGAATCTCAGAAAATTTAAAATAAAGCGAGAAGTATAGTATAATTTCCAGAACGACAAAAATTACTAAATGAAAGGTCAGAAATAACGTCCGAATTTTTAAACATTTGAAAATACATTTTGGATTCGTACAAACCTAAATATATAAAATAGTATTTCACTCGTCTTGCCTAATTCCTCTCCTTTTTTAAATTGATGGTTACGCATTTTAAAAGTCCTGCTATCTATGTGTTCAAAATAAAGCGTCACGAAATCAGTTAATTTATAACGCCTCACGATACCGAAAGATAGAAAGCATTGTAGCGTAATCACTCGATTTCCTAATTTTAATATATATATATATATATATATATATATATATATATATATATATATATATAAAGAAGGGTAGGGGACATACATATATTAAGGGGGTTGGGCTAGTTTTTAACATTTTAAAACTCTTCAACTTGAAATAAACCTCATCACTTGATGAGACACAATAGTATCGAAACAAAATAGATACATTTGTAGT
The DNA here is from genome assembly GCA_037127315.1 of Ascarosepion bandense. Classification (NCBI taxonomy): domain Eukaryota; kingdom Metazoa; phylum Mollusca; class Cephalopoda; order Sepiida; family Sepiidae; genus Ascarosepion; species Ascarosepion bandense. Next base: position 2,008,286 of record JBBBDQ010000258.1, read on the forward strand.
GACATAACATGTTTATGTTATAATTTCTAAGTAAATACTGTTTGCTCGACTTCGTATTGAGCACTTTAAGAATAGTGTTACTTTGGATACGGAATATTGTTCCATCCGTACCTACACTATATATATATATATATATATATATATATATATATATATATATATATATATAATTATTCTCCTCTACCTGAGTATTGAGCGCTATTTTGTATGTTGATTACTCGTCTCGGGTTTTTTTCTTTGGGCTACGTGCTGACTCGGTCCGAACCCTATTGACTGGAGTTCATCTGCTTAGCTCTTTCTTTTTTTATAACCATTTTTCCTTCCACGTAGATCCGCGGAGGGTTTCTCGACATGAGTATAGTTATAAGTTTGTATTATATATATATATATATATATATATATATATATATATATATATGCAGAGGCTTCTGTTTCACTGTATCACAGCTCATCAATATTGTTAGACATCCGTTTGCTTCTAGCCGGGATTGAAATCCGACCGAATTGACATCATTCGGCGATTCTAACTCTAAACTCGCTAGAGGAAAGTAGATTTTAGCGTGTTATTAAACGATATAAAAACAAGCCAGTAGCCGAGAGTGTTTAAATTCATTACTGAATGAATGATGAGGAAATAGCAGTGATTAGCGACTGCTGTTAAAGTCCAACATTTCTCCATGTTGCTCAATTGGCGGGCGAGAGTATAAATAATGAACTGAATATCATATATATATATATATATATATATATATATATGCAGAGGCTTCTGTTTCACTGTATCACAGCTCATCAATATTGTTAGACATCCGTTTGCTTCTAGCCGGGATTGAAATCCGACCGAATTGACATCATTCGGCGATTCTAACTCTAAACTCGCTAGAGGAAAGTAGATTTTAGCGTGTTATTAAACGATATAAAAACAAGCCAGTAGCCGAGAGTGTTTAAATTCATTACTGAATGAATGATGAGGAAATAGCAGTGATTAGCGACTGCTGTTAAAGTCCAACATTTCTCCATGTTGCTCAATTGGCGGGCGAGAGTATAAATAATGAACTGAATATCATATATATATATATATATATATATATATATATGATAGAATAAGGGATAAATAGGAAATTTATATCAAATTAACTTGTTTCACTTTTATTAAATCTTCTTCAGAGGTTGATAGAAAACAAACAAAAAGACAGAAAATATGGTATTTTCAATTTTGTTTGCCTTAGTCCTCATTGGTCAGTCACGTATCACGTGCATTAATACCATCTGTGGAACTCCCTTCCACAAGTCTGCTTTCCCGACAGCTACAATCTCCAGGTGTTTAAATGTAGGGTCAATAGACACCTCCTATCACACTAACTCCCAATTATTCTCAGAACACTCTCATCTACCCAACCCTCATTCTCGGTATCCCTACCCGCCTATCACCCACCCTCTGACATTTCCTATATTTAATCATCCTTTCTCCGCTCTATGTAGCCCCCTGCGCAGTAGTGGCAGTGACATGCCTTGCTCGGGGTGAAACGCTTATAAAAAAAAAAATTAAAAAAAAGATAAGTCTATACGCACGAAAGTTAATTGGTGTTGCTTTGTAGAAGTGGTTTCCGATCGTGTCAGCCGAAGGAATATGTAGATTAAAGATATTACAACAATTGTGAAGTTAAAATAATTAAATGAAATCAAATGCGTAAACACCGTTCTAGATTTCCAGCAGCCTTCACTAGAATTTCTTTTCCTAGCCGTGTATGTGTAATAGTGTCCTTAAGCGCCATCGAAGACACTAACACAATTAAGTTATCCTATGTATTAGTTATATATAAGGATATATTAAATATAAATATATATTTTAGAAGGAATCAAACCTCTGAATTCGACGAACTTTCTGCACAGAAGGACTCAGACAAGGCTATACCACAGGATGGAGTCTCGTCGGGAGAAAAGCAAACAAAAGCCAACCCTCCGTATGAGGCGTAAACGGACAATCTTTGCCTGGGTGTATGCTCTTGGAATGTCACACGTAAAATTCAGCTTTTACCCCATCTCGCTTTTGTCAGGAGGTCTCGGGTAAATAATGAGTGAATTATATATAGTTTTCTAAATAACCTCCCGGTAGACAAGGACCGATCACAACTAAAATTTTCACGCGTTTTCACGGTAATCGTTTTTTGTGAGTAAAATAGACATTTTATATCCCCACCGGCTAGCCAAAGACGCTACAACAAAAGCAGCTATTGTGTAAATAATATCCACGCACCAACTAAATTCATTGATTATAGAAATGTCCATACGGCCAAAGATGACGAAGAATCAGCATTACTGGAAGAAAAATCAAAGATTCAAAAGCGTATCTAGAAAACTGTAAGACCTCGAAAAATATGAATAATGCTAAAAGCAAAGCACCATAGTTAGCCTTTACTAATTCTCATCGATATAGCTGATGCAGGATAGCAACACACTGTGCCTCTTGGCTTCACATTTTTCACTAACATGAAATGGAGAAACCGCGTAAATTCATGCACTTGGTTACAAAAATAGATAATACATTAGAAGAACTCTCTTGAAATTATTTGTAAAAAAGCTATGTTGATAATCTAAACTTATTTATAAATAGAAATTTGTGTGTGTGTCTGTGTCTCTCTGTGTGTGTGTGTGTGTGTCCGTTACCTATAGACTCCGAAACGGCTGAACCGATTTTCTTAAAAATTTACACTGTTGTACTATAAGCGTCTGCGAGTGTTCTTAGCTAGGTTTTGTGTCTAGGTACCCCGATAAATATCGAAAATCGATAATCGAAGAAATCGGGTTATAGAAGGAGTGATCCGATTTAATCAAATTTGATACACTCATAGATAAAAATATACGAAACGATATTCAGAAGTTTCAAGGTTGTAGTTCTTACAGTAGGGCAGAAAATTTGATATCGATACCAGGAAATCAAAATTTGACTTACATCCATTCATTTTTCTTTCAGTCTAGGGTTTCGCTTTAACTGGAAACAACTATTGCTTTTTAGTATTTCGTGCCAAAGTCCAAAGAGTCTGAGCTCCAGGACCATGGATTAGTTTTAAAGCTTTCATTACACCCGAGCAACGCCGGGCTATACTGCTAGTGATAAAGAAAAAATAGAAAACTTATATCAATCTAACATGTTTCACAGGTGCCATGTCGAGATAATATTAAAGATTTTTCTTTGCAATTTTCTTTTAAGATATTTAGTGCTAAAATATGCAAAATTCTACATTTTCTTTGGACATCTTTAAAATGAACGCAAGTAGCCTCTATCGAAATTCGAACTCTTTCTGCCTGTTCCATTTCATATGTTAATAACACCTACCTATCTCTTATCTACAGTAAGGTTCTGATAATATGCATGCAAAAAAATATAAATATATAAATAGCTTTATATATATATACATATGTATATATAAGATATTCTTTTTTAAGTTGCAAATCGGATATTTCCTTTTTTGATAGTTTTTCACAGTTTATAAAAATAAAATCATTTTAACGCAAAGGTTTTGATAATTATTCATATCATAAAAAAATTTTATTTTTATTTCTAATTTTATTTTAAAGTCTTATTTATTGGTGTAGGGACAAGAAGAACGAATAATTTTTTTGCGGATTAAAAATTTTGTGATTTTTTTAAATTTTATATTTGGATGGGAAAAAAATGAATCCGAATTCAGATTATATTCAGTTCCTTAATGCTTACTTTTTTATCTTTTATAATCGTTCACATTTTTTTAATTATAATATTAATTTTATCATTTCTTTTCTGTACGGTATTCTGTTTCTTTTAAGTTTCTATTCGTTAGCTTTCCAGAAACGTATACACACACACACATATACAGGATGCGGCAAAAGTGACGCCTTTTTCATTTCCAGCTTAGGTGGATATGACGACGCGAGGCATTTAAGTGCCCATCATGATCGCCAGACCTAATATCTTTTCTTGTGCAGTCGTACTGAAAGATATCTTAGGGACTCAGACTAAAAGCAATACCTGAATTAGAATAAGCAATATCTGATTTATTTCTTAAATCAATATAGAATTGTGTCCAATGATCTGTAGAAGTGATTCTGCTATGATTCAGCGTTGTGTCAGCCGTTGTACTCTCCAGTTTTTGATTAGCACCTGAAGAAGGCCGGAGCGTACAACATCCGAAACGTTGTAAACATGCCAATATAAATATTATTTCACGTCCGAAGTAAAGACAAATACTGTTAAATAGTTTGTTAATTATAACAATGTGACAATACTTATACAGTCAGTCAGTTGCGTGACATACGTGATACACGCTTGGGAGATCATTTCTCGAAAGAGACATGACTGACTGTGCGGTAGGTTGCCATTGTTTCTGCGGTATACTGTTTGCCAGCAAAGGCTATAGAACCAATCTGTTCTGTTATTTTACCTATAACTGGAGGAAAGAGACGGATTAATACGCTGTTATTTTACCTATAACTGGAGGAAAGAGACGGATTAATACGTTTCCCAAGGGTATTTGCGCGTAAGTGAATGTAGGGAATTTGAGTGGAATTCGAACTTGGCTCTCCGATTTCTTCTTCCGAGTCGATATCCGTTACACCACAATGCACATCCAATAATTATACATGTTCTTAAAATAGAGTACTTTTTGTTCAGTCAAATTTAATGAATAACAAAGTTATTAACTTTTACCTTATATGAAGGACGGAATTGTTCATTGGTTCTTTCAATGTTTCCGTACGAGTTTCAATCTATTATGAATAATTATTAAACCCAGACAAACATATTTTTATTATTGACCTTTAACCAGACAAACGTGCTAACATATTTTTATTATTGACCTTTAACCAGACAAACGTGCTAACATATTTTTATTATTGACCTTTAACCAGACAAACGTGCTAACATATTTTTATTATTGACCTTTAACCAGACAAACGTGCTAACATATTTTTATTATTGACCTTTAGGAAAACGTCACTTTACCACGTTTCATTTACAAGGCTACATATTCTGCATATGAAGTCAGAATGATTTGGTATCAATGTACCATTTACTTTTTATTAATTTATCAATAAAAACACAAGCGTACATAAAAGCAAAAACAATTTTCCTAAACAATTTTCCCTAAAAATATTTTGTACATTTCATATATTTTCTTTCGTTTACTTGCTTTTTTTTTCTTTTATGCTACTAACAGTTATAACTCAGTTATGAAATGATCAATGTTTCTAAAATTAAATCTTGAAACACATGAATGACGATAGTAAGGAAAACAATTTTCTTTATCCATCTAATTTTATTCAATATGATTCTAAAAGTTATTTTGAATCATTTTTAAAATCTGTATATCTAACACTATAGGATAACTTGACGTGAACAAAGTTACACTAACTTCAGCAAGTATATATATATATATATATATATATATATATATATATATATATATCGCTCATTCATAAATGAATTAGAGCCCTCTGGCTATTAGGCGTGTATAATGATAATATACGCGCTAAAAAGTCTACTTCTTCTACCGAGAGCCCATAGCCCAGAGGTAGAATCGCCGACTGACGCCAATTCTGTTAGGTTTCAATCCTGGGTTAAAAGCAATCGGAGTTTAGATGAGCTGTGATACAGCGAAACAGATCAATCTGCGCATGACTATATATATATATATATATATATATATATATATATGTGTGTGTGTGTGTGTGTGTGTGTGTGTGTGTGTGTGTGTGTGTGTGTGTATAAACAGCATATCTTCATTTAAGCATGATTGGTTGAATAATTTGGACATATTATACCTGTTTATTTTTTATTTTAATCCTCTCATATTCACATATCAATTTTTTCGTGTTATTATTAAAAATATTATAGAAACAAGTGTAATTTTCATATTTTTATTTTCTTAAGTACTTTCAATCTCATCCAAGATTTTCTTCAGAGGTGAATTGCTAAGACAAATGTTAATGTATTTGACAGTTATGCATTTTTGTACGCACATAAAATGCGCTCTGTTATCTGGAAATTTAAAAATTATGTAAGAGCGATAATCTATATTTGTAGAAAGTTTTAAAATTACAATTTACGTCTTTTAAAACTTTACGTTATATTTGTAATATTTTTAGGTACATAAATTTTAAATTTCGAATTAACAGTGCGCGTTCTACGCGTATAAAAATGCACAAATCAAAAATCCCCAAACCAGAAATAAAGGTACTATTTTATGCAATAATAATAATAGTAATAATAATAATTCAACACTTTAAAAAGACCACATTTTTTTTTTGTAATTATTTTTCCCGAAGCAAGGATTGGCCACCACAGGTGCGCAGTGGGAGAAAGAGAGAGAAAAAACTAAGGCACAGCAGATGTCGAAGAAAGTATAAGAGAAAGATGGATATCAAGAAGATAGAAGATAGTAAACGGGAAATGCAAGAAAAGAAACTTTAATGTAGAAGAGACGGTTACATTTGACTATTACCATAGTAAATAAGTGGGACATTGATGCCACTCTAGTCAGTTAAGTGGCATACGTGATACACGCTTGGGAGATCATGTCACTAAAGAGATATGACTAACTGGGCAGAAGATTATCCCGCAGTAGATAGAACCCAATCTGTCCTGTTATTTAACTCGTAACTGGAATGAAAAGACGGATTAATACCTTTCCCAAGGATATTTGTGTTAAGTGAATGCAAGGAATTCACCACGGGTAAATATGTGTGCTCAGGGAACCAGGAATAAACCTCATCAGAGCAATTACCATGAAAAGAAAAGACATGTCGTTTCCCAATTCTTAATCATTGTCTTGTTTTTCATTTCTTAAATCACGCCCTCTCTAAGTGCTTACAAATATCAAGTTGCATCAATCAACTTCTTCTTCTATGTGCCTTGTCCCTTCAGGGCGTAGGCGATCATGGCCTTCCACGTTTCTCTATCCCTGGCGGCTCAGAGCACGCCTTAATCTTCCCTCTGTTATCCACCTGATTAGGTCCTTCAAATATGTTATCCGTTGCTTTCCCCTGTCTCTTTTTCCTTCTATCTGGCCTGTTAGTATCAGATTCTCCAAGCTCTCCTTCATTATTGCGTGTCCCAGGAACTTCATCTCTCTCTTCCTGATACTCAGTATTAATTTCCTTTTTGTTTCCATCATTTCCAAGACCTCATCATCGCTCAGATGCTCGATCCATGATATTCGCATCATCCTTCTGTAGAACCATATTTCAATTACTTCAAGTTTTTCCTTCACCTTTGATGGTATTGTCCAGCATTCACTGCCATATTGAAAGACGGTCAGCACGTAGCAATCCAGTACTCTCTTCAAATAATAAATAAAACTTAACGAAAGAACTGAAAAAAATATAAGAATTGAACTTCTGTACATTTTATTAGAGCACTCAGAATGGTCCTAAAATCCCTAGAAAATAAAAATAATTAAAAATCTATGGAATAAACGAAATCATCCAGATTGTAGCTTTGCTAAACTTGGCTAGACTACTGAGCTGGATGATATAGTATTATGATGACATTAACACAGTTGTACTATAAGCGTCTGCGTGTGTTCTTAGCTAGGTCTTGTGTCGGGGTACCCCTAATGAATATCGAAAATCGATAATCGAAAAAATCGGGTTATAGAAGGAGTGGTTCGATTTTTATCAAATGTGATACACTTATAGACAAAGACATAAGAAAGAATATTCAGAAGTTTCAAGGTTGCAGTTCTTACTATAGTGCAAAAATCGATAATATATATATATATATATAAGGCAAAATGTTTGTGTGTGTGTCTGTTTATCTGCCTGTATGCCTGTAACTATTACAGCCATTTTATTTTAGTTTTTGCTTTGGGTTTGGCTCTCTAAGTAGGTATCATTGTAGTTCTTAGTCTCAGCCATGATACCATTTACTCAGAGGATTTATTTAGCCTTCAAAATTCATTTTATGACGAAAAAAACTTATTTGATATCGATACCAGGAAATTAAAATTTGCCTTACGTCCAATCATTTTTTTTCAGTCTACGGTTTCACTTTAACTGGAAACAACTATTACTTTTTAGTCTTTTGTGCCAAGTCCAAAGAGTCTGAGCTCCAGGACCATGGATTAGTTTTAAGGCTTTCATTACACCCGTGCAATGCCGGGCTATACTGCTAGTATATTTCTAAACTTATTGACATAGTAGAGTTATGAGTTTCTTCCATGTGCAGTGTCCCTTCACGACGTAGGCGACCATGGCTTCCAACATATCCTTATCCCTTATAGTTCTTAAAACCCTTTCTCTTGTTACCACTCTAAATACCTCCTTTGCAATCCATTTGCTCAATCTCATCAAGTATACTGTAAGTTGCTTTCGCTTGTCTCTCCTTCTCTCTGCGAGTATCAGATTATTTAAGTTCCCCCCTCCCGCTTCCTGTCCTGGGAATTCAATTTAATTTCCTGGTGTTATTAATTTGTTTTTCGTTTTCATCCTTTGCAAAATCTAGTCGTTGCTCACATGTTCGGTCCATGGTATCCTGAATATCCATATGTAGAACAACATTTTGGTTGCTTCAAGTCTTCCCTTCATCTTTGATGAGATTGTCCAAAATTCGCTACCATATTGAACGACAGACATCACATAACAATCCAGTATTCTCTTCTTTGTTTCCATAATGTTCCTATCATTCAATACCCTGCTTAGCTTTTGAAATGCGTCCTTGGCAATGCCAATGCGCCTTCGGATCTCAGTGTCGAACTTTCCGTCCTCTGTTACAACACTTCCTAGGTATATAAATTTCTGTACCTGCTTGATATTAGTATCTCCTACCTGTAGTTGGCATTTTTGGTTCCCCTTTTTACTGATGAGCATGTATTCAGTTCTCTTTCAGCTTATATTTAGCCTTTTATTTTCGCTTTCTTTAGCTACCTTTTGTAGGGGATTTTGTAGATTGCTTTCCGTGTCTGCTATCAGAACATTATCATCTGTGCATCTTATATAGTCCAGACTGTGGCCGACAATGACGAATGCTGGCAGAACCTCTAGTTCTCTCAGAATTTCTTCACTGTATAGGTTGAATATATCTGGTGAAAGACACATCCTTGTCTTACACCCCTTTCTATTTTTGTATCCGGCGTGACGTTGCTTCTCTGTGCGTCTTCGATGAATACTTTCACGGCTTCTTTGCATGAGATACTAGATTAGCAACTAGGTCCCACTCTTTTACAGTGAAACAGGGACTCGTTAGGAATACCTACACCAGACTTCCCACTCAGAACTAAATAACGTCCACATTACACCCTCGCTGGTCGCCAAGATAATTGCACAACTTGACCCACACAAAGCGAGCGGCGGTGACGGAATCCCAGTCACAGTACTGAAAAAATGTGCCCCAGAACTCTCCTCTGTCCTCTCTAAACTCTATAACCTCCTGTGTAGTTCCTATATTTAAGAATTCTGGCGAACCCTCAGACCCCGCCAATTACCAAAGTTTTCGAAGCCATTATCAACGCCGAGGTGATTCAGCATCTCACGGCCAACAGGATTCTCTCTGATATGCTAACGACCATTCTTCTTCTTCTTCTATGTGCCCTGTCCCTTCAGGACGTAGGCGATCATGGATCTCCACGTCTCCCTATCCCTTGTGGCTCTTAGTATGTTTGCTCCTGTTGCTCCTGGCAACCCCCGTTCCGTCATCCACCTGATCATACTCTGCAGATATGTTATCCGCTGCCTTCCTCTGTCTCTCCTTCCTTCTATCTGACCAGTCAGTATCAGGTTCTCCAGGCTCTCCTTTCTCATTGCATGTCCCAGGAACTTCAGTTGTCTCATCCTGATGCTCAGCATCAATTTCCTTTTTGTTGCCATTCTTTCTAACACTTCGTCGTTGCTTGTATGCTCAGTCCACGATATCCGTAGCATCCTTCTGTAGAACCACATTTCGGCCGCTTCCAGTTTTTTCCTCATTTTCGATGATATTGTCCAGCATTCACAGCCGTACTGAAGAACTGAAATCACGTAGCAGTCTAGCACTCTTTTCTTCGTTTCTATTGAGATCTTCCTGTGTGCTAGTATCTTGCTCATCTTCTGGAACGCGTCCTTTGCCATGCCAATTCGCCTTCGGATCTCCGTGTCGCACTTTCCATCTCCTGTTAGAACACTTCCTAGGTACTTAAATTCTTGGACTTGTTTGATTCTGTTATCCCCCACCTGTATTTGGCATTTTGGGTTGTATCTTTTGCTGATGACCATGCACTCAGTTTTCTTAAAGTTTATTTGTAGTCCCTTCTTGTCACTCTCCACTGCTACTTTCTGTATGAGATCTTGCAGTTTCCTTTCCGTGTCCGCAATCAGTACTGTATCGTCCGCGTATCTTATGTTGTTCAGGTTGTGGCCTCCAATAATAAATCCTGGTGTGTCATCTAGGCTCCTCAAAATATTCTCGCTGTATAGGTTGAACAAATCCGGTGAAAAGACACATCCTTGTCTTACGCCTTTTTCTATCTTTGTGTTTGACATGCAAACTGGACATCTGTTTGACATCATCCAGTCATTCCTCTCTAACCGCACATTGAAGGTGGTATTAAATGGGCATGCCTCCCAAAACTACCATATCTATCTTAGGTCCCACGCTCTTTCTGATCTACATTAATGATCGCCCCGAGGCCATTAGATCCTAAGTTGGCATGTATGCCGATGACACAACAATCTACTCTCGCATCAATCAAAAACCAGGCTTGGGGTAGGAAATGGCTGGTAAATTTCAATGCCTCTAAAACGAAGCTGTTATCAACTAACCACCATAGACAATCGCATCTACCTCCCATTAGCATGGGACAGGCTAGCCTCCCAGAGAGTAAAATACTACGCCTCCTTGGCCTTACACTTTCGGCGGACCTCAAATGGAATGCTATATCGAATCCATTGCCAAATCTGCTGCTCTCCTTGGGATTCTTGACAAAATACAAAGGAGGATCTGTAACGTGGTTGATACTGACTTGGTAGACCGCCTGCAACCACTCTCTCACCGGTGTGATGTAGCTTTCCTGTGCCTCTTCTACAAGTACTTTCATGGCTTCTGCTCCGATGAGCTTAGATCACTGGTGCCGCCTAAGCACGAATTTGCACGAGATACTAGATTGGCAACTGGGTCCCACCATTTTACAGTTAAACAAATAAGATGTAACCGTAATTTCTACTCCAACAGCTTCTTTTCTCGCGCTTCCCGCCTGTGGAACTCTCTTCCACAAGTCTGCTTTCCCGACAGCTACAATCTCCAGATGTTTAAATGTAGGGTCAATAGACACCTCCTATCACACTAACTCCCAATTATTCTCAGAACACACTCATTTACCCAACCCTCATTCTCGGTATCCTTACCCGCCTATCACCCACCCTCTGACATTTCCTATATTTAATCATCCTTTCTCCACTCTATGTAGCCCCCTGCGCAGTAGTGGCAGTGACATGCCTTGCTCGGGGTGAAACGCTTATAAAAAAATATTATATGCTCTCATAGCATATAGTATGATGCTATTATTATATAGCATCATATTATGATGCTATATGCTATATGATATCATATAGCATATATGATATCATATATGCTATATGATATCATATAGCATATATGATAGCATATGCTATATGCTATCATAGACATAAATTTGTGCCCGTTCAGATTTACATTATTTCTAATAACTTAATTACTAACACTTATTTGTGCATAATTGGGTTTGTGTAAATGAAGTTATAGGGGGTGGTTAATGTTCCTTGGTTCGGCCTTGTGTCAGACATAACTGAACTCCCTACAACTTACAAGTTTTATCCAGAATTCTCATCATCAGAATTATCAGAAAGTTTCCATCGTTATCATCAGACGGTTGGTTGCAGGTCGGAATGTGAATTAGTGTAGATAGTGGAATAGTGTAAGAAAAATGACATTTTTCATGTTAAAATAGAACTTTATTAATGAAAAGAAAAGGTAGCAGTAAATGCTCTTTGAGAAAGTTAAGGGTATTAACTGGGTCATTAAGGCAGAGAGCTCGACAATGCGCAAGGCAGCCTGCTTTTTTTGGCAGTCACGCAGGTAATTATATATAATCAGAGTAGGAATCCATTCCTCGTGGGAGGGAACCAGAACATATTGGTTATTTGATTTTTGTTTAGCGGCATATCAACAGACATCGGTTATTTAAATAAAGCCAAAATCTAAATGTTTTCAACACACATGCAGGCCTTCAAGTACAGATAAGGTCTACTACTGGTAATTTTACTTTAAATTTGTATTTTTATATGTTCATGGTGTTTTGTTTTGTTTAGGGTTTCACTATTTACACAATTCAGGAACCCTTACATGTGCTACCTACCCGAGTCAAGGGGACATGGGAACAACAGCAATTAAAAGCTGGTAATACGATCCAGAAAACTTCAATATTCCGATTAGAGGTTTAGCTGCCAGATGTAGTTTATCGTCATACACTGGACTAAGTGATTTGGACTACGTGAGAGATCATCAAAACTGTCTGTTGAGAGTTCTTATTGTTTAACTCGATGCTTCACTCAGCTCAACGAATTTAGATATGTGCCATGATCACAACGCAATCGCAGAACAATTCTATTGACATTAATGCTTTGGAATATTTTGAATCAGGAATTATTAAAAACCACAAAGAAAACTTATGGTAAAGAGGAGATTGATTTTAGGCTTTAGATGCGACAATGTTAAATATCTCAACAAAAGATAGTTATTTAATATTTGCCCTTTGTCTCTACACAAGCTCGCCTCCTTTGGAAATTTTAGCAATCTGTGTATCCTTACTTTCCACCTACGCCCTGTTCTGCCACCTATTTTCAGCGACCCATTAAATAGATAACTCGCTGTTTTCCTATATAAGCTCTTGCCGTCAGTATGCATTGCCAGTGTCAAATTCCTTAAGCTGTTTCCTCATTATGTTCTAAAACAGAGGTCGGCAACCCCAGCCCGATGCCACATCCGGCCTGCGAACGATTTTTGTTCGGCCCACCAACTTAACACCTGGACACTAATTATCTAATTCCTCTGTAGAGCAAGTGGCAAAAAATCACAGTTGGTGTTCATTGACTAACAATGTGACGAATTTTGAAATTGAAACTCAATTCCGAATCCACCGCTGATTTCTACAAGAAATATGTTTTCCATGGCTATAAAGGGCTACTTAATAATGTCAAAAAAAAGGTATCTTTTTTTTAATATATATATGTTTGAGAACAAAGTCTTTCGACACAGAAATATAACAAGACACTCTAGTTGAGTGATGACCACTTGAATGATGCTTTGCTCTTGTAATCAACAAATATTTCACTTGATGTGGAGAATTTATCTAAACTTATTTATAAATGGAACTTTGTCTGTGTGTGTGTGTGCATGTGTGTGTCCGTTACCTATAGACTCCGAAACGGCTGAACCGATTTTCTTGAAAATTTACACAGTTGTACTATAAGCGTTTGCGAGTGTTCTTAGATAGGTTTTGTGTCGAGGTAACCCAAATAAATATCGAAAACTGATAATCGAAAAAATCGGGTTATAGAAGGAGTGGTTCGATTTTAATCAAATTTGATACACTCATAGACAAAGACAAAAGAAACTATATTCAGAAGTTTCAAGGTTGCAGTTCTTACAATTGTGCAGAAAATCGATAATATATATATATATATATATATATATATATATATAAGGCAAGATGTTTGTGTGTGTCTGTTTATCTGCCTGTATATCTGTATTTTTTCAGCCCTTTTTAGTTTTTGCTTCGGGTTTGGCTCTAAGTAGGTATAATTGTAGTTCTTAGTTTCAACAATGATACAATTTACTCAGAGGACTTACGTTCAAAATTCAGTTTACGACGAAAAAACGTTTTTGATATCGATACCAGGAAATCAAAATTTGACTTACATCCATTAATCTTTTTTCAGTCTACGGTTTCGCTTTACCTGAAAAAAACTATTGCTTGTTAGTCTTTCGTGCCAACGTCCAAAGAGTCTGAGCTCGAGGACTATGGATTAGTTTTAAAGCTTCCATTACACCCGAGCAACGCCGCGCTATATTGCTAGTTGAACAATAAACAGAAACAAGTATCCCATTCAATAATTTACCATTTCTAAGTGTATTTTATTTGTACGAAAGAATTTTCATTTTTGTTGATGGTGCTAGTTGCGTTCCTTTTATTCCGGCAGTAAAATAAGAAAACCTTTACTTTGACATTAACATTCAGAACAAGAAAACCTTCTGTACGGAGCGGATCCGAATTCTAGAAATTTGATACCATGACCCTCTTCCGAGACAAACATAGCTTTTTAGTTTGCTCTGTTCTTAAGGTTGGCAGCCCCTACTTTAGAATGTTTCGACAATATTTTTCTGATGCTTATTCTAATTGTCCTTTCTGTTTCCACTTACTTCCCCGATCTGAAGTTATTTATGACTGTCCCTTCTGCTTTCATTGACTTCCTCCGATCCAAAAGTATTTCTAACTAACCTTTCTGCTTCCATTTACTACCCCCAATCTGAAGGTATTTCTAATTGTCTTTTTTGCCCTTCTGCTGCCATTTACATTTACCAAACTGAAAGCTTTTCTAACTATGCTTAATCTGCAAGTTTCTGCTGCTTTCATTAAATACTTTTTTATGATTTTGGCCCAAACAAAGCGATAATCTACACTAATACACAATGAGATACTAAAAGTGTCATAAAGAAGAGAATATAATGACAAAAGAACCGAATTCAAGAAGACAGAAAATGAAGATTGACATTACATCTAAATTTTTGAAGATTCTAATTGTCAAGAAAAAAGAAGCCGAAGATTTCTACAATTAAGAAGTGCAAGAGAGAAAACTATTAATATCGAACCTACAGTTATATCTTGTGGTGCAATGGATATCGGCTCGGAACGAGAAATCGAGTAACCGAGTTCGAATTCCAGTTGAATTCCTTGCATTCACTTACGCGGAAATACCCTTGGGAAAGGTATTAATCCGTCTCTTCCCTCCAGTTATGGGTTAAATGATAGGACAGATTGGATTCTATAGCCTTGGTCGGCAACCAGTCTACCGCAGAAAGCAATGGCAACCTACTTCAGGATAATCTTCTGCCCAGTCAGTCATGTCTCTTTCGAGACATGATCGCCCAAGCGTGTATCGCGTATGGCACTTAACTGACTGACTGACAGTTATATCAAGTAACTTTAACAGTGAAAGCATGAAAACTAGCTTTATCATAATATTCACTTTTGGTTGTACTGGGTATATTGGGTTTCTTTTATTTTTTACCCCGGGTATACTGCTCTCCTACGCATTAATAATAATGACCTATCGCTGCACTTTTGAGGTACAGAATAACCTTTGTAGAAAGGACAAGAGGAAATATAATCAAAACAACAATAATGTGGATATGATTCTGAATAATAAATAAAAAAGGTGAATTACCGATTCGTCAGGTAGCAAAGCTCAGGAGCATCAAGGTGGTAAGTTATTGTTCTGCAGTATCAAAAGGAGAAAAATACTTGGCTTCCTGTCAAGGCTTGCGCGATAAAGTTGGCGCCAAACACCCCTTTGGGGTTGACTGTCAATATGGAGTCCATCCCAGTAGAGTACAGATCTCAGTTCAAATTAGAACTCAGAGTTATTCAAGCAAAGTACAGAATGTTAAATTATATACATAAAAAGAAGAGTTAGAAATTATTCATACGTGTTTATTGTTAGTGTTTACACAGCTCTGATTCAAAGAAATATAATGATACATATGTATCTTTCAAGATTTCAATTAGGTCGATTTCATCTTTTACCAGACTATGTCCTGCACATTAACAGATGTGAATAAACGGGTACTGATCATTAAAGAATTACATACAATATCCTAAACGAATCTACTAATAGACTCTAGTTCTTTCACCATTCCGTATCTCCTTTCCTTTCTCTCCACCTTTGCAACTGTCACCACACCTGTATTCCCATCCTTCTTTTGCTCCTTTCTAACTGGTTCGGCTTCCTCTTCACTCTCTTCTACTTAATCTTTTTATTCTTATGTAGCCCCCTGCATATCAGTGGTATTACCGCCTTGTTCGGGGTGATACGATTAAAAAAACAAAAAACAACAATCCTGTTTTCCCTCCCGGATCGAATGTACGGGAGTGGGTATGATAATGGTATAAGTATTCTTATTTGGGATAAGAATTATCTTGAACAGAAAACCAACATACTATACCAATTGTTCCAAGAAATAGGACTCAAAGTTTTTCAAAACGGAAATTATGATCAGGAATTGAAATGAAAACTGTAATAGCATTTACAATAAAGCCATCAGAAGAATTCAGCATGTGGAAGTAATAAATATCAAAGTCTTTAATTGTTTCAGTGCAAGTATTATTTATAGAAGTTTTATTATAATAAATTGGCAGTGTTATATTGATCTTTGCGTAATGTGAAGGACAATTTATCCATCGCACCCTGTATATATGCTTATATGTATATATAGACTTCGTAAATCTCATTCTGATTGTTTTGATAAAAAAGAACTCCTGAGTGAGGATCTGAGACTCAACTCGGAGGCTTACATCAAGTGCCTTGAGGAGGTAGTTCTGCCCTGGATCAAAACGGTGGATAATTATGTCTGTCAAAAGAACTCTGGACTATGCCGCACAACGCAGGAGTACACAGTCATGGCTGTTCCAAAATATCTGCAAATACACCAATCCCTTACATCTGGCCACCTAACTTTCCAATCTGCAAACCCTTGATATGTGTGGGGCAAAGATGAGCAAGAGACCAACAAAACTTCTTGTAACACCAAAGATGAACTGAATGAAAGGATTATTGCAGCATTCAACAAAATAAACAATTAGATTATCCAGAAGAGTGGCAAGAAATTCCGAAGTCATCTAACAGCTGTGATTAAATCCAAAGGTCGATTTTATGAAATAAATCTACTATTTAATATTTCAAGATATTTTTGTGTCATTTTGGTAAATATATCTGTTAAAGTGAGATGTCAATGTTATTTTCATTTTTTGCGTAATTTAGACAATTTATGCATTCGACGTTGTGGTGCAATGGATATCGGCTCAGAATGAGAAATCGGGGAGCTGAGTTCGAATTCCAGTTGAATTCATTGCATTCACTTACCCGTAAATACCCTTGGGAAAGGTATTAATCCGTCTCTTCCTTCCAGTTATGGGTTAAATAATAGGATAGATTGGGTTCTATAGCCTTGGCTGGTAACCAGTCTTCCACAGAAAGCAATGGCAACCTAATGCGGGATAATCTTCTGCCCAGACAGTCATGTTTCTTTCGAGACATGATCGCCCAAGCGTGTTACACGTATGGCACTTAACTGACTAACTGGTCCATTTGACTCTTTATAATGAATAATGTAAGAAGCACCTAAAAATAAGAGTCAAAGTGATACAAGCGCCCATTGTTGCATTCTCAGACTTCTTGAACTTTATATCCATAAGAAGAACCAGAAACGAAAAAAAAAAAAACACTCAGTAGTAAAAGAAATATCATTCAACGGAATGATTCTAAAGTGAGACTTTGCCGTCTAAGAAGGGTGAAATTGAATTCCTGCAGGCACGGCACAGACAAAATTGTTGGGCGTTTACATCTGAATGTTTTCGTTTGAATAACAAACCAAATAAAAAGAAATGAATAAAAAACAAAATTTCGCCGGGAAGCGAGTCAACATCCTCAACTAAAATAAACCTCGTCTTTTAGATCGATATTGATAAGGGAAGTGCTTTTGTGCAGACCTGTTTTCTTAATCTGCTTCTAAGTTTGCTTCAAAATAGCTTTTATTGGAAAAGGACTGTCTTTCAAAATTTGGCCCAACCGAATGGTCTAACCTAGATTCGACAGAGTCGGTTTGACAAGCTCTGAAGTTGAGCATTTATGCATGACAGACTTTAATTTTCAATCTTTGTCTACACAGCACACGGACTGTGTGTACTCTCCAAAAGAAGCATGAAAGCAGAAGACAAGAGAAATAAAATCTCCTCCTCAGAGACATTCACTTATTGATATTCACTAAGCCCAGCTTAGTATGGCGCAGTACAAACTGGGTGCAGATATTTTATTTTGTATAAGTTTTCAAGATGTGGCGGTCTATGCTTATTTCATCTTCTGCCAGATTAAACTCAGACAGATAGATAGCTAGATAGATAGACAGACAGACAGATAGCTAGATAGATAGACAAATAGCTAGATAGATAGACAGAAACAGACGGACAGACAGACAGATAGATAGATAGATAGATAGATAGATAGAGACAGACAGATAGATAGACAGAGACAGACAGACAGACAGACAAACAGATAGACAGATAGACAGAGACAGACAGACAGATTGACAGATCGACAGAGACAGACAAACAGACAGACAGACAGACAGACAGACAGATAGATAGATAGATAGATAGATAGAGACAGACAGACAGACAGATAGATAGACAGAGACAGACAGACAAATAGATAGACAGAGACAGACAGACAGATAGATAGACAGAGACCGACAGACAGACAAACAGATAGACAGATAGACAGAGATAGACAGACAGATAGACAGATAGATAGATAGAGACAGACAGACAGATAGATAGATAGATAGATAGATAGATAGATAGATAGATAGATAGATAGATAGATCTTAAGTGCTAATTACCAAATAAATATTGAACACTACAGAGTTAAATTCTCGCTAGTAACAGTGGCTTTGTGTTATACTTTACTAACATTTGATAGATAGATTGATCAATAGATAGAGAATAGGATCAGAATAGATAGATAGATAGATAGATAGATAGATAGATAGATAGATAGATAGATAGATAAAAATGATTACATAGATAAATCTGAAATTTATTGTGATGGCTAACGTAGTTTTGAATTTTGTAGCAGTGTTACTGTTTGTTGTTTGAACGCTTATTTTCAATGCAGTCGTATAGATATTCTATAATTAGAAAATGTATGAAAACGTAATGCATGTATTTAAGAAAGCACATGTTAAATACAGTTTATAATAATTTTTCATCATTTTTCTTAGTTAGCCTTCCGGATAAAGCCGATTATAACACTCTGAAACTTCCTATTCTGTCTTCAGTTTTCTAACATTGTCAGTGCATAATTATAACCAACAATAATTAGCAATATTTACCATCTCTTCTCTGTTCAGACATCCATTTACTTACATTCGTTTTGCTCGCTGTATCTTGAAATCAATAAATGAAATAGTTTTGTATTTATTGCATGGTCATATAAAATAATAATGAGAAATCGATTGGCTCATTTGTTTACACAGAAAACTTTCTGAAATTGCCCGATTATAATATTAATTACAGACCACTCGTAGATCAAAACTTTGATTAAATGAATAAAAATTGAGTTGAAATTAAATAAAATGTTAATTTCCATAACTATCCACAGAAAACAATATCTAAGTCTTCTATGTTTAACGTTACATGAGTACCGAGGGCTGAACACCCCACCTTTTTTTTTAATATCTCACGATCACCATTAGAATCGTAGGGACACCACGTGTACCTCAATAGCAGTAGCAGTGGCGTTTTGTCAAAAATATAACCTGACGAACTCCATCTCTATCCAGGCTGATTTTGAATTCCGAATGTTTCGTTCTCCTAGACTGGTAGACACCCAAGTCTATAAAACCCAGTCTACTCTGCTATTTTTTTTTTATATATAGAAGGAAGAAGAGATGGATGCATACCTTGGCGAAGTGTATTAGTATGTAAGTGAATGCAATGAACTAGACTCGATTTCGAACTTTGCTTTATGATTCCTCCATCCGAGCTCCTAGGACAGAGTTGAATAATATTCATTTTATTACTGAGTGCTAGTATAGCTGCTCGGGTTTGAGAATTGGCGAGCCGTGTTCGAATTCCACCGTACCTCTAACTTAATATTTAGTAAATGGCAGATCAATTTTTTATGAATAGTCAAGATCGAACTCGTGACCACGAGATGATATAAGCGTTATGCCTATTATAACATCTATACCATCAAGATGAGAACAAAAGTTCGAGATAATTTCAAGATTATTGAAAAATTACTCATCACAGAAAGAAATGCAAATTATGACAAGTGGCACGAACGCACTAACATAATCCAGTTGTCAAAACCATCCGACACTGAATATAAAAGGCTCCAAAAATACACCACTAAAGTCCTTCAGGACGGTGATGTAGTGGATATAGTAGTTGGTTATACATGTATTAGTATCATCTAGTGGTCAGGAGTTCGATCCTTGGATTTAGTAGTGACGAACCAAATCTAACATGAAAGAACAATAATTGATTTCATAGGATATTTCACAATAATTAACGAGATTATTGACATCAGCCAATATATTGACACCTGATGATGACCAGAGGGTACTTGGTCGAAACGTTGTGTCTATTATAGCACCTATATCAACCAAAATGAGAACAAAAGTTCGAAATAATTACAAGATTATTGAAAATTACTCATCACAGAAATGAATATAAAATCAAGAAGGTTTCTGAATATCTTTTGTCAAGTACAATGAGTATATGGTTTTACGGATAAATCTTCGTCATAATTATAAACACATGACTGTAAAGTAAAGACTGTCTGTAATAATTGTGCATGGTCGGTTCCCTCTACCGCTCCAGTAAGTACCAGACTCTTAGAGTTATCCTTTAACGTTATTAGAGTCACATCTGGCCTAATATGGAATACTCTTGTCATATTTAGGAGGAAGCTGCCCACCCTGTATTTTCCAGTCTCACTAATGTTCAAAAGCGTTTACAGAACCAACTCCCAAGAGGATATTTTCCGTTCACAACAATCTTAACCTATTCAAGACTAAGTTTAACAGTTATCTTACCCACATATCCGTATAACTTGTGCTTCTTATCCTTTAATACTCAACCTAGAGTAGCTAGCTGGCCTTGTACTGTGTGAACCTCACTGTAAAAACATTAGAAACCTATAAAAACACCACAATTCCCTTTCTAATAGAACGAAAAAAAAGAAAAACGCTATTTTGCCGGTCCTCGTATGATAGACATTAGACTATTTTGTCGATAAATATTTTATTCTTATGAATGCAGGTAATGTTAAGAATAAAACCACACAGATTTAACACAGAAGTTTATTAAATTTCACCATCAATTGTTGAGACAATTCCATATCTTTCCCACCATCGATTGTTAAAACCAGGTAATAATCATTTATTAAAAAAAATATAGAAGTCTCTGAATATTTTAAGCACTTTAGGCATATCATTATCTTCAAATTCAAGACACATCCTTGGGCAGAGTTCTCTTGTATTTAAACCCACTGAAGACAACAGTCACAGACCAGAGAATCCATGTTGTTGATGTCCTACCTATACGGCTCACACAACCACTTCGCTGACGATATCAAATATACTATATTCTTAGTTTTAAAACACTATACTTACCGGCAAAATATCCATGGTGTCTATTTACCCGGAACGGCAAAATAGCCTATTCGAGAAAAATAACCGATCAAGATGGATCATGTCAATAATAACACGAACCCTTTAAGTGTGTATTTGATTTTTTTTTTAATACACAAACAAATTTTTAACATTTTAAAAAAAAATGTTTATATTTTTCATTTGAATTTATTCTTCGAATATAGTCAAATCTCTGTAACGCTATAGTCAGTATCTGACTCTTCTTGCTAACTTCTATTTTTACAAGAGCCAGATAAGCCCCAAAATGGAGTCTGTCAGTCAGTTAAGGGTCACACGCTTGGGTGATCATGTCTCGAAAGATACATGACTAACTGGGCAGAAGATTATCCAACAGGAGTTTGACATTGCTTTCTGCGATAGATTGGTTTCCAGCCAAGTCTTTTGAACCCAATCTGTCCTGTTATTTAACCCATAACTGGAGGGAAAGGATGGGTTAATACCTTTCCCAAGAGTATTTGCGCGTAAGTGAATACAGGGAATTCAACTGTAATTCGAACTCGGCTCCCGATTTGTCATTCCGAGTCGATATCCACTGTACCACAAAGCACATCCCCGGAGTACTAGGTTTGGTTTGGTTTGGTTTAAGTTTAAGAACCCATCAACCATTTTGGTCATTTAAGGGTCAGTCTTTGTTTTGTTGGTAATATATTTTTCATTCAAAAAAGCTTTATTGGTAAATACGTTCATAACATTTTGACCCCGGTTAGGGGGTTAACTATTTACCCATAGCTGGGACACTAGCAGGTGCTACCACTCCGGGTCAGGGCGGACCTGGGAACAACAGCAATTAAGAGGTGGTTCCATGCTCCTTACAACCTCCTAATTCAGAGGCCTTGCTGCTAGATGCAGTATACGGTCATACCCAGGACCACCAGATTACTAGGACCATATATGGAACGGATTGGTAAAGTCTAAAAGCGTCTACGGTGCCTTTTGGGTGATGAATTATTTTCCACTGTACAATCTCTTCATGACAGATGAATTGTAGTAAGCTACTCGCTATTCCCATGAACTACTATTCAGATGAACTACATATCTTAGTTCCACTAGTTGTAACCTAGACAACTAAAATCCGATATCCTACGCGTCGCTTTAGTGAACCACCTCATTCTCTTTTTGTTTTTGATCAGATATAAGTTACACTCGAAAAGCTTCTTTCCAGAAACTGCAACATTTTGGAAACGAATCCCAAGGGTATGCTTCCATGTGCCTTACAAACTTACCCTTTTCCTGTTAACCAACATCTTGCCCGGTCATAATATGAACAGCAGGTCGCCCGTAAATCAAAACATAGAATAAATACATAAATAATGAGTCGTAATTAGGTAACCTGTTACCTCTTAATATATAGCAAGCCATCTCGAATAATTTTTGGACCTTCTACAGACTGTAAAAAAGGGTAAATTAATGGCAATGTGGAAAAGAATTGTGTGATGCTTTTCGTCCTTAAGGACAATATCGAACTAATATATTTTTGTCCTTGTCCTCAAAGATAAAGGAGACACTTGAAGCAACTAAAATGTTGTTCTACAGAAAGATGCTGAGGATACCATGGACCGAACATGTGAGAAACTATGTGGTTTTGGCGAGGATGGAAACAAAAAGTAAATTAATACTTAACATCAAGAAAAAACAGCTAAAGTTCCTGTAATGAAGAAGGAAAGCTTGGAGAATTTTATACTCAAAGGTCAGATAAATGGAAAGAGAGACAGGAGAAGTAACGCGTAATATATTTGAGAGCCTTGAGCAATTGAATGGTAGAGCGGGGTTTGGATGGAGTAACAAGAAAAGACGTGCTAAGAGCCAATATTGATATTGAAGGCCATGATCGCCTACGTCCTGAAGAAGAAGAATTATATCTGAGTAGGAAAGAGTGGAGAGTATAAAACATAGAAAATTGGTTATAATCATGCACAGACAGAAAATAAAAAAAAGAAAACTGAAGGAAAATGGTAAATCATCACTGAGAGGATATTTTTGTAAGCTGTCAATCTCTACCAACGTGTTTTGATTAAAATGTTACAATACATGCAGGTACTTATATACATATATTTGTACAAGCACAAAACATGGATTCTGATTACAGCTTAATGTTATAAAAGAATGAAAAAAGTATGCATTCTATTTGTAATGCTGCAAAAGAAAAAAATATCAAGCTAGAATAGCCATGTTGCTTTCTGGAACTTTCTAATTCTAGTAAGTCACCTGAAAAACTTTCGGATTTTGGAATTTCAAAGTATGCTTACCTGTAGTAGCATTGCAGATACATTCACTCTACATCGAAACCTGTGTCGCCTCATCTTTTTCTACTGACGAGTTCTACGTCCTTGCATCTTTTGATTTAAAACATATTTTGATTTAACAGTCTCGTATTTTCTGCTAGGCGTTCTGATACGCCAACAAGCTAGTTCGGCTTGTCGACGATTGTTTCCTTCATCGCTCGTTAACTCAAAGCCCGTCAGACAAGTCAAAGTTTGAACTACACATTTAGTTGCCAATGTGTTTCTCCTAACGAGCCCTCACCGGGGTCTTCAATTCTGTTCACTGCAGAAGTTCCCATCTCTTCTCTGTGCGTTTAACAGCTTCTCTCTTTTTCAAAATGGCTGTGTATCTTCTACAGGCGTTTTTTTAAGAAGTCCCAATTTTGAATGTTGATTTACAAGACAAGGAGGGAGGAATTTTTTTATTTAAAAGATTGGTATATGAGTAAAAACTGAACCAGTGAATAGACTTATAGTTAAATTTCATTGCTCTTTACTCTAACTGGTCTTCATTATTTATTGTACATATGTACAAATATGGCACAAGGCCGAATTTGGGGATGGGGAAGGCTGGTCATCATCTGTCTTAGTTTAACTTAGCTATTCACTTTCGTCGACCCTGACACACTTACAATAGACCTTACACCATAATACCGCATTTTTACTTATCATTCTTACTACGTCCACCGTAATACGTCAGCTGCTCTATGTACAATTTTCAGTGGAGGGCATGGGCAGAAAATAACAACATTTAAAATTCCCCAAATGTTTATATACAATGATATACAATATATACACAAGAAACTAAACAAAATCGTATTAGTAATAAAAGCCCCCCACTACTCTAAGACTGTGACAGCAAAGTCAGTTCCCCGGACGAAAAATAATGCGTGGCTTTATGAATATTATAAATATCACTTATCCGATCAGCAATTATTCACACAATCACTCACACCCTAACTGGTCTTCTCTGCTGAACACTTCGGTTTTCAAGGGGGATAACTAGGGTGAATTATTAGTACAGGTATTAACTAATTTTCTTTTACTTTAATTTCTTTCTTTTCAGACGTTGTTTATTCGCTGTTTACATAATAAAAACAAATAGAATTAATTTGGTTACTTGCGTTGTGGCGCATTGGATATCGACGAGAAATCGGGGAGCCGAGTTCGAATCCCAGTTGAATTCCTTGCATTCACTTACGCGCAAATACCCTTGGGAAAGGTATTAATCCGTCTATTCCTTCCAGTTATGGGTTAAATAACAGGACAGATTGAGTTCTATAGCCTTGGCTGGCAACCAGTTGTACCGCAGAAAGCAATGGCAACCTACTGCTGGATAATCTTCTGCCCGGTCAGCCATGTCTCTTTCGAGACATGATAGCCCAAGCGTGTATTCTAGCTTGATATTTTTTTCTTTTGCAGCATTACAAATAGAATGCATACTTTTTTCATTCTTTTATAACATTAAGCTGTAATCAGAATCCATGTTTTGTGCTTGTACAAATATATGTATATAAGTACCTGCATGTATTGTAACATTTTAATCAAAACACGTTGGTAGAGATTGACAGCTTACAAAAATATCCTCTCAGTGATGATTTACCATTTTCCTTCAGTTTTCTTTTTTTTATTTTCTGTCTGTGCATGATTATAACCAATTTTCTATGTTTTATACTCTCCACTCTTTCCTACTCAGATATAATTCTTCTTCTTCAGGACGTAGGCGATCATGGCCTTCAATATCACTATTGGCTCTTAGCACGTCTTTTCTTGTTACTCCATATTTTTTCATGTCGATAATCAGTGAACGAACCGACGCTACAGGTCATTATTAATACTGTAGAATCACTTCTACATGCACGTACATACATACATATCGCCATGTACACACGTTCATCCCACATATACCCACATACTCTTACATTGGCACGTGAGGTCTCTTTTTCCCGCGCTTTATTAATATATAAGCGGATGTTGACACGTGCTTAAACCAGTTGAAAACTGTTTTTCGGAGCTAACAATCTGAATGCCGTTAGTTCCCTTTCAACTCTCATACTGCGCTAATTGCATTCAGCAATTAGCTACATCAAAAGTTTTTTTCTCTCTTATAAGCATACTTTACTATATGTAAAATATTATTCAATTACTGATCAGTACAAACATTATTTCCTTTTTCAGGAACTCTTCCAGCATGAACATTAATACATTTTCTTCAATACCTAAGAGAGGACCTTCTTTATTATATCTTGCATGCACAAATTAATCAATCCTGTAACTTTGCTTAATACAATGTTGTTATTATCGTTACATCTTGCTTTTTATTTTATTTATGAATGTAGTGGTTTGGACAACCAACCTACTTTCCACCTTTAAAATTACTACCACGACGTTTGAACCACCACAATTGGTAACCCCGGCGGTCAGTCTACAACAATAGATAACTGAGTTGTCCAGAACCACCAAAATACATTCAGAATACACAGTACATTAAATAAATTATTCGCTTCTTTAGACGTTAATTCTTTTTTAAAAAGGTCCTGGGTATGACAGTAAACTGCATCCGGCAGCAAGACCTCTGGTTGTGAGGTTGTGAGGAGCATGGAGCCAACTCTTAAATGCTGATGTTTCCAGGTCTACTATGACCTGGTGTGGTAGCAACTATTACTTTCCCATTTATGAGCAAATAGTTAACCCCAAACTGGGGTCAAAACACTATCTATTTAAACCTAAACTTATTTATAAATGGAACTTTGTCTGTGTGTGTGTCCGTTAACTATAGACTACGAAACGGCTGAACCGATTTTCTTGAAAATTTACACAGTTGTACTATAAGCGCCTGCGAGTGTTCTTAGCGAGGTTTTGTGTCGAGGTACACCCGATAAATATCGAAAATCGATAATCGAACAATCGGGTTATAGATGGAGTGGTTCGATTTATATCAAATTTGATACACTCATAAAGACATAAGAAACGATATTCAGAAGTTTCAAGGTTGCAGTTCTTACAATAGTGCGGAAAATCGATAATATATATCTATAAAGGCTTTCATTACACCCGAGCAACGCCGGGCTATACTGCTAGTGAAAGTATAAAAATAGACTTTTACAGAAAAACATACAATTTTGAAGGAAAAATGTTAGCAACAATATATTTTTGAAGGAAATAAAATTATTACCAGCAATACATTTTAATACAAAACTAGAAGATGTCTTCAGTTTTAAAAAACAATATTCATCAAAATCTGACTAAATCAACCCTTCTTATGATAAGTGAACATCAAAAAATACCTTAAACCCCCAACTTTTTGGATTTAATTAAACCGCAGAGATTGATATCCCATTAAACAAAACTCAAAACTCTCTTTTTGAAATAAGCGCCTAAACTTCCTTTTCACCTCCGCAAACACATACTTTCGACTGATACTATTTAGCACCATTTTTCAGTCATTCAGTCAGTTATGTGCCCTACGTTATACACGCTTAGGCAATCATGTCTCTTTCGATCCATGACTGACTAGGCAGAAGATTATCTCGCAGTAGGTTGTCATTTCTTTTTGCGGTAGGTGGGTTGCCAACCAAAGCAACAGAACCCAATCTGTCTTGCTATTCAACCTATAGCTGGAGGGAGACCAGATGAATCCATACCTCTCCCAAGGATGTTTGTGCGCAAGGAAATGGAAAGGAATTCGACTGGAATTCGAACTCTGCTCTCCTATTTCTCATTCCGAACAGATACCTATTAAAGTATTTACATTATTCGGACTATTGTTCTTACTTTTGTTGCCATTTGTACGACGTTTCGGCCTTTGTACACTCCGGCCTTCTTCAGGTACTAGTAATTTCAAACTGAACCCTTTATTACAATAATTAGGTTTATAAGTCCAAAAAATTCAGTTGTTCTTGTCCTTAAGGGCATATGGCTTAATGAATATAGACGTTAGTTCCTGTGTTCAATACCAGGCTACAACAGTAGTAAACAAGTAACTTGCAGGGTTAGCGTGAGATAGCACATGACTACCAGAAGAGGCACTACTACGCAAGGAATGAAGTTCATATACCCCAGTGATTGTAATAAAGGGTTTGGTTTGAAATGTCTAGCACCTAAAGAAGGCTGGATACTCGAAAAAGAAAAAGTATTACTAGACACAAAACTTATAAAAAAAAACAACAATATATTGTTGAAAAGAAAAAAGAATTACCAGCAATAAATAAATAAAATTTAGTTGGCAATACATGACCCGCCGCAATACATGATATGCCATAAAACAAAACAACCAACCAACCAACCGAATATGTGAATAATGTAAATACTACCTCATCTCAGAAATATAGACAGCTATCCATTAAGCCAAAATAATTTCTTCAGGCTGATGTCAAATGTGTTAACAGCAGATAAAACAACATAACCCTTTTCATTATGAACCGAACTCTTTCTTATAATCATTAGGTTTATAAGTCCTAAAAATCAGTTGTTCTTGTCCAATCATATCTTTGTTTTTATTCTTATGTTTCTATGTTTTCTATTGCAGAACACTCAGAACCTGCCAGTCACTCCTGCATCAGTCAATTGGAATTTCTGGTACCTATAATCTGCCTCGGCAGTGCCCTCTGTATCACCCTCTACGCTTTGATTTGCATCCTGACACGCCGACACAAACCGTCTACAGGCCCAACGGAGAATATTAGATTATTCTAAATATTAATTGTTCGCAGTGTGCTCTCATCTATTCGAAGAGAGAAATTAAAGTCCGTCCAATTATAAAGAAAGGTATTTGTCAGGAATATAATCATCATTATTATAATTTACAAAAGTCGGCATTAAAATTAATATCTCAGAAATCATCTTAAAGGAAGCGTGGATTCTAGACGAAAAAATTTTGATTGTGCTGAATTGATATTTTTCTACTCTTTAGAAAAGTGTTCCGATAACCTGATTAAATGTAATGCTGACACGATTTATTGAATAGTTCGTGGGAAAATAATAAATGAGACTTTATTTTGCTAGATGTAGATTTAGATAATCAGCCACTTTTATGAAGTTAATTTGAATTATGCTGAAAATGACCTGGTATACAGGACTAAAATAAATCTTATAATATCTTATACTTGGAGTAGATAGACTAAACTATCGCCCGGTTCACACTCCACCCACATCTATTGAACAGGTGAAGAGGCTCATCCATTGTTCCTTGTTTCGGATATGGTTTCCGGCTTTCTTTTTTCCAATCTTTTCATTCCTACGTAGTCCCCTGCGCTTCAGTGGCGTTACCGCCTTGCTCGGGATGATATGATTAAAAAAATAAATAAAAATAAAGATTCTGGTACAAAGAAAAAATTTCTGATGATCTGACCCCGTACATCAAGGACCAAACCGGAGCATCTGAAATGTGTAGCATGATTGTTTTTGGTGATTCCACACACACAAGGCATAGCTTTTCGATTTGCTTTCCGGACATATTCGAAAGAACCGATGTGCGAAAGGACATCTACATATTCTTCAGAATAAAAGGATATGATAGAAATGTTTTGTCAGATCAAAAGTGTTAATAATTATTTATATAATACATGGATCAATTATAACAACTTTAATAAAATTGAGAAAGAAATTAAACAATTTATTGATGGGTAATGATCATTAAAACGTTCCATGTCACATCCCAAAGGAATCTACTAATAGAACCTTGCTTACCCTCCTGAGTTCAAGATATTGATGCTGGTGCGAGAGGGGGGGGGTGTTACAATGATATAACTTTTATTAATTAGAATAAGTATGACCTTGAATAGACAATCTACATCGTGTTAGAATTGTTTCAAGAAAAAGGATACAGGATAAGCTGTTGCAAAACAAATAGTATGATATGAATTTGGAATGAAAGCAATAATAGCACGTGTTCTGAATCTATCATGAAATTCAGGATGAGAATTAGTAAATACCAAACACTGAAAATATGGATCGCCAGATTTACGACAATGAAAATTGCTACAAAATGAAAACCTTGATATAAATCCTCGGATCACGTACTTAAATAGCCTTGTCAGGTCAGATCTAGATTTTCCATAATTGATGCCATGCAAGTCACCGAACCCGTTCAAAAATATCTAAACTGTCAGCAGCATACAACTGCTTTCTCACGTCGATGGTTAAAATAGCTTCGAGAGCGCATGAAGCAGGTGGGTTTAGCAAAGACCATACAACTTCGAACTTCGTGAACTGGCGTTACATGATCGCAAACAAAAACAAACGATATCAGAGAACAGAGATTGCATCACTTGATGACTTTCGATAAAAAAACTCAAAGTGTAACTCTTAGAGAAACTAATGACTTAATCAGGTTGTTGACATTCCCCCTTACCTCAAACAAAAGATCAGGAAGGAAATACCCCATCAGTTCTAGAAAGAACAATATCATTAACAGGGCGTGAAAAAAAATGTTAGCAGCATACAACCACTTCCTAAAGTCAATGGTTAAAAATGGCTTTTACCGAGTGAAGGCTGTTATCTTGGCGAAAATTATCCCGTGACATTGAGGACTGGCGCTACATAATCACAAAGAACTGAATCAGATAGCAAAAACCTCATTACTTGAGGAATGCTAACCTAATGACTTAACCAAGATGTTGAAATTCCCCATTACATCAAACAAAAGATCAGGAAGGAAATCCCCTATCAGTATTGGAAAGAACAAAAGCAGTTACAGCAACTGAAAAAAATCATTTTTCTTCAAAATTGTTTTTAGAAAAAGATTTCATGAATTTTAACCGAATGTAGCAAGCGATGCTCGATCAATGAATGTTGAGTGTTTCCTTATAAAAAAAACGGACCATATTGCTTTTACCGCATAAAACATGGATAATATGAAATGTAGAAATCTAACATAGTTATTCATTTGAGACTAGTATATTTAGTTCTAGATTAAAAGGAGAAATCAATCTTCAAAATAACAATGAATATTCAACCCATTGTACGTTTTAATGTCTTTAATCTCACTAACCTTAAAAGTGACATGGTTAAATCACCAAATCTGGACAACATTAAATAAATCTTTACACATTCACTTGTTTGTGACAATAAAAACCTACGAATTTTTTTTATTTTTGCTTCATTTAGCGGGCCCTTCATAAAGTAAACCTGCTAGAATCATTTCCTTATAGCTGTAATATAGCTTCCTTTCTATAAATCTTTTATGTTGTCCCGATGAATTTCTCTCATTGGTACCTAGAATTAATGAATTTAAGTACTAAATGAACTAATGGATATGTGTTGTAGT
This sequence comes from Ascarosepion bandense, assembly GCA_037127315.1. Lineage (NCBI taxonomy): Eukaryota > Metazoa > Mollusca > Cephalopoda > Sepiida > Sepiidae > Ascarosepion > Ascarosepion bandense. Next base: position 2,039,289 of record JBBBDQ010000258.1, read on the forward strand.
GAAATTGATATCTGCTGAGAACAATAAATCGAAGAGCCGAGTTCAAATTCCAGTCAAATTCGTTGCATTTAATTACACTCAAATACTCTTGAGAAAGATATTAATCCGTTGTTTCTCCTTTCAGCTGTGGGTTAAGTAGCAGAACAAATTGAGTTCTATAGCCTTGGTTAGCAGCCAGACTACCGCAGTGAGTAATGACAACTTATCTGTGAGAAAATCATCTGCCCAGTCAGTGATGTCCCTTTCGAGACATGATTGCCCAAGTGTGTATCACGTATGACTGATTACATTGGCTGCTAGAACTCGTGATTTTACTAGTTGAAATAGGTAGATGTATCAGTTTCTTTTAATGCATTTCTCGCTTATGTAACTCTGTTCCTGCTTGTTGTTTTCCAGTTAAGTTTGACCTTCAAAAGACTAAATACAATTTCAAATATTTTCTGTCTTTTTAAGTCTTGTTCTTTTACTCCTTCGTAATGTTTCCTTTTTTTCTCTCTCTCTCTCTCTCTCGTTTTCTCATCCACTGGATAATCTCATGCGTCTTGGTAGTTTTATTGTCTTGCTTGGGTTGAAATTATTAATTTGATTATTTTTTTTATTTCAAAGAAGCGTTTTTAATCTTTTTTGTTTTTTAATTTTGCAAATTTTGTACACGTTTTGTATTTGAAAAAACAAAAATTGGCTGCATATTTTATGTGGTAGATTTTCTTCTTATTCAACTTAGAGTTATATTTTTATTATTATTTTTTCGTAAAGTTAAATTAAAATCAGAATGTTGTATGTGTGGAAAATAGCAAGAGAATTAGAGGCTGTGGATAATGATAGGACATCACAGCCTGAAGAATGAATCGGCCGGGAAAAGAGCGGCATAGGCAAAAGTAACGAAAATAAATCTGGTTAGAAAATCCGACCGAGTTGCGAGGATGGAGTTCAAAAATGTCGAACAGGTGGCGTTGTCAGCAAAAGCAAAGAGGCTGGCAGTTAAGAGAACAGTCTTTCTAAGAATGAAATGTCGAAATGATGACGATAGGTCAATAAAGGGGGCAGCAGGTAAAGATGATCACGTATGAACATTATGCCGGACCTACGTGTTATCTGAAAGAACGAGTGGATGCAAAATCTATTCAACTGCGCGATCGGCAAAAGATATTTCTATCAGCTTCTTCAAGGGAATGAATAGCCCTATAACCAAAGGTGACGTTAAAAAAGAGAGGAACGATTGTAGTCAGAGGTAAAGTTCTCTGTTTACATTGTCGATGTAGTTTTCCCGTTATATTTCTTCCTCTCTTTTTTTCTCTCTCTTTCTCCCTGTCTTCTGTTAGTTAATATATAATTCCAAGTGAAGAGGACTCAAGGTTTTTTTATTTTATTTTGAGTACTCTGGCATTTATTTTATTATAAACAGTGCTCAATATAATGTGTATTATAGAGCTTAATATAACATAATTATATAGTTATGTATCAATTTTTCATTGCGACATGTAAATTTCTATGTTTCGAGATAGGTTCTCATCATCAGGCAATGATGATGTGGTTGTGCAGATGATTTACATTTAAAAATCTTTTTTAAATGTTTTAAATGATTTTTAAGTGATTTTTAAATGTAAATCATCTGCACAACCACATCAACATTGTCTGGTGATGAAACATAAACATTTCCATGTCACAATGTAAATTTGATACATAACTATATATATATGAAATTATACTTTAAGACATCTACAAACTACAAGCTACTACAAAAGACACTGAAAGAAAAATATCTCATCAGGTAGTTAATAATGATGGTAATAAACATTTTTCTTTTGAAGAAAACTTAAAAAATACCATTTTCTTTTATTTTTTGAAATCTGTTTGTATAAGTTAAAAAAATGATTCTCATCCTGTCATTTTGTTTTCTTTACATTTCATTTTTAATGCAAAAGAATTTAATCCCAGACACCATGTAACTGATATCAATATATGTCTCCAATTTATTTCCTGCCTAAATTTAAAATTTCTCTTTTTTAGCCGTTTCTATTGACTCTTTCCTCTCAGTTCTTTCTCTTTTGCATTCTGCTTTGCCTTTTTGTTTTCTCTGTGTCTTTTTCTTTCCACTTTTTTTCCATTTCTTAATTTCTCTTTTTGTTTTTTTATCTTTTCTGCCCTCTTTCTTTCCCCACATTTTTAATAACTTCTTACCTCGTACAGAAAGATTTTTTAAAAAAAGAAGCGTTTTTTCATTTTTTAAAATTTTTCTTTAAAAAAAAAAACGTTTGTTACCATCGTCATTAATTACTTGATGAGACATTGTTCTTTTAATGTCGAAACAAAATGTACAATTTTATAATCGTTTGTACTTTCTACATGTTCTAAAGTACAATTAATAATTAATGTTGCTTCGCTCGTTTTCTATATCGAGCGCTCTTTTAAATCATTGTTTTTAACACCGCAATTATTTTCTTCGTTCCTTATTCATTTGTATATATATATATATATATATATGAAAAGATAATAAACAAATAAAAAAACTTTTATATATTTAAAAAACTTTCCTATTTTTTATTATCCTATCATTCTGTCAGTGTATAATCCATATATGATCCTAATTCACACTCTCTCTCACACACACGCACACACACACGCACACACACACACACACACAGACACACAGACTGAATGAAATATAGAAGTTGCATACACATTATATATATATATATATATATATATATATATATATATATATATATTGAGAGAGAGAAAGAGAGTGAGTCATTTCTCCTCAATAAAGTATTTGTATTCTTTTCTACACCAAGTAACCTTCGTATATCCTAATGGTATTAGTATCTTGTTCGGGTTAAAAATATAAAATCAATACAGTTTGGTTTAGGAACCAACAATATCGACTCTTATACACACACACACACACGCACACACACACGTATATATATATATATATATATATATATATATATATATATATATATATAATTTGCACTTATATTTAAAGAGTTATTGAGTGCTACAACATTTTACGTTCTTTCTCGCGGGAAATTCAAAACCTGGTTGAAGCAGTCCGAGAAAAGCTGAGCGGGTGCAATGCTATCGACTGCTCAGCGCTTCGTATCTTGTCTTGGTTAGAACTTTTTTCGTACTTTCTTACGATATTAATAAACATTTTTCATTTTGTATTGCGCCGCACCTAATTCCATTCAGATCTTACTCTGAATTTTTATCACATTTTATTTTTTATTCTGTAACACGAAACATTTTTTCAAAGGGAACGCTAACACGGCCGAGTAGTACTCAATGGAGGGAGAAAAGATTATGGACACATATCCTTGAGAAATTTAAAATCTCTTCATTACGAGGATCGGAAAATTATTTCTGACAACACGAAGGATGGCTTAAAATTTTATAGGCTGACCAGCATACTCCTATGGAATGTAACCAAACGAGGGTTATTTTTCAACATAGTCCCCCTTGCAGTCATCCATTTCTGTCATCAGTGTTGCAGTGATAGATCCCATTGGTGAAGAAGCTATTGATCAAAAAGTCAACAACAACAGATATGACATCATCTTCACTGCAGTGCTGGTTCCCAAGCAAGTATTTTTGTTCTTTTTTTTTTTCATGTTGGGAGCAGATGAAAGTCAGATTAGTTAAATGGGTGATGGGGGTGATCAATCAGCCACACAAACAGCCATTAAAACCAAGGACTTGTCTGCTGGAACATTTTCCTGATGAAATAAGAGCACATTTCATCAGTATTCCTGGACGTCTGGTCTTGATATGCCTCAGTGAACACAGCCAATAATTTCTACAAATCTAAAACATTAACCTGAAAACTCGGTTTCTGTTCACAAATAGCCTCGTCAATTAAAAGGTTAGGAATGAAAACTCCCATCAGTACTGGAAAGAGCTATAACGACTTTACTAAGCTTGAAAAACCAATTTTCCTGAAAAATTATTAACAGTAAGATTTTATGAATTTCAACCGCCAGCAATAATGGCTGCTCGGTCAATGAATGCGAAATGTTTACTTGTAGGAAAAAGGCTAATATTAAAACATTTTCTGTAACCAAACTGTCTCCTTCTGTCATTTTCTAACAAAGACGATAGAACTTAGTGCATTAATTTAACAAAGTATCACCCCAAGCAAGGCATATTACTGGCACCTTTTTGCAGGGGGTTACATACGAGGAAAGGTATGAGAAACGGTGACAGATTATATGGGGTGTCAGGTAGTGGGTAAGAGAAGGATGAGAATACTGATGAGAGTAGAGTGGACGGAGAAAGAATCATGAGAGAGAGGGTGCAGTTTAGTGAGATACGAGATGATTATTGACTTTACATTTAAATTCTTGGATATTGTAGCTGTCGGGGAAGCAAGTAAGCGGAAGGGAATTACACAGGCGGGAAGTGCAAGAAAAAATGCTGCTGGAGCAGAATTTAAGTTTTATTGGTTTCACAGTAAAAGTGTAGGACCTAGTTGCTAATTATGTGGCTCGAGTAAATTTATATGTAGGGGTCACCAGTGAGCTAAGTTCATCGGAGCAGAAGTCTTGAAAGTATTTGTAGAAGAGACACTGGGAAGCTACATTGCACCGGCGAGAAAGTGACTGTATCTGAGTTGCGAAGTAGGAATCGATCACATTACAGATTCTCCGTTAAATTTTGTCAAGGACACCTAGATGTGTAGCAGAAGCACCCGACCATATATGCCTCTGTGTGTGTGTGTGTGTGTGTGTGTGTGTGGACTGCTTTTTGCTAAAATAAGTTGATCAGTGTAATTCAGAAAGTAGGCAGGGAGAGAGAAGGCGAGACAACTGGCAATTTTGACTTAAGAATCTGCAACGACCAGGGTGAAAGATGGGTCTTGTGGGGTAAGGCGAATGGGCAGGTGATAACCGACAGCTGGTTTCAAGAATATCCAAAACGTTTATAGACATGGAGAAGCCCAGAAAAACAAAATCGTTTATGTAACTATAAACAAAATTTCAGAAACGTAGTTGTTCAATACAAAACCTATCCAAGTGCCGACTGTGGAAGCAACTACCTTTCAGCTATCTACAAACTAAGGGTGAAAATTCGGAGAGTAAATAGGCCTTGGGTATCACCCAGACTGCAGTACAACACGCTCCTGAATGACCTCGACCTGCAGAAAAAAAAATACACCGACAGTGTGAGAAACAAATACGAAGAACAAACGGGAAACGGAAACTCGAAATGCGACACAGCAAACAACATGGCCCTAGAGGAAATTAGACCCAGAAGAAAAGACGAGTGGATGACAAGAGATACTTGACATGATGCAAAGGAGATAGAAAACTATACCAACACATGAAACTGAATGCAAGAAACTACAAAAGGAAATAAGGACCAAGTGCAGACAGGCTTAGGCTTGGTTTAACAACAAATGTGCCGAAGTAGAGAGATTGAGCAAGACTAATAAAGGAGAAATGCATAAATAAATATGCGAACTGACAGGACAAAGAACATGCTCCTCAACAAGATGTATACAATCCAAAGATGGAATGACAATATTGGAAAAGAGGGATATATTCTTCCCATTTTCCAACGATGGGAAGAATATAATCAAAAGTCTCTTCCACGCGAAGAGAGAACAACCGATACTAAACAAAGTTGCTGACAGACCGGAAATACTAAAATCATAAGTGAAATTTGCAACGGCCAAAATGAATAAGAATAAAGCAGCTGAACCAGACGGCATTGTAATAGAGATGGTGACAGCCTTAGAAGTTTTCGGCATAGAAAAAATTGCGGAAATAATGAATTAAACTACAACAGCGGTGTAATACCAGATGACCTAAGCAAATTGATTTCTACAACTCCGCCTAAGAAGCCAGGTGCAATCGAATATGGACTCCACCGAACAATTAATTTGATGAGCCACATAACGAAATTCATTGTTCAAATTCTGATGATTGGTTGTTTTATTTTTATGGCATATTAACCTCGGCAGGTCATTCATTGCCAAATAAATTTTATTTCTTTTTTGCTGTTAATACCGGTTTTTTCAACAATTTATTGTTGTTTTATATAAGTTTTTGTGTCTAGTAATACATTTTTTCTTTTCAAGTATCAAGATTCATTGGGATTTGTTTTTAAGAGCAGGGTCTCCATGTCCTACCCTTATTATTTAACCCATAACCGGAGGGAAGGGACAGATTAATACCTTTCCCAAGGGTACCAGTGCTTAAGTGAATGCAGAGTATTCAACTGGAATTCGAACTCGGTTCACCGATTTCTCTTTCCGAGCCGATATCCACTGCATCACAACGCACATCCGTCACTAAACGCTTACAGCACCTGGTATTCCCAAGCGGTTACCCATCTAAGTACTGATCAGGCTCAACGTTGCTTAACTTTGGTAATCAAGCGAGAACCGGTGTATTCAACGTGATATGGCCGTAAGCCGAACTCTAATGAAGAAAGCGCGAAGCAGAATTAGACCAGAAATAGGACAAGAACACTATGGTTTTGTCAAGGATACTAGAATAAGGAATGCGATATTCATGCTTATAATGCTATCAGAAAGGGGCAATACGAACTTGTCATTTGTATCAAGGTGTTCGCCACAATTAATTGATAGAAATGCTCAACAGCCTCGGCATATTTGGCAAAGACATCAGAGTAATCAAAATCCTCTACCAGCAGCAAACCGCCTGCATAAGGACAGGAAACGAATTCAAGCAAATACCAAAAAGTAAGTACTTAAGAAGTGTTCTAACACAAAACGGAAAGTGGGACACTGAGAACCGAAGGCGAACTCGGATAGCCAAGGACGCATTCAAAAAGCTGAGCAGAGTATTAAGAGACAGAAATATTTCACTAGAAGCCAAGAAGAGAGAACTGGATTGCTATGTGATGTCCGTTCTTCAATAAGACAATGAATAATGGACAATATCATCAAAGCTGAATCACCTTGAAAGCAAGTGAAATGTGGTTCTCCAGAAGGATGCTGTGGATATCATGGATCGAGCATGTAAGCAATGATGAGGTTTTAAAAAGCCTGGAAACGAAAAGGAAATTAATACTGAGCATGAGGAAAAGACAGTTGAAGTTCTTGGGACATGTAATGAGGAAGCAAGGCTTGGAGAATCTGATACTCACAGGTCAGAAAGAAAGAAAGAGAGACAGGGGAAAGTAGTGGATAACATATTTGAAGGGCCTGAGCAAGTGGATGGCAGAAAGGGGTTTGGGTTGGTATACAGGAGCAAGCTTGCTAAGATCTACCAGGAATAGAGAGACATGGAAAGACATTAATGTCTACGCCTTGAAGAATGTTTTTATTTTTATTTTTCATATTTTTAACTCAAGCAGGCATTTCTTTTCTTCTTCTAAGTGCCAGGGCACTTAGAAGAAGAATAGAAATGTTTTGTTTTCATCATTTCCAAGACCTCATCATTGCTTACATGCTCAATTCATGATATTCGCACCATCCTTCTGTAGAACCACATTTCAGTTGCTTCAAGTTTTTCCTTCATCTTTGATGGTATTATCCAGCATTCACTGCCATTTCACTGCCATATTGAAGGACGGACAATCCAGTACTCTCTTCCTAGTTTCTAGTGAAATTGTCCTGTTTCTTAATACCTTACTCAACTTCTGGAATGCTTGCTTCTCCATGCCAATTTGATCTCGGATCTCTGTGTCACACTTTCCGTCTTCTGTTATAACGCTTCCCAGGAATTTAAATTTTTGTACCTGCTTGATTCTGGTATTCCCGACCTGTATTTGGCATTTTGGGCTGCTCTTTTTACTGATGACCATGCATTCGGTTTTCTTGCAGTTTATTTTTAATCCTTTCTTGTTACTTTCTTCTGCCACCTTCTGTAGGGGGTCTTGTAGTTCATTTGTTGATATCAAGATTTTATTAATAGAAATGAAATGTGAAATCTCATCTTGTCTGACTGGATGTGTGTTGTGGTCCAGAGGATATCGACTCGGAACCAGAAATCGGACAGCCGAATTCGTTGCATTCACTTCTGCTCAAATACCCTTCAGAAAGATATTAATCCGTCGCTTCTCCCTCCAAATATGGTCTAGATAGAAGAACTAAGTCGGGAAACCAGTCTACCGCAGCAAGTAATTGCAACATAGTGCGGGATAATCTTTTGTCTAGTGGATGTAGATGTTGGTTAATTCCAGTTCGAATTTCGGTTCGAAATTCGAAATTCCTAGTACCTGAATAAGGCCGGAGCGTACATGAGCCGGAAAGTCGAAAACATGGCAATAACGATGATGACAATAGTCCGAAGAATGTAAATAATATAAATATAACCTCATCTTAGAAATATAAACAAATGCAAAACATTTATTATTCTTGAAACATAGCTCTATGTTCCTGTTGAAACAGCATTATACAGGAGCTGTCATCTGTCTGGAATTCACTTAATAGCAACGTATACTCGCAACCCAAAGTTTTAAACTACGACTGGGCTTATTAAAAAGCCTGTGAGTATGACTATTATAAACTACACCGCAGCCTAGCGTTAGATAGAATTTTTTATTCGAATACACCATGCAACAATTATTATTTATATAAGTACAAAGTACTCATTCACCAGACGGAAAGATGAAATTCTCTATTCTCTATATTTTTATATCATTCTACTCTAGAAATTTCTGTCTTAACGATATTTTTATATCCACAGAAGAATTATAATAATGTATGTTATAGACAGTTAACAATAAACGTTACGCTTCTACACTCAGATTATATTTATCCATTCTATGAAAAATTGTTATTGCTTGTTTCACTGTTACCATTTGTTTCATTTCTTATTTATTGCGTAATATTTTTTGAATTCAAAAGCTGTAAAGAATTTTTTAAATCATTTTATTTTTCAGTTGATATTGTCATAAAAAATTTATCAGTCATATTCTAACGCGTTATTTAATCGGTAAGGGAAACAACTTAAAAGTTTTCATTTTAAAATTGTTTCCCTTGCATTATAAACCAAATAAAAATATCTAAGGGAGATAATTCTGATATACTTTACTTTAGTTATATACTTTATTTTAATTAACTGGTCGAATAAATAACTGGTAATAATAATAATAATAATAATAATAATAATAATAATAATAATAATAATATATATATATATATATATATATATATATATATATATATTGTTAATAAATATACATATATTGCTATACACGTATATTATTATTCAGGTGTTAATATAACAGTGCTCAATGTAGTATCAAGATATATATATATATATATATAGTGTATCGAGGCAGCAAGTAATTTTCTAAATATATGCTGTTAAATATAAGAGACAATGAATGTCTATTATGTTTAATCACGAGCCGTTCTAAACGTCGTATTTTTGCTTTAATTAAATGAAATTTTAAAGATAAAAATTCTCCAACATTTGGATAATCATTTATTGATTTTCTTCTAAGCTTTCGGCTCACATGAGTCATCTTCAGAGAAGTTGTTTAAACTGAAATATTATAAAATCCACCATCACCGACGATTTTATTTTGTTGACATAAAAAATTTTATTGTGTTGACATAAAACTCCGCTTGGCAACGGCAATAGTTACCAAAAATAATAAACGCAGTTCTTAAATTTGCGATGCGGTTTTATGACGTCACACCGCGTGATAGCGCGAAATGACAACAAAACCATGTAGTCAAATGCAACGTAATATGTTATTTCCGGTTTTAAAGTTGATTTTATTGAGTGTTGGTTGTTTAGATTTGATGTACATGGCCTCCAATATCTGCAGGTTCCTACATGTATATGTCAGACAGATTTTGGTCAACAATACGGTGATCCTTACTCATACACACAGTAAGAGGAAAAAAATAAAATCGTCGGTGATGGTGGATGTTATAATATTTCAGTTTAAACAACCTCTCTGAAGATAGCTAATGTGAGCCGAAAGCTTAGAAGAAAATCAATAAATAATTATCCAAATGTTGGAGAATTTTTGTGTTTATTTTCAAGTGAAATTAAAGCAAAAATACGACGTTTAGAACGCTTTTCCAATATTCTCACTTTGTTTTTTTTTTTGTTTTTTTTCAATTGGAGAAGATAGATCTATCTATCGCCCGGTTCACACGTCACCCACGTCTATTGAACAGGTTAAGAGGCTCATCCCTTGTTCCCTGTTTAGGATGTGGTTTCTGGCTTTCTCTTTTCCAATCTTTTCACTATTACGTAGCCCCCTGCACATCAGCGGCGTTACCGCCTTTAAATTGTGTGTGTGTGTGTGTGTGTGTGTGTGTGTGTGTGTGTGTGTGTGTGTGTGTGTGCAGATATTCTCTGATGTAAACTGTAGTAAAAGCGAATATGAATAAAATAGAGACAAGAGTAAAACTATTAAGTTTCAGCCGACACGTTTCGTCATCTGACGGACATTATTAAGGCAAATAAAAAGATTTTATTTTGCACAAAATAGCCATAAACAAATGCAAAAAAAAAATCCCATTCGATAAAAGAAAGGAATTCTCTATCATACCCCGAGATACATGCAAGCAGCTAGCCCTTGAACCTCTCACCAATGTCCACTTATACACAGATATTTACCCCAACCCAAAAAGAACAGCACATCAACACTGAATGGAATGACATATGCAAACTACGGAAACTCCCTAATAAACACAGACTAAATTTTACTACCAAGAACAGCAACCTCCCAAAATTCTACCACCTCATCAAAGCACAGAAAACTAGCACGACACCACAGATTAGAAGGGCCCACATACAAAATATCATGGCTTCTATCACAAATCCTCAAACCTATACTCTTTACCTTCCCTGGACACATCAAAAGTTCTGATGTAGTCATCCATAGTCAGTCAGTTAAGTGCCATACGTGATGCACGCTTGGGCGATCATGTCCCGAAAGAGACATGACTGACTGGGTAGAAGATTATCCCGCAGTAGGTTGCCATTGCTTTCTGCTGCAGACTGGTTGCCGACCAAGGCTATAGAACCTAATCTGTCCTGCTATTTAACCCATAACTGGAAGGAAGAGACGGATTAATACCTTTCCCAAGGGTATTTGAGCGTAAGTGAATACAATGGATTCAACTGGAATTCGAACTCTGCTCCCCGGTTTCTTGTTCCGAGCCGATATCCACTATACCACAACGCACATCCATAGACTACACGGAATTCAACAAAACCAGCTGCAGCATAACCGATACGCATTGATGTTGTCTCACTATACACGTCAGTACCGGCTCGCCTAGCGGTTGATTTGATAACGGTGTGCATTACCACTTTAAGCCTGTAATGCTACAACCTCGCCCCAGCAGACATTCACCTACTCCTAACGACTATATTAGACAACAGCTACTTTACGTTCCAAGGGTGCATCTATAAACAGGCCACTGGCCTTCCGATTGGGTCCAGACTCTCGGGATTACTTGCCATAACATACATGAATCAACTAGAATGCCGCGCCCTCAACACCTGCCATTCGTACGCCTTATTCACAAGATACATTGATGACATACTCATCCTCACTTCTTCACATGATGGATGAGGCGAATAGAATGACAGCAACATTCAACAGTATAGACGGCAAAATAAAATTCACCATCGAACACCCCGATAAAAGTGGATGCCTGTCACTGCTGGACTTCAGGCTAAAAGTATCGAAAAAAGGCGGCATCCACATCGATTGTTAAAAAAGCCTGCCAGCAAGGATATGTTTGTCCACTATCAATCAGCCCTCCCTCTCAACGCAAAGACCGGATACATTAGGAACGAGCTCACACGTATCTGGGATAAATGCTGCAAAGAAGAAGACCGTTATAACCACAGTGCACATTTCAAGGTGATACTGAAGACCAACGGCTACCCCCAATCTTTTGTGGGTCGCCTGGAATGAAAAGGTAATAAAGGCTGAAGGCGAGACACACACCCTCCAACACCTGCTTCCTGAGATTACCGCACTTCAGTTAAAACATCACCACAAAAATACGTAGAGCTATCCCTCTTATTTGATAGTTTTTCATTGTAAATTTCAGGTAGTAAGCAATTAATACCTATTTGAAATCAAATAAAGGTAAGTTTCAATTTAAAAATTTGACTTAAATGACGTGTCAGCGAGATATATTTTATATTTGCAAGACAGAAATTTGGCGACTGTTTACTTAATGTGTCGATCAATTGAAAATGGTACTCTTTTTTTTTTTAATCAGAAAAAATTTAGATTCCAATCAATATAATTTTGGTTTAAAACGCACCACGGTATTTTGCTTACTGGAATTACTAAATTTAAGCTCTTGGCTTTCAATTAAAGCTAATTTTAAAGCTTGAAGATAACTTATTTATTTTTAAAAGTTAAATTCAAATTTAGATGTCGAAAGATGACTGCTGGTACCTAATTTAAACCACGTCGAAGCATCCAAACCGTCTTAAGTAAAACCATAACATTTCCAAGTGTAACTGTGTATAAGTGAACACTCTAGCGGACTGATGGAGAAGCTCACTATGTTAATTTAAATTTAGAACTAAAAATATAACACAATACTCATGCAAAAGAATAACTAATGACGAATGGAAAAACATGTATTAACAATTTAACTTTTAAAAATAAATAAGTTATCTTCAAGCTTTAAAATTTACTTTAATTGAAAGCCAAGGGCTTAAATTTAGTAATATACAATCATTCAATGTTGATAGAGAAAAAACATGCATCTAAGTGAACAGTGTGAAAAAGTCAATTATTGCCTTTTTTTACCGTAAATTGAAAGTTCAATTAAAACTGAATAAATATTCTCAACTGATCAAGATTGTTCTTGTTAACACTTGTTCAAAAGGGCATGTCGTTGAGAGAATGTTCTAGAGAAAGTATGAAAGTGTGTGTGTGCCAGCATGCATATCTGTATGATTGAGTGAGACGGCGCATATTCAACTGACAAGGATTCATTTGGCAGCTTAATCCTCACTGTGTGTGTGTGTGTGAGAGAGAGAGAGAGAGTGAGAGAGAGAGAGAGAGAGAGACAGAGAGAATTATGACGCGTGTCCCCAACAACTGATACTAGCAGCTGGGGCCTCACTAAAGATGAATGTCCCCACAACTGCTCCCACAGAGATACACGTGGGTGTCTTGCTTAAATACTTACTAGTAGGCTCAAACTTCCTGCGCGGAAAAACTAGTTTTTCACGTGCGAAAGATTTGATTGGCTAAAAATGAGCCACCGAGCGTACTTTGGAGAGACTGGAAAATGCCTATTTGATCCAATCTTTTCCCAAAAGTGAACAAAATCTACTACTTGGAATTTAATTTGTAAATTGTCACATAGCTGCGATTTGTAAATTGTCTTGTAATGAATGCACTGGTGGTATATATCATTGCTTGATAAAGTTGGTGCGGTATGTGTGCATGTATGTGAGTGTGTGGGGGCGTACTTAAGAAGGTCCGCACAACACTACTAGAATTAAAACTGGGCTCTCCAATTTCCCATTCCGCTTTACTATACATCAGACCATAATATTGAGGACGAAACCTACTCTCCTTTAATCACCATAGAGAAATTTTTCTGCCTACATCAGAATGGATGAATCTAGTCTTCTAGAGAGCAATACGCTTCGCTCCCTTGATATTATTCTTTCAAATGATATCAAATGGAATAACTACATCGAATCTACAGCTACATATACTGCTAAGAAGATTGAGTCACTGTTTCGGGCTAGGAATTTTTTTGTTAATAGAATCTACTTGACAAATTTATAGATCTACTATTCGTCCGTGCATTGAATACTATTGACATATCTGGTCGGGTTCGCCTGCTATTCATTTTGGGGTTCTAGACAAAATCCAAAGGAGGATCTGCAATATAGTTGATCCTTACTTAGCAGCTCACCTTTAGTTATTTCCTCACAGATGTGATGTAGCTTCCCTCTGCCTTTTCTACAAGTATTCTCATGGCAACTGCACTTACGCCCTTTTTTCCGTTTCGCCGACAACAAATATTTATATGTACTACCAAATTAGCATCAAGGTGCCAATCTTTTACCGTCGAACTACTTTTTCTACATTAACAGTTTCTTTTCTCACACACCTCACTGTTGTCCCCTATATATGAATTTACTCGAGCTACAAAATTAGCAACTATGTCCCAAACTTTTTACTGTAAAACCAAGAAAATGTAAACGCAATTTCGACTCCAGTAGCTTCTTTTCTCGCACTTCCCTCTTGTGGAATTCCCTTCCATTTACATGCTTCCTCGACAGCGACAATCTCCAAGAATTTAAATGTAAAATCAATACTCATCTCCTATCTCACTAACCTTCATCCTCTCTCTCTCTCTCTCTCTCTCTCTCTTTCTCTCTCTCTCATGCTCCGTTCTCCGTCCACTCTACTCTTATCAGTATTCTCATCCTTCTCTTACCCTCTTCCTGACACCCTCTATAACCTGTCACTCTTTCTCATAACTTTCCTTCTATGTAACCCCCTGCAAAACAGTGGCAGTAATTAGCCTTGCTTAGGGCGATATTATTATAAAAAATATCTGGTCGGGTGCTCCTGCTATTCATTTTGAGGTTCTAGACAAAATCCAAAGGAGGATCTGTAATATAACTGATCCTGACTTAGCAGTTCACCTTCAGTCACTTTCTCAGAGACATGATGTAGCTTCTCCCTGTCTTTTTTCCAAATATTTCCATGGCGACTGCTCTAACGATCTTTTTTCTCTCTGGTTCGCCGACCACATATATTTACAGGCGCTACTAGATTGGCATTACGGTCCCAACCTTTTACCGTCGAACTAATAAAACGTAACTGTTTTTTCTACTTCAAGAGTTTCTTTTCTCGCACATCCTGTTTGTGAAAGTTCGTACCATTTGCTTGCTTCTCTGATAGCGAAAATCTCCAAAAATTTAAATGTCATATTCTATCTACTTGATTCCAGTCCATCTCTCATCAATTCTTCGACATTTCTTACAGCTGTGTGTGTGTGTGTGTGTGTGTGTGTGTGTGTGTGTGTGTGTGTGTGTGTGTGTGTGTGTGCGCGCGTGCGGGCGTCTGTTTGCTGTTTTCCTCTCACTGTAGCCCCCTGCGCATCAGTGGTGGTCCTACTTTGCTTGGGATGAAATTATTATTAAAAAAACTCAAACAGCTCAATGGGAAAAACAACTGGCTTAGAACATTCAATCACACCAATAGAACCCAGCTACCAACGTACCATCATCAGTAACATACCATCAGCTATTAACGTATCAGCAGATACTGAATGTTCTCCAGGCCTAATGAATATTTTCATTTTTGAACTGACATATTCTTTTTTAGCAATTCGAAAAATAAACATTGTCTTGAACAGCCACTCTTCTAGATGTTTTTTTCATTAACACAGGTACCTCCAGGGCTCTATCTTTGATTTACGTTGTTGCTAATTTTCATTAATGAGCTTCCTATTGTCTAAAGCTCTCAACTCAGTATCTATACCGTCATAGCTAGTCACTCCTGTATTAACAGTAAGTCTGATCGGTTCAATAATGTCAAATTAGCATCTGATCTCAAAATTGATTTGATGGTAACTGGGTCAAGAAATGGCTTTCAATTAATCATCGGTGATACCTCTTTCGGCCTTCAATCAACATGTTCTCGGGCTAATGTTTTTTGCTCATATGAAGTGGAAAGATTATATTTAATCGCTTGATAGGTCTGCTTCCAGTAAAGTTAATTTACGGTGCTAGAATTTTTGTCGGTCAGAATCCAAATCATATTCAAGTGTACCATTTGTCTATGCTTCGAATATCGCTGCACCCTCTTGTGTAGCTTACCTGTTATATATTTAACGATTCTTGATAAAATCAAAAAAACATTCTGCAATGTCACTGGTCCTGGCTAGCATCCTTGCTTCATTCATTTTCACACTGCTGAAATATATCTTTCCAATGCCTTTCTTATAAATATTTGTCATTGTCATTATTCTGATGAATTTTGCTCTATGGTACATAGACTTTAGGGATTCAAGCATGAAACTAGATAGATAGCAAGTTCCCATCATTTTCTAGATGAATTGGTTAGTGTTATGTGTTAGGTGTAACAAAAGAAGAAAAAAATGATTGACCAAAACTTAGAGATAAATCACAGACAAATATTTAATTTACAAAACACACCAAATAAAATATTTACAAATATACAATTTTTGTTGCATTCAAAACAAGAAATATACAGTTCACTACTGGTGAGTGTCACGAGGAGAGAAGGAGAAGGGGAAAGTAAGATATCGAAATATCTTTACCCAATTAAGTTGGCGAAGATGTTAAATGCTATACTTTTTGGTAACCCTTAAATGAGAATATGAAGAATAATCAATAGTTCAGTCAATGAAAGAGTCAAATATATGTATTTAGCCATAGAGTTCCATGAGGTTTTCTTCAGGTTTTAGTTGGTCGGTAACTTCTTATAAGTTCTTTCGACAGGATATACCTCCTTGAATGAAAACCGGAGTTGATAATGTCAGCAAACCCTGTTAACAACTCTTTCAAATTTTAGTCGGTACGACTTTTCTATGAATTCTTTCGGCTGGATATGAATCCTTGAATCAGAACCGGAGTTGATAATGTCAGCAAATCCTTTTAACAACTCTTTCAAATTTTAATCAGTACGACTTTTCTATGAGATTCTTTCGGCTGGATATGAATCCTTGAATCAGAACCGGAGTTGATAATGTCAGCAAATCCTTTTAACAACTCTTTCAAATTTTAATCAGTACGACTTTTCTATGAGATTCTTTCGGCTGGATATGAATCCTTGAATCAGAGCCGGAGTTGACAACGTCAGCAAACCCTGATTACAATTGACTACTCTCTGTCCAAAACCTATTTTTATAGGAGCTATCATCTAATTTGCATCATTCAAAAAACTTTCGATTTCTCTTGAATTTCCTGGAATTTTTCTACAATCTTCCAAAATGTTTTATTCCTAATTTCTCTATTTTTACGACTACTTCATGGATTAAAACTTTTTGTTAATAACAAGTAGGACTCAATAGAATCTCTTACTATAACTTTTTAGACATTATTAAGATTAATTCTATATATAAATACATCCTCGTAACAATAGATCTAACATTAAGTTTTGTGATAACAGCTTGTTTTCTCGTAATTCTTACCAATGGAACCCACTTACTCTTTCTTGCTGTCCAGACATCGTTGATCTTCAAAAATTTATATGCAACGTCAAAATTTTGTCTTCTTGATTCGCTTTATATTGTTTTGTTTCCCTAATAATGTTTCGCTATTTTTCTTATTCTTTTCAAACTTAATGTCATAATAGCTTATGGCTTATTGCTTATTGCTTTGTCTTGAGAGAAATGATTAAACACATTTTTAAGGTCTTAACATCTGCTATAGAAATTACGATAGAATAAAGAGTTTCAGTAGAAGTTCAAATAATGAAATAAAAAAGCTCATCAGAGCGGTTTACATGGAAATACTTGTAGAAAGGACAGAGAGAAGCCACAACACGTCGGTGAGAACGTAACTGAAAGCAAACTGTCAAGTCAGGATCGATTATATTGCAGATCCTTCTTTGGATTTTGTCGGGAACCTCAAGATAATTGCATGAGCATCCGACCAGATATGGCAACAGTATTCATTGCACGGTACATTTATAAATTTACATAATGGATTCTGATGAGAACATCTTCCTTGCACGACACCGGTACAGACATTTGCAGCAAGGATTCACCAAGATAAATACACAGGTAAAAAAAAAACTTATTATTCTTTTTTAATCATTTCACCCCAAGTAAGACAATTTTACTGCCACTGATGAGTTTGGGGTTACATAAGAGGAAATTGACGAGACAGATTGAATGTCAAGAAGGATGAAATACTGGTGTGATGAGAGTGGAGTTGACAAAGAAAAGAGCGTGAGAGAAAGGATGCGAGTCAGTGAGATAGATGACTGTTGACCTTACATTTAAATTCTTGGAGTTTGTAGCTATCGAGGAAGTAAGTTTGCGGAAAGGAATTCCACAGACGGGAAGTGCGAGAAATTTGCATTATTTAGTACCAAAAAAGTTCCATTCAGACAACTACTTTCGGGATCTGTAAGGCAAGTTTTCCCTATTTAGAAAATATATCCTTGATTCCTTATCTTTTGTCATCTAGTATTGTTGAGTTTTTAATGCTTTTCTTTCTTAGAAAAACAAATTTCAGTCCTCATCTCCCTTTCAATTCTTTAGTTCTTTACTAATTTAGAAAAAGCATGCCTGTCTTTTTTTTATTCTTTCATGATGCCTCCATTATTTAGAAAAACAACTCCTGATTGCTAAATCCTTCACTCCTTCGATGCTTCCATAACATAGTAAACCTATTCTCGGTCTCTCTTCCTTTTATTTCGTCTTTGATGTTTCCTTTACTTAGAAAAGTATTTATTGTCTCTTTTCTCTTCGTTTTTTCTTGATGTCTCCTTTATTTAGAAAAAAATATTCTTGTCTCTCTTCTCTCCTTTGATGCCTCGTTTATTTAGAAAAATAACACCTGTCTATTTTCTCATCATCGCTTCTTAGATGCTTCATTTTTTTAAAAAAAGATCATTCACGTCTCTCTCCTCTTTATCGCTTTTTGATACCTCCTGTATTTCGAACAATAATTATTGTCTCTCTTCTTGTTATCTCTCTTTTAATGCCTGCATTATTTAGAAAAATAAGTGTTGTCCTCTTCATTGCGTCTTTGGTGCCTTTTCTTCTTTCTTTTTTGATGTCAAAAACCAGCAAATCTATCAAAGGAGAGTCCAGCAAATGGATTGCCCTACTTTGGGCAAGGGACTGGCCTATTTTGCAATAAATAGTCTTAAGTCTCTTTCTGGTGGCTTTTCGACATTTGTCGCTGACACTGTGGAACTACTTATTCGTCAATCATGATATATATTTAGAGATTCTTGATAAAATTGAAAGGAGAAAGTAATATCTGCAATATTATTAGTCCTGACCTGTCATCTCAATTTCAGACGCTTTTTCACTGACTTTTCTATAAATACTTTCAAGGAAATTATTCTGGTGAATTCTCTGTACCTAGACACTATGACTTTAATTGCAGTATGAATTTGGTGACACGGTCTCATCAGGTTACAGTTGAAATGGCTAAATGTAACCGTAATTCTATGCTGAAAGTTTCTTTTCCCTCACTTCTCGCTTGTGGAACTTCCTTCCGGCTCCAAGCATTCTAGCTAATTTGATCTTCAAAAATTAAATCCATCATTATTTCTCACAACTTTGAACGATATATTTTAGTAAATAAAGGTTTGAAATAATAATATTAATAATACACACACACTCACAAACACAAACACACACACACACATATATATATATATATATATATATATATATATATATGTGCGTGTGTGTTTTATGTCAACGCATGATAAAATCATCTTTGATGGTGGATGTTTTTATATTAACGTCCCTGTAACCTCTCTGAAAATGGTTAATGTGAGAAAATGGTTTCTATGTGTGTGTGTGTGTGTGTGTGTGTGTGTGTGTGTGTGTGTGTGTGTGTGTGTGTGTGTGTGTGTGTGTGCACGTAAAGAAAGAACAAGAAGAAAGAGAAAGAACCACAGATGGGCAAAATTTAAGGCATGAAACAGTGGTTACATTAACGGTCAATACATTATATAGTCTATTGTTTTCTTCAAATCAAATAAATTTTATGCCCGTGTCGGATAAGCTATTTCGATATATATATATATATATATATATATATATATATATATATATATAAAGATATATATATCCTTTTCTTGAAGCCTCACTTATTTAAAATATCTATTTCTTTATTTCTCTTCTTTGAGTTACCTTTATTTAGAAAGCCCTCTTCTGTATTCATAACTTTTTCCTTTGTTGACACGTTCTTTATTAAAAACCTATTCCGTCTTCTTTTATCTTCTTTGATGAATCCCTTATTTTCTTCTTTCTTTTTTGATGTCAAAAATTTAAATACCTGGGAAGTGTTCCAACAGAAGACGGAAAGTGCGACACAGAGATCCGAAAGCGAATTGGCATGGCGAAAGACGCGTTCCAGAAGCTGAGTAGAGTATTAAGAGACAGGAAAACTTTCACTAGAAACAAAGAGTACTGGATTGCTATGTGATGTCATTTCTTCAATATGTCAGTGAATGCTGGACAATATCATCAAAGATGAAAGAAAAAATTGAAGCAACCAAAATGTGATTCTACAGAAGCATACTGGATATAAGGTGGGAGATCAATTCTATATTACAATCAATATATAAACTGACCCCTCACTTTGTGGTCACATCAGTTTCTATACATTTATATTCCTGAGATCCAAAAGCACAACGATGCATTCCGGCAGCTGAGTAGAGTATTAAGAGACAGAAAAATTATGATACCGAGGATGAGGGTTGGGTAGATGGGAAGGGGATGGATACGAGTTAGTGTGTTAGGAGGTGTCTATTGACCTTACATTTAAACTCCTGGCGATTGTAGCTGTCGGGGGAAGCAAGTATGTGGAAGGGAATTCCACAGAAACAAAAAGGAAATTAATACTGAGCATCGGTAAGAGACAGGTAACTTCCTGGGGCATGCAATGAGGAAAGATGGCTTGAAGAACCTGATACTAACAGGTCAGATAGAGGGTAAAAGAAACGGAGAAAGCAGCGGATAACATATTTGAAGTTCCTGATCAGGTGGATGACAGAACGATGTCTGTGTGGTGTAACAGGAGAAAGCGTGCTAAGAGCCACCAGGGATAGAGAGACATGGAAAGCCATTATCGCCTACGTCCGGAAAGTACAGGGCACATAGATAGAAGAATTCTTGTTTTCTCTTCTTTGCTCATATGATTCCTTTCTTAATTATAAAACCTTCTCATGTTCACTTCTCTCGTCTTCTTTGATGCCTCGCTCCTATAGAAAACCTATTCTTTTCTTTTCTTTGATGCTTTCCTTACTTAGTAAACACTAGCAGTATAAGCCGGCGTTTCTCGGGTGTAATAAAAGCTTTAAAACTAATCTATGGTCCTGGAGCTCAGACTCTTTGGACGTTGGCACGAAAGACTAAAAAGCAATAGTTGTTTCCAGTTAAAGCGAAACTCTAGACTGAAAGAAAAATGAATGAATGTAAGTCAAATTTTGATTTCCTGGTATCGATATCAAACAAGTCTTTTTCGTCGTAAACTGGATTTGAAGGCTAAATAAGTCCTCTGAGTAAAAGGAATCATGGCTGAGACTAAGAACTACAATTATACCTACTTAGAGCCAAACCTGAAGCAAAAACTAAAATAAAAGGGCTGAAAAAGTACAGACATACAGACAGTTAAACAGACACACACACAAACATCTTGCTTTTTATATATATATTATCGATTTTCTGCACTACTGTAAGAACTGCAACCTTGAAACTTAGGAATATCGTTTCTTATGTCTTTGTCTATGAGTGTATCAAATTTGATTAAAATCGAATCACTCCTTCTATAACCCGGTTTTTTCGATTATCGATTTTCGATATTTATCGGGGGTACCTCAACACAAACCTAGCTAAGAACACTCGCAGACGCTTATAGTACAACTGTGTAAATTTTCAAGAAAATCGGTTCAGCCGTTTCGGAGTCTATAGGTAACGGACACACACACACACACACACAGATAAAGTTCCATTTATAAATAAGTTTAGATATTCTTGCCTTCATGCATTCTTATCTTCTTTGATAACTACCATTTTGAGAAATCCTTTCTTTCTCTTCTTGTTTTGTTGCTTTCGTTAATATCTCACTTCTTTTGAAAACCTTTACTTCTCTTCATTTTTTTTTTGTGTTCTTTAATGTCGCTCTTATACAGAAAAGCTCTTCCTGTGTTCTCTTGTTTAATGCATTAGAACATAACATACTTTTCAGCCTATATAATACAAATCTCACAGTAGGCATATTATTTTCATTAATCAATTCAGTACACGGCAATTATCAGGTTGAATTCAATATAAACATTTCCTGAACAGTAACTACGAAATTAAATACTCTCCTACCTTGAAAATTCTTTTTTTTTTTTTTCATTCTCCAGGCAATACAAGCATACAATAAAAAGTTCAACCAATACTGGATATCCAACCTTGTTTATCTAAGCATTCAAACTAATGCTTTATATAAGTTTTTCTTTTCAAACTATATCCATAATATTAGAAGAAAAAGCAAGAGACGTAATAGTACAGATAATTATTTATATAAGAAGTGTGTATCTACTTTTTCTTTCGGCATGTTTTGCTCATGAGCACAACAAATTAACGCCGTCCATCTTTAATTCATATACATGCACTGAATCTAAACAGTGGCGCTGCATCGATCAGACGAATTCATTCTTTGAAGAAAAATAGGTCTTGTTGCATTTATTTCACCTTATGGTATTAATACTTTGTTTTGTTTGATATCTTGGATGGCTTCTGCATGATTTTTATCTTCGTTGTTTTGGATAAGTAAATAAAATGATGGTTTTGTCTGTCAGGTTGGAAATGTTACTGCGTGTTTTCGGATGATTTGAGATGAATCTAATTATTCAATGAACTTACTTTGGTCAAACCACGTCTTGTAGAATAAGGCCGATAATCATATGATCTTAAGTTTACCGAAAGGCGCGATCAAGGAAACGTGCTAAATGAGCAATAAAGAAATTACAAGCCCAGCGATTTCAAGGAATATTGACAAAGCTTCCTATGATATACTGAAAATCTAGTGACAGCAGTAGAAGAAATATGCTACATACAACAGTGATGAAGATATTAGTCCGGATATTGCCAGTTTATCTTATAAAAAACCTATTTTGTTATTAAATGGACAAGGAAATGCTTGCTAATTTTAACGCTTCCAAAACGAAAATTCTCCCTGCTACTGGTTTGAAAGAACCCTGTTTGTCATCACCAGCATGGCTGGGGCTAAGCTTCAGGAGATAATTTATTGCATCTTTTTGGACAAATGCTTTCCAATGACACGATGTGGAAAGATTATATCAAATCGACTGCTAGGTCTACTGCTAAGAAGCTGGATTCACAGTGACGTACGTGACAATTTTTACACGCGAGAATCAATCTTAATCAAGTCTACAATTTGTCCATCTTCAGAATATTGCTGTCACATTATCCTCGACTTGGTTTAATGGTTAGCCAGATTACTTCGAAAGACCATTTACAACCGAATAGTGAATTTGATACTTACTCAGTGCCCCTTAATTTCGGCTATGTACCACATCAAAACTATGTTTAGATAATCATCATATCTGGTCATCATTGTAGACGTCAAGGTAACTTACCAGGAACATCATGGCTGCCTTGTAAAATATCATAGCCTCCTCGTAATGGTGGGTGTCATGGCCTCCTCAAGTTGTTAAAAGAGTTAAACCCGAATAACGTCTTTTATCAAACATCTAGCCAATGGTAGGTAGACCAGCAAATCTATTAAATGACAGGCCAGCAAATGGATTGCCCAACTTTGGGCAATGGACTGGCCTATTTTGCAATAAATAGTCTTAAGTCTCTTTCTGGTGGCTTTTCGACATTTGTCGCTGACACTGTGGAACTACTTATTCGTCAATCATGATATATATTTAGAGATTCTTGATAAAATTGAAAGGAGAAAATAATATCTGCAATATTATTAGTCCTGACCTGTTATCTCAATTTCAGACGCTTTTTCACTGACTTTTCTATAAATACTTTCAAGGAAATTATTCTGGTGAATTCTCTGTACCTAGACTCTATGACTTTAATTGCAGTATGAATTTGGTGACACGGTCTCATCAGGTTACAGTTGAAATGGCTAAATGTAACCGTAATTCTATGCTGAAAGTTTCTTTTCCCTCACTTCTCGCTTGTGGAACTTCCTTCCGGCTCCAAGCATTCTAGCTAATTTGATCTTCAAAAATTAAATCCATCATTATTTCTCACAACTTTGAACGATATATTTTAGTAAATAAAGGTTTGAAATAATAATATTAATAATACACACACACTCACAAACACAAACACACACACACACATATACATATATCTATCTATCTATCTATCTATATATATATATATATATATATATATATATATATATATGTTTTATGTCAACACATGATAAAATCATCTTTGATGGTGGATGTTTTTATGTTAATGTCCCTGTAACCTCTCTGAAAGTGGTTCATGTGAGAAAATGGTTCATGTGTGTGTGTGTGTGTGTGTGTGTGTGTGTGTGTGTGTGTGTGTGTGTGTGTGTGTGTGTGCACGTAAGGAAAGAACAAGAAGAAAGAGAAAGAACCACCGATGGGCAAAATTTAAGGCATGAAACAGTGGTTACATTAACGGTCAATACATTATATAGTCTATTGTTTTCTTCAAATCAAATAAATTTTATGCCCGTGTCAGATAAGCTATTTCGATATATATATATATATATATATATATATATATATTAAAGAAAAACCAGCTACGCTGTTGAAACTAACTAACAACTTCCTAAAAGATTTAACTCATTAATATAATTTCTCTTGGACGTAACATAGCTTCCTTGTGCCTTTTTTATAAATATTTTCATGACAAATGTTCTGATGAACTCTCCCCTATAGAACGTAGGTTCTAGGAATTTAAGTGCATTATTAGATTTTACGGCAAGATCTGAATATTTTACAGTTGAAATGGTTAAATGTGACCGTAAGTTCTACGCTGGCAGTTTTTTTTCACGCACTTCCATTCTGAATGGAAAAAATAGCATAATTACACTCAAAGATCCCTTTGTTAGATCAGAAATATAAAGTGTTTTCTTTCTTTCTTTCTTTCTTTTCTTTTATGTTTTAGAAAATGTTGAGATACAGAGAAAACTAAAAGAAAAAAAAATTGTAACAATAATAGATACATGAACGGAAATTCTAGTCTAGAAAGGGTTTTTTGAAACAGGCTGACACTTTTGCCCTTAAGATTGAAAGAAGAAATCATGTCTGACCCCAAAATAAAAACTTTTTTTTTAAATTTTCAAATTTAAAGTGAATCTCTATTCTGATTAGTTAAATTGAACACACACATAATTTTTTTTGTTTGCCCATATCTATAAATAACAAACGTATTGTTTCATATATTCAAATGAAAATTATTTTCACAACAATGATCTAACATAATATATCCATTACGCGACCTAGGTTTCTACCATGAGTGGTGACTTCAGGCGATTTTCAATAACTGATTTTACCGTTTCATTTTTAAAACGCTCACATAACCGTGTTTTTTGTTTTTGTTTTATTTTTGAACGCTCACGTGTCAGGGAATTTGTGAATGCGCAATTTTTTAAATTACAAGAAATTATAACGTTTTCATCCAAGGATAAAATTTCTTGTAATTTAAAAAATTGCGCGTTCAAAAATTCCCTGCAACGTAAACGTTCAAAAAAACACTGTTACGTGAGCGTTCTTAAAAAAAACTGTAAACGATAAAATCAGTTATTGAAAATTGCCTGACGACACCACTCATGGAAGAAACCTAGGTCGCGTAATAACTTGTTTACAAATGGAAGATATTCAAAAGTTCTACAATATAATTGTATTGAACACTTTTTTTAATACAAATGTGCACTGGTCTAATTTTATTATGACCAAACAACTAAGTTTTTACACAATATATATATATATATATATATATATATATATATATATATATAACGTGTGTATATTTATGTGTGTGTATATGGGTGTATAATTTTGATAACTGTGTGTAGCAACAGAATATTCATGGAAAAAAATCTTGCCGTAGTGCCTATCATTCTGGAAGTGCTCAAATCTTTGGTTGTCTACTAACGACACTATTGCTGAAGCAACTACATCAGCTTTGCCTTTGCATCTTTCTAAAAATGCATTTCAGCAAAAGTTGCATGGTTCTAAACTTAGGTAAATCAAGTGTTGAATTCATGCATCAAATATCAACTACATGCTAACCACGTGACAAGTGTTATCCTCCATAGCTCTTACCCTGAAATCTCTCATTTTCAGAAAATATTTATTTGATTGACTCCTGAAGGGTAGATTTGCCCACTAACAGTGAGAAACATAGACACTCGAGGGTAACATGGAGGTACATGCAACCTCCCTCACCGAATAAAACAGCCGTAGAAATTCCACACACTTAAATGAAATCGATATACGAAAGAATAAAACTCAATAGACTCCTAAGAAAACGATTTCGAAAAGATTTCCAAATTACCACCAGAGAAACTAAACATTTATATATATGAATGTACCGGTAGTTTAACGATCAATAGTGTCGAGACAACATGAAATTGCTAACACCCTTGGGAAATATATGAATCCATCTTCCTTTATCTATGCATTAGTTGTATTTGATAAGACGCACTGGGATCTAAAGATAAACTTTTCCTAAGAACTAAAAACGACAGGTAAGCCATGATAGTCAAAGTCATGAAGGGACACGTCACATAGAGGAAGACGAAGGAAAAGAAGAATAAGCAGAAATATTTCTTACATCATAAATTCTTCCATATTTATGAGATTAAGTATTGTAACTACTTACATTTTTCGGTTTGTTTTCCTCATCTTTATTAGAATATTCACGACGTTTCGGCCGTTGTATGCTCCGGTTTTCTTCATGTGATATAAAGTAAGAAAGGCTCAGAAACAGTTTTGGAGGAGGAACCAGGTTACGCAGCATTTTTTACTATGTCAATCATAGTTCTGATATATATATATATATATATATATATATATATATATATATATTAATCGTATCACCCCGAGCAAGGCGGTAACGCCACTGATGTGCAGGGGGCTACATAAGATTAAAAAGATTTTTACTATGTCAATATATATATATATATATATATATATATATATATATATATATGACTGACGCCATTTCGGTCGGGTTTCATTCCTGGGTAAAAAAGCAATCGGAGTCTAACCGTACTGATGAGCTGTGATACGGCGGCGAAACAGATCTGTCTGCAGATGACAATATATATATATATATATATATATATATATATATATATATATATATAATCGTATCACCCCGAGCAAGGTGGTGGCGCCACTGATAGATGACGGAAAGTGGATGTCGGAACGAGGGTTACATGGTGCAACAGGAGAAAGCTTGCTAACGGCCACCAGGGACAGGGAGATGTGGAAAGCCATGACTTGCCTACGTCCTGAAAGGACATGGCACTTAAAAGAAGAAGAATAAGAACGCAAAGTAACGAGAAGATAGCCTCGTAACGACGCGAAAGGGGAGACGGCAGTTAGACTTCGTGTCTTCCCTCACATTCGAAAGGTCAGTTTTAAGCCACAAACATTTCATTGGAACAATTTTCTCCCTGACAACGCGACAAATCATCATCATCATCCGTTTCACCCAATAGTGTGTAGGGCAGCAACAAAGCTTGTTTACCTCTACCTATCTTGGGCCAGACTAGTCAATGAACACCAAGAGTACTTCATGGCTTTCATTTTATTCTCCACCGTTCTTCTCCATGTCGTTCTTGGTCTTCCCCTCTTTCTTCTGCCATCTGGGGTCCAGTGCGGTGCTCTTCTTGTGATTGACTGGGGATCTTTCCGGGGCACATGACCAATCCATCTCTACCGCCTTCTTGTAATGATGGTGCCCATGTTCTCTTGCTTGCATTTCTTCAACAGGTCATCATTGGAGATCTTCTCTGGCCAAAATATTCTCAGTATTCGTCGGAGGCATATGGTGTGAAAGGATTGAAGTTTGGTCGATTTTTGTTTTTAATATTTAACAAACAGAATTTTTTTTAGAAATTGGGATCAAAACAGCGTTTAAATGCTCAAAATGTGAAAAATTAATAAAGCTAAGGAATTTTAATAAGCCCGTTGGAGATAGAAAATTTATGCAAAAATTAAACGTCAACCCGGCCTTTTAGACAACTAAAAGTAAATGCGCAGGGGTGTCGTAGTTGTCGTACTGCAGTAACCAAATTATCATAATAATTTCCTCGGGAAAATTCGACTGTTTTATTTGTTATTTTTATTTCGCTTGCGAATTTGATTGAATTTCTTTTCTAAATCCCGTTTCGAATTGCTTATTCCCTGTTATACAAATTAAGTTAGCCACAAACCCCCCCCCCCCCCAAAACAAACATGAAAAAACAGTGTTGCCAAAACATCTTTAGGCAGTTACTTTCACGGTACTGTTGCTAACATTTATCGCATAAAATAACCGTAAAGGGATCAAATCAAGCGCTGGGAAAAGTTTATTGTTAAGAATTATGTATTTTAAATTTTACCCTTTTTTATTAAAACACTTTTTAATTTTAGAATGTGGAAATATCAAATAAATTTTGCTCAGAAAACTTCCAAGTTTTTCTCCCACTCATATGGATAGTGTCTCGGAATGAGAACCCGAAGAGCTTTGTTCGAGTTTAAGTCGGGTTCTTTACATACATTCATTGAGGTACAAATATCCTTGTGAAAAAGTATATGCCTATTTTCTCCCTCTATATATTAGGATGTGCGTTGTGGTGCAGTGGATATCGGCTCGGATCGAGAAGTCGGGGAGCCAGTTCAAATTCCATCGCATTCACTTACGCGCAAGTACCCTTGGGAAAGGTATTAATCCGTCTCTTCCTTCCAGTTATGTGTTAAATAACAGGACAGATTTGGTTCTATAGCCTTGGCTGGCAAATAATCTACCGCAGAAAGTAATGCCCAGTCAGTCATGTCTCTTTCGAGACATGATCGTCCAAGTGTGTTTCACGTATGGCACTTAACTGACTGATATATTACTTAAATAGTTGAAATGATTTGTATCCCTAAAGAAATTGTTATGCAGTTGAAACAAAATAATTCTTTTTATAATCAAAAATATGTTTTGGCTTCTAATTAATGCACAAAATGTTGGTAAGCCGTAAAAATCAAATCAATAAATCTTCTGAAATCATAGAAATATAAACAAAATAGTCACAATATATAGGAAAATGTGTCAGTTTAAACTGGCGCCAGGGAGATATGGCCTCAGTATATTGATACTTGCTGAATGTAGAAAAGTAAGCCTTGTGCGTTAAAAACGACGAAAGTGATTAAAATTCAGTAAACACGTTCCTCTCCATCTTACAATTGGGGGTCCATTCAAGGCAGAATAGCTTACTGGTTCCTTTTGCTGAGGTTATCCAATCTCAGATTTATATTTGTTTTTAAAATTATTTTCTAATCTTTGTCCAAAGATATAAGATCCATAAGGCAGTATATGGTTTAAATTCAGAGTTTTCTTATCCTAGACTTGTTACTAGCTGGACTGTCATGCTATTTTACCCATAGCTGGGGGGAAGAGATGGATTCATTCCTTTCCCAAGGGTACTAGGATCTACATGAATGTCATGAATTCAACAAAATTGAGATATCGGCCCTTCGATTTGTCTATCCGTGCTGCTAACCATTACTCTGCTATTGTGTTTTCATTACGTATATT
The DNA here is from genome assembly GCA_037127315.1 of Ascarosepion bandense. Classification (NCBI taxonomy): domain Eukaryota; kingdom Metazoa; phylum Mollusca; class Cephalopoda; order Sepiida; family Sepiidae; genus Ascarosepion; species Ascarosepion bandense. The sequence goes on from JBBBDQ010000258.1 coordinate 2,068,702, forward strand.
AATTGATCATTTTTCCCCATTTTTTAAAGACACTGATACCAAAAGAAATGTTATTCTGATATCCAAAACTTCAATGTGCTGAACGAGTCGAACTGGTCGATAATGAATAACATCCAATCTTGGCTATTTGATATCATTCTATTAAAAAACTTGTCTACTAATTAAAACCTCGTTCTTAAAAATATTTCTCTCTTCTTTATACCCCGTCTCCTCAAAACTTAGGCCAAAATATGGCTCTCCATGATTTTCTTTCTTTAGGTCTTAATGAATTATGTATTTTTTATTTCTGTTTTTTTTTTTTTTTCTACAAATATTTTTACTGATTCTGCTCTGACGAGCTTAGTTACCTGGTGACACCTCTACACGAATTTACTCAGATTACTAGACTGGCAATTTGGTCCCACCCTTTTACAGTGTAACAGTCAAATGTAACCCCCTCTTCTACGCTATGCGTTTATTTTCTCGCATTTTTCGCCTTTGGGACTACCTTCTGTACACTTGTTTCCTTGATAGCTATAATCTCCAAGAGTTTAAGTGCAACGTCAATTGCCATAGTTCATCTTCTTGATTTGCATCTTTCTCTAAACTTTTTCCCGTCCCACCACACTGTATCTTGTTTCTCTTTCTTTTCGTTCCTCTCTCTTGTAACTCCCTGCTCACCAGTGGCAGTACTGCCTTGCTGAGGGTGAATTGATTAGAAAAAAAAACTTGTTCCCTCATCTATTTACTCAAGATTAAGATACGCGTTGTTTTCCGTTGTCTCTCTTGCCTTAAATCTGTTATGGGAGTATTAGATTTTCCGAGTCTTCTTTCCTCATTATATGCTGTAGAAATTTTAGTTGTCTGTTCCTTATGTTAAGTATAACTTACCCGTCTTTCTTTTTCTTTTTTCTTTTTTTTTTTTTTTTTTTGTGGGCTCCTCGACGTGGTGTCTTTCCAATTTCGTCTCGCTAGAACAATTGCAATTGAGTAATGAATTCGATTATTAACTGTGACCTCATAATTTCGGCCTTGCGCCATATCTAAATTACGCTTAGAAAATCGCCATAATAAAAGCAATATCGATTGCCTCAACGCATTGATTGTGCAATATTATTCATCTGAGAAATAGCAATAAATAAAAGCATGAAAAATCAATTAATACTTTCCTTATATAAATAAATGTCTGAGAATGTCTGTCCTGAGTAAAACAATGTTAATAATTATATCAAGTTCTAAAATCGGTAATTTTATCAAAGATAAACGCTTACTGCGATAGTGATTACTGCATTCTTTCTTGTTGAAAAATCATATATGAAATCAGAACAGCAGCAAAAAAGATACTGAACACTGGAATTGATCCGACAAACCTGGTGAAGATATAATTATTATTATAAGTTATAATCCCCTTGTATAATGATGTTTTTTTAACCAACAACAGTTCAGCTTTAAACTTGTTATATTACGTCATGTCACATTACGAATCCTATAACTCATTACAATTGTAGGAGTAACATATGTATTGCAGCCATAATAGCATTGGTGTGTCTTGGGAAACAACAAGTAGGAGCTCGTCTATTCTTCGGAATAGTGATGAATTGAACGTTTTTCTTTTCCTTGAGGGATTATCACCCCAGTTAGCAATAATAGACCCGTCAGCCCTGTTATTTAAGATGAATTCATATATTTTCTAAGAGTAGTTGTGCAAAAGTGAAAGTGACGTACACCGTCAAGATTCGAACTCGTGTCGTCGATATCACTTTACGAGTCACTAAGCGTTACATTTCCTGCACAGCTATGGTTTGCACACACTCACAAAAACATACACTCGACACACACACACACACACACACACACACACATATATATATATATATATATTATTTGTAAATTCAGATCTTATTTAACGAGGATAGGTATTTCAACATGTCAGTTCAGGACATGCATTGTCAAACCCGTTCAATCAAAGAATGAAGAAAAAATTATTATGCCGGAAGCAAAGACTAGCAAAGGAAGAGGTGAGGAATATTGGTTACTATAGGGTTAAGTCGAGGCGAATCATAGCAGTAAAGTTCTTTTGAACTTTTGGGCAGGCAGATGGTTTGACCATTGGGTTAGTAGTGGTAGGTAGGAGGGAAATGGTTACTGATTCACCAAATTTTAAAATATAATGTTGCCTTTTACATAAATTAGTTTGTTTTTTAAATTTGGGGAATCAGTAACCTTTCCTCCCTAAATTTAATCTGAATTTACAGATAAATAATTAAATATCTGCTCTGCACATTAAATTAAATTTACATCTGTTGGATCAGTTTTAATATTTATACAAGATTACTAGGATCCTCTCGGATTATTTACCAATCTTATCTTGGATTGGCTTACGCTTTCATGTTGAATTTTATATTAAGTGTGTAACCTGATACAAGAGGATCAATTATTTATGGAAATCTATCACGGAATTTAGGGTCAAAACAATTTTTCAGTATGTTTGCTTGGTAATTCTAGTTAGCAAATATTAACACTGTGCAGCAAGATTAAAAATTTGGTTTCAGCTTTTAACCCTGTACTACATTGATGGGTACAGGGTTGGTCTACATTATTTTGCTTTGTACGGGCAGAGTATTAACCATGAAGAGGTTTCATTTGGAACATTGCGTTTGCTTTTATTTTTTTGATATATTTGCACTTCTTTACCCACGTGAACTTCCATTTTGAATTTGATGGATTTTTTATTGTAAGACCATCATTCAGTTTTCTGTAGTTTCCAGGTATTTTTGAAGACCGATTGATGGTCGATGGTTGCGGTCTTTTTTATAACAGTTCTAGTTTAAATACCCCTCTACCTTCTTCTGATCTGGGCATATACGATAAACACCAGCCTTACGATGATTCTTATGTTGGCAAGTGAGTAGCTTTCTTGTTTTGGCATCCATTCGCTTAATGTCGGCTATGGTCCAATTAAGGATGTAGAAACTGTATTGCACCACAGCGACTACCAAAATGTTTATGGCTGATATTCTGTTTTGTGAATTTCACTTGGTATTTAACACCAGACACACACGCATTATTATTATTATTATTATTATTATTATTATTATTATTATTATTATTATTATTACGTCGTTTTTCATCATACTTCGATTTCTGCTATGGTTGCACTACCAACCAAGTCTGCGGTAAGACCTAAGGCAGGTTGTGGCGTGTTGTTATGGCTCCATTTCATGTTTTTTCTCTCTCCCCTATCATCCCTAGCGTTACATAGACAAAGTTCTCTTTAGTGTGTGGGCTGTACTTAAAAAAAAGTTCATTTTTAGTATACCTTTTAAGCTGGGGTTTCCAGGGATTCTTTCAATGCGTTGTTTTGTTCCATTTTTTATCATTCCAAGTGCACCTGGCACGATTCTTGTTTTCAATTTCCACATTTTTTCTATTTTAATTTCCAGGTTTTATACTTTGACAGTTTTTTTCGTATTCGTTGGTCGTTATGTTACAATCCGCTGGACAAGCCATATCAATTAATAGACAAGTTTTTTCTTTCTGGTTTTTAACAATAATGTCCGGCCTATTTTCTTCAAATTTTATGTGTGTGTAGATGGTGTAGATGGTGTCTTATTATTATTATTATTATTATTATTATTATTACATTGTATTTGGTTATTTTAGCTTATTCCTTTTTTACTATTACTTAATATTAGATTGCATTATCTTATTCAGTTATCTAAACCGCTATTATAATTTCATATTCGGTCATATTCGGTTATTTTTCTGCTATGCAGCTGAGATAAAACGACTTCATCCAACCAAGTTCTCCGCATTTTTTACAAAACATCCCCAAGCCTATGCGGGCATGTCTTCTTTTTTCTGCTGTTATTTTATTTATTTATTTTTTTTTTTTTGCTCTAACTACGCGCAAATTGAAATGTCAAAAAAGAGTGCGTTCAAAACAATGGCGCTTGTGGGGTTGGTTGATGGGTTGACAGTCAATGTTGGGGAAAAAGGCGCCTGAGAGCATTGGCAATCGAAAAAGAATTGGTTTTGAGATTGAAGTTTTATTCCCTTGTTTTTTCTTTTTCTTTTTTCTATGGAAATCCGTTTTACTGCTCGTAATTATCATCTGAATATAGCGTGAGCGTCATCCGAAATTACGTATTAAGAAATTGGTATCTATCTATCTATCTATCTATCTATCTATCTATCTATGCTAGTCTGTTTATATCTATCTTAACATATATTTATCCTTGTCTGCTTAAATCTATCTATCTATCTATCTATCTATCTATGCTAGTCTGTTTATATCTACCTTAACGTATATCTATCCTAGTCTCCTTAAATCTACCTATCTATCTATTTATTCAGCGTGTTCATATCTATCTATCTATCTATCTATCTATCTATCTATCTATCTATCTATCTATTTCTGTCTCTCTGTCTCTCACTATATATATATATATATATATATATATAAAACAAGAGAGAGATAGAGAGAGAGAGAAAAGAAAAACGTGTGTGAGCACTTGAATCAACACAGCATGTCTGTTTTATGCCGCAGTCGATCTTCAAGCTCAGAATATATTTACAAATGCTCTATTTCGGATGTTTATCTCTCTTCCCCAGTCAGTATAGTATAGCAAATAAATAGTAAACAGAAGAAAAAATTGAAAGAACTAATCTTACAAGGGATTTGTATGTTCTCGTGTTAGACTTAAATCTATTAAAATCATTAACGAATATCATGTTCATATATATTATGTAAAATAAAATAAAAACACTAATCATAGACACTACACAAATTTCAAATTTGTTCTTTGCTAAAAACGAACTACAGAAAAACGTTATCACATTACAATATTCGAACATCCAAAAGAGTTACGGCATGGCAATATTAAAATTCTTAATTTCGCACGCACACACACACACACACACACACACACACACACACACACAATCGTACTGATGAGCTGTGATGCAGCGAAACAGGTCTGTCTCCGGTTGACCATTTACGCTCTCACACCCTCCTTCTACCGAGCGTCGTTAGCTCAGAGGTGAAATCGCCGACTGACGCTAATTTGGTCGGGTTTCAATCCTCAGTAAATCGCAATTGGATGTCTAATCTTACCGACGAGCTGTGATACAGCGAAACAGATCTGTCTGCGGATGACCATCTACGCTCTCACACCCTTATTGAGCACTCTGAAAGAATGGTAGACTTTGAAAAAACAGTAGCTACTCTAGCATCTACGCATCATTCATTCAGTAATGAATTAGAACACTCTTAGCTATTGGCGTGTGTATACATGATGTATCACACGCTAACAGTGTGCCTCCTTCTACCGAGCGGCCATAGCTCAGAGGTAGAATCGCCGGGTTTCAATCCTGGGTAAAAAAGCAATCGGATGGCTAACCGTACTGATGAGATGTGCTACAGCAAAAGAGATCTATCTGCGGATGACTATATATATATATATATATATATATATATATATATAGAGAGAGAGAGAGAGAGAGAGAGAGAGAGAGAGAGTCACTGACTGACGCCAAATCGGTCGGGTTTCAAGCCTGGGTTGTGTAGCAATCGGAGTCTAACCGTACTGATGAGCTGTGATACAGCGAAACAGATCTGTCTGAGGATGACAATAATCCCGCTCTCACACTCTGATTGAGCACTCTAGAAGAAAGGTAGACTTTGAAAAACAGTAGCCACTCTATCGCTCATTCTGTAAAAATGAATTTGAGCACGGTAGCTATTGGGCGCGTAATATGATATGCGCTAAAAAGAGTGCTTTCTTCCACCGAACCCCCCGTGGCTCAGGGGTAGAGTCGCCGATGGAAGCCTGGGTTGTGTAGCAATCAGAATCTAACCGTACTGATGAGCTGTGATACAGCGAAACAGATCTGTCTGCGGATGACAACTATATATATATATATATATATATATATATATATATATATATATATATATATATGAATACAGAACGAAGTAAAAAATTTTATAACGTCCAAAACATTAAAACAGTGCTCGATATATAATTTATAGAGCTGTGAATATTTATTATAAATTATATTTTAGAACATATACAGACTTTTTTTAAATATATCCACTACAAATAATACATTGTTTCGACATTGACATTACAATGTCTCATCAGGCGGTGTGGACAGGAATGAAAAGGTTTAAGGAGAATGTCAACTGCGTATGGTGCCACTTGTTTCAGTCAAAAAAATGTCTACAAGTGGACTAAATTGTTTAAAGAAAGACAGAGCAGTGTTGAGGATGAAGACAGGCCTGGGAGGCTTACAAAAGTGAGGTCTCCTGTGGTGATCGAATCAGTCAATGACCTCATTCAGTCTGACAGAAGGGTGACAGTAGATGACATTGCAAGGACTTTGAGCCTATCTGTTGGGACAGCACATGGAGTCGTTTTGCATCAAGACAACGCAAGGCCTCACACAGCAGCCCAAACAGTACAGACCATCAAGGAGCTGCGCTGGGAACTGCTCCCTCATTCCCCTTATTGCCCAAACCTTGCCCATTCAGACTTTCACCTGTTTGGTCCCTTGAAAGCGCTCACGAGAGGCACTAAGTTTGAAAGTGACGAAGAAGTCAAAAGTGCTGTGAGCGATTGGCTGAGACATCAGTCCAAAGATTTTTATGCTAAGGGAATAAGGAAGGTTGTGCACAGATGGGAAAATTGTGTGACACTGCTGGGAGACTATGTTGAAAAAAAGTAAGCTTCTATCTGTATTAGAAGTCTTTTTACCGAAAAATTCACTTTATTTAGTGAATGACCTTCATATATTTATCTGTTTATCGTAATATCACGGTTTTTATATTTTGCTATCTATTACCGTCTGCTTGTATCTCTCTTACCAGTCGTAGGTCCTAATTTACTTTAATTTAGGGGACGTTCTACTTATATAACCTGGAAACGTGTCCTTCCCTTTATGTCCCATTAAATATTAATATTCTCATCGATTCTTATCGATGCTGTACGACCATTCATTTAACCCGGAAGAGTCACCATGGGCATACAATAGTTAGCGTTTGCTTTACAAGTCTTCCTTTGAATATTGATTGACGCAAGCTGTCAAAGAATGTTTCCTATTGGAACATTCTTAGCCTTCATGCTTATTTGCCATGATATAAGTGGATAGGCTGCCCTGCCTTCGGGAGAAAGGAGACACTTATGAAGTCAGCAATGAAAGCAAGTGTTTGTCATGGTAATTCTATCATCTTATGTAACAGACCAGCGATATGTAGCGCGGAATACGGGTAGAAGTCTGGGGTAAAGAGAAAATGAAGGCGAAGAAGAGATGGCGAGAGATATAGAAGTAGAAAAACGAGAGACAAATGAAAACAAAGAAAGAAAATTAAATTCATTTAGAAAATGCGGAAATAACACGAAAAGAAAGAGAAATGATACAAAAACAGGATGAAAAATGAATGAATGAATGAAAGAAAGAAAGAAAGAAAGAAAGAAAGAAAGAAAGAATAAATGAAACGCAAAATAAATTGAAAGAGAGAAAGAAGATAAAATGAAATAAAAAAAGGGATGGAAAATGCGATAAGCCCGCGTGAAGAAAAATGGGGAATGACCGGGAAAAAAAATCGATATGAACACAAAAAAGAAAGAAAACTAAACTAATACAATAGAGTCTGAGTTCAACTTATGCTTAATGGCATATCAACCTCTGTGGGTTATTTAAAGCCAAAAAGGTGGGGTTATCGTGAGAAGGTTGATTTAGTCAGATTTTAATTAAATATATTTTGTTTTTACTTTTTTCATTTTAGAAAACTGAAAATGTCTTCTAGTTTTGTATTAAAAGATGTATTGCTAGTAATATGTTTTTCCTTCAAAAATGTATTATTTCAATAATATATTTTTCCTTCAAAAATGTTTTATGGTAATGATTTTTTTCCTTCAGAAAAGTGTTTTTGGTAATATTTTTCTTTCAAAAATATATATCATTCAACAAGAATCTATTTTTATGTATATATTTTTATAAAAGTCTTTCATAGTGTTTTGACCCCAGTTTGGTGGTTAACAATTTTCTCATAGCTGGGATCCTAACAGGTACTACCACTCCGGGTCATAGTGGACCTGGGAACAACCTCAGTTAAAAGGTGGTTCCGTGCTTGTCACAAACTCTCAATCAGAGGCCATGCTGTAGGATGCAGTTTACCGTCATACATGACGTAAATGTTCTAAGCACTGCTAAGATATGGTACAAGGCAGAAAGTATGGGGAACCCAGTAAGGATCGAACTCACTTGTAACAGGTTCTAGCGAGACAAGCTTGCTAACCATTACACCACGTCGGGGTGCCTAAGGACCTGATACAATAGAGGGAGTAAAAAAAGAAACAAACAAAAGAGAAAAAACAAGAAAAAAAGAAGAAAAATGAAAAATAAAAGATAAATTGAAAGAAAAAAGTATATAAAATTACAAGATAAGCACACATGTAAAATAAAAGAATGAAAGATAGAAAAAAATTAAATGGACGAAAAAACTCAAAATTATTGAAGAACTCGCAGTTTAATCCGGTTTCACTTGGTTAGTTTAAGGAATAATAAGCATTAAAAAAAAGCTTATGGTGAATTTACATATCAAATACTTACACAACGTCCACCCTTGTCACTTTTATAGATATAGATAACAATGTAGAATGCCTCTATTGAATTAAGGTGGGAGGTGGGGGCAACATATATAGATATAAATCATATAAAGTGGGATGATCGATTCTATATTATAATCAATACATAAACTGATCCCTGACTTTGTGGTGTGATAATATATATTTTTCTACTCCTAACTTTGGCTTTCTGGGAAAGTTCATGGTGTCGTTAGCGTTCTAAAATTTTGATCTACATCTGAGCGCAACACCCGTCGAGCTAGACCGCAAAATGCAGACGCTAAGTTGAATCTATCAAACAAACAAATACTTACACAACGTCCACCCTCGTCACTCTTATAGACATAGATACAGAAATTTTGATAATCGCTTATTAATAAAGAAAGAAAGAAAGAAAGAAAGAAAGAAAGAAAGAAAGAGGAAGCAAGTGTTGAACAGAACTTAAAATGGGAAAGAAAAATTAAACCAAAACATTTGCGAGAACCAGCTGAAAGAGAAATTTGAAATAAGCCTAAAAACGAAGATAACATAATTTATGAAATTAAATATATTGTAAAAAAAAGTTGCATATTTTACACAAATCCCGCCAAATGAATTAGAGAATTTCGGAAACTGATGGTAATTGCAGGTACCATTTCCACGCAAATCAGTTTCAATAATTTTCGGAGCTTATCTACTGAGTTTGGTTATCTGTCAGTATATTACTAAAAATGAAGACAAATGAAGAAATTATCCAAAATGGAGAAAATTCAAAGAACGATAAGAAAATCTTGGATTCTTCTCTTCATGATTTTTCGTCTTCCTTTTCCTCTTCATCATATTCTTTTGCTGTATGTCACCCTCTCTTCTTCTCCACAATTTCCTGTCTTTTGTAGCTGTTAATAATTATTTTTTTTTATTTTCGCTATTTCTCTTAATCCCTATTATTCGAACCATCGGCACAAGCTCGTTAGGTAGCTTAAGAGTGGATTCCCCCGTCTCTCTTACCTTCATATATCCTGTAAGTGTCAAATTTTCTAAGCCCTCTTTCCTCACAGTTTGCCATAGAAGTTTCAAACGTTCACCTTTTGATTCTACCCATAAGTGTCCTTTTTGTTTCCATTTTCTCTAAAACTTCTTCATTGCTCACATGTTTCGTCCATATTATTCTCAGCATCCTTCTGTTGCGTCTAGTCTCTTCTTCATTTATGATTGTCCAGCATTCACTGCCATTTACGAGGAACCTTATTACATAACAGTTAAGTAATTTTCTTTCAAAAGAAATTTTCCTGTTTCTTAATACTTTACTTGGCTTTTAGAAGATAAATTTCCGCTAAAACAATCTACATTAGCTATTACTTCCATAAATATACTGAATGCTGAAAATTTATATGGTAAAAAGTAAAAGAAATAATCCGTGTTTAATAGTGTTTAGGTTGTTAAAAATGTGTTTTGCTTTTCGGGGGATTTATAATTTAAGCTGATAAAAATAAAATTACTGGAATATTTTGATCAAATTTTATAATTAGCTTACCACACTTTTATATGCCTTTCTATTCGGACCATCGATTTCATAAGTTATGAGCAACCCATGGCGGTTTAACGGTTGCTAGAACAATTAAGACTGAGTAGGGAGTTCAATCCACATTAGGTGCGTCATATTTCTGACATTGTGCTGTATCTTAGCTACGTTTAGAAAATCGCCATAATATTTGGGCACTTCGACGTAGTTTTTAATGGTTAACAAGCGTGTCTCAATAGATCAAGTTACGACTGAGTATTGACCACGATCCTCACTGTGTGCTCCATACTTTCTTGTCTTGGGACACACTTAAGCTACACTTAGACTACTACCATCGAACTCATGAGATTTTAACAGTGATTCCATTCGGATTTTGTCAGGGCTCTCATATACACAACAACCTGACTGGAATTTTGAACCAAACCCTTTACGCAATCTGTTATTCAATCAATTATTAATTTGTTTATAATGCTTTGCGTATAATTTGTATCAATTAATTATACGTAGTTTATTTGTCTTGCCTGTCCTTACTTGTTCACCAGAATATCTAAACCTATTTATAAATGGAACTTTGTCTCTGTGTGTGTGTGTCCGTTACCTATAGACTCCGAAACGGCTGAACCGATTTTCTTGAAAATTTACACAGTTGTACTATAAGAGTCTACGAGTGTTCTTAGCTATGTTTTCTGTCGAGGTACCCCCGATAAGTTTCGAAAATCGATAATCGAAAAAATCGGGTTATAGAAGGAATGGTCCGATTTTATTCAAATTTGATACACTCATAGACAATGACATAAGAAACGATATTCAGAAATGTCAAGGTTGCATTTCTTACACTAGTGCAGAAAATCGATAATATATATATAAAAGGCAAGATGTTTGTGTGTGTGCTGTCTATCTGCCAGTATGCCTATATTTTTTCAGTCCTTTTATTTTAGTTTTTGCTTCGGGTTTGGCTCTAAGTAATACCTACTTATTGTAGGTATTACTTATTGTAGTTCTTAGTCTCAGCCATGATACCATTTACTCAGAGTACTTTTTTAACTTTCAAAATTCAGTTTACAACGAAAAAAACTTATTTGATATCGATACCGGGAATTCAAAATTTGACTTACATCCATTGATTTTTCTTTCGGTTTATGGTTTCGCTTTAACTGGAAACAACTATTGCTTTTTAGTCTTTCGTGCCAACGTCCAAAGAGTCTGAGCTCCAGGACCATGGATTAGTTTTAAAGCTTTCATTACACCCGAGCAACGCCGAGCTATACTGCTTGTATGAAAATATATGCAGTATCGCTCCGAGGGATTGAATTTAAAGAAGACCTCTAATATCACGGCGGTGATCTGATGGTGAAAATTCTCGGCCAGTCACATCTTGGTCAGGTAGTCAATTTAGGAGGCAGCAGAATCATTCTGGAATAAATCCTCCCACGCACTCGATCCTAGGTTTGACGTCTCGCCATTGTCCTTGAGATCCCTCCGGATAAATATACGTCGGCAAGAGATAGGCCTTAAGCTCACGATCATCAGCCATCAGAGAAGATTTGAAGTATATAAAGTTGAGTACTACCGTGAACTCAGACGAAGAGCCACTTATAATTACTCACTTTCCTCAAACCGTTTTAAAAAGCTCGCTACCTCAGAGTTGTTGGGTTCTGTGGCTTGTGCCTCAAGCGCATTTTACATTTTTATTTGCTGTGCTTAATTAGACGGTGCCATATTGACGTTTTCGAGACATGAAAATGAAAAATATTTGTTATATTGAAAAGGCAATATTCATTTTAAAACTTCTTTTATGTGCCTTGTCATTTCAGGACGTAGGCGATCATGGCTTTACACATCTCCCTGTCCCTGGTGGCTCTTAGCACACTTTCTCCTGTTACACCACGCAACCCTCGTTCCGTCATCCACCTGATCAAGTCCTTCAAATATGTTATCTGCTGCTTTCCCTGTCTCTTTTTTCCTTCTATCTGGTCTGTTAATATCAGGTTCTTCAGGCCCTCCTTCCTCATTGTATGTCCCAGGAACTTTAGCTGTCTCTTTCTGATGCTTAGTATTAATTTTCTTTTCGTTTTCATCTTTTCCAAAACCTCATCATTGCTTACATGCTCGGTCCATGATATTCGCATCATCCTTCTGTAGAACCACATTCACTGCCATATTAAAGAACCGACATCACAGCAATCCAGTACTCTCTTTTTTGTTTCTAGTGAAATTGTCCTGTTTCTTAATACTTTACTTAACTTCTGGAATGCTTCTTTCTCCATGCCAATTCGCTTTCGGATCTCTGTATCGCACTTTCCCTCTTCTGTTAGAGCAGGTATTTAATATTTTTGTAATGCTCCATAAATTTACGTTAGGTTTACATTCATTTAAATTAGGCGCCTACAATAATTCACTGAAAAATGATGCACTCCATATGATGAAAATTGATAGAAACAAAGATTTATCATCAAAAATTTATGTTATTAAGAGACTAAAGTATATTTTGACTTTTGTATTATTTTTTAATTCTTTTTAACAAGCTCAAAATTTTGTTTAAAAATCTTTTTTCTTGCATCAGTGGACGGACAAAAATTAGTACAGGAAATTTTAGAGTCATTTTGTGGTAAAAAAAATTGACTGATTTGGAAATTCTTGCAAAAATCAAATGTGTCGGATTTTAATGAAATTTTCAGAACTTATTTACAAATTAATGAAATCGTTGTTTGAAATGTTAGTTTTAGAAAACCTTGGTAACAATATTTTTGCATCTGTTACTTCACCCCAAATCCACACACATTTAATTGATTTTCTGGGATGAGGTAGTATTTACAATATTTACATTGGTCGAAATACTTTCTTCATTTTTCCTGCCATTTTTACGACATTTCAGTCGTTGTTTGCTCTGGCCTGTTTCCTAGGACCTGAAGAAAACCCGAGCGTACAACGGGTGAAACGTCATAAACATGACAGTAAAGATGAGAACAATAGTCCGAACAATGTAAATAGTGTTAATTAATTTTATAAAATTTCGAGAAATTTAAATTGCATCCTCTTCATAAGACCCCATGAATAATTTAAATCATCAATTTAATTTTGAAAAACAGCTACAACCATTTACCAAAAATCTGCCCTGAATCATAAAATTAAAACAAAATGCAATAAAACTATAACATTTTTTTATTTATAAAAACTCTTAATTGATTTTATAAAATATGTTAAGGATGTTATTGCCTTAAATAAAAAATTTTAGAAGATTGATGGATTTTTATAAGAACTGTTTTCATTTTTTAATTTTAATTAGAAGAATTTAAGTTAATAATTTAACTTTTAAATCTTTTAAAATTCCATATTAATTCCAATCTATTAGATTATATTATTATTATCATTATCTCATTTTTCATCATAATTTGATATCTGCTATGGTCGCTCTACCAACCAAGTCTGCGGAAAGACCTAAGGCAGGTCGTGGCGTATTTTTATGGCACAATTTCATGTTTTTTCTGTCTCCCCTATGATCCCTAGCGTTACATAGACAAAGTTTTCCGTAGTGTGTGGGCTGTAGTTAATAAGACAATTTTTTGTATATCTCTTAAACTGGGGTTTCCACGGATTCTTTCAATGTGTTGTTTTGTTCCATTTTTTATCATTCCAAGTGCACCTACTATCACTGGCACAACTCTTGTTTTCAATTTCCACATTTTTTCTATTTCAATTTCCAGGTCTTTATATTTTGACAGTTTTACGAATTCCTTGGTTGCTATGTTACAATCCGCTGGACAAGCCATATCAATTAATAGGCAAGTTTTTTCTTTCTGGTTTTTAACAATAATGTCCGGACTATTTGCTTCAATTTTTCTATCTATGTAGATGGTGTAATCCCATAGAATGGTGACATCTTCTATTTCTGTAAACTGTACTGGGTGCTGTTCATACCATTGTTTGTTTACAGATTTTCCATAATGTTTGCACATTGTCCAATGTAAATATTGCTGCACTCTATCGTGACGATTTTTATATCCATTTGGGGCAAGTACAGAACAGCCTGAGATTAGATGGTCTATTGTATCTTGGTGTTTATCACAGAACCTGCATTTTGGATTTACATTATTATGTATAATATTTGCCTGAAAGATTCTAGTGAAAAGACTTTGATCTTGCGCTGCAAGAATAAAGCCTTCAGTCTCAGACTTTCATCCAGATGCACGTAACCATCGATGAGTATTAACTTTATCAACATTGGATTTATTGGCACGATCTGGATATTGGCATGCAGAGGTTTGTCTTGTTTCATCTGTTCAAGTGCTTTGTCTTTCGCTTTCATTTTCATATTTTTGCCGCATTAGTTGGTTCTTTGCTTCTGTTTTGTTTTTCTACAGAATCTACTAAATGTAAATCTTGTTTGTATTTACTGCCTTCTTTTATTATTGAATAGTTTTTCTTTCTTTCTTCATGTTGCTTGATTAATTGTGTCATCCCGTCCTTTGTTGTTTCTATGTATGTTAGTAAGCCAATAGTTGTTGTCTTGTATGACAATTCTAGCTGAATAATTTATTTAATTATTATTATTTTATTATTTATTATTATTATTATGTCATTTTTCATCATATTTCGATTTCTGCTTTGGTCTGACTACCAACCAAGTCTGCGGGGAGACCTAAGGCAGGTAGTGGCGTGTTGTTATGACTCCATTTCATGTTTTTCTATCTTCCCTATCATCTCCAGCATTACATAGATAAAGTTTTCCTTAGTGTGTGGGCTGTACTTAATAAGACAATTTTTTGTATATCTCTTAAGCTGGGGTTTCCAGGGATTCTTTCAATGTGTTGTTTTGTTCCATTTTTTATCATTCCAAGTGCACCTACTATCACTGGCACAACTCTTGTTTTCAATTTCCACATTTTTCCTATTTCAATTTCCAGGTCTTTATATTTTGACAGTTTTTCAAATTCCTTGATTGCTATGTTACAATCCGCTGGACAAGCCATATCAATTAATAGACAAGTTTTCTCCTTCTGGTTTTTAACAATAATGTCTGGCCTGTTTGCTTCAATTTTTCTGTCTGTGTAGATGGTGTAATCCCATAGAATGGTTACATCTTCTATTTCTGTAACCGGTGCTGGGTGATGTTCATACCAGTGTTTGCCTACAGCTTTTCCATAATGTTTGCATATTGCCCAATGTAAATATTGCCCAACTCTATCGTGGCGATTTTAATATTCATTTGGGGCAAGCACAGAACAGCCTGAGATTAGGTGGTCTATTGTTTCTTGGTGTTTATCACAAAACCTGCATTTTGGATCCATATTATTATGCATAATATTTGCCTTTGGTCTTGTGCTGCAAGAATTCAGTTTCGGACTTTAATCCAGATGCACGTAACCATCGATGAGTATTAACTTTGTCAACATTAGATTTATTGGCACGTATTGGATATTGGCCATGCAGAGGTTTGTCTTGCCAGCGCTGTTTCATCTGTTCAAGAGATTTGTCTTTGGTTTTCATTTTCATATTCTTTGCCGCAATAGTCGGCTCTTGGCTTCCGTTCTGCTTTTCTACAGAATCTACTAACTGTAAATCTTGTTTGAATTTACTGCCTTCTTTTATTATTGAATATTATTATTATTATTATTATTATTATTATTATTATTATTATTATTGAATATTATTATTATTATTATTATTATTATGTAAAAATTATTATTATTATTATTATGTAAAAATTTTATTTACTAATCATAAATTGAATCGTTTTGTATAAGTCATCAACCACCAATATTCTTAGAATTATTTTGAAATTTTTTTGTATGCGCATAAACTTGCCAATTTTTGTAGATACGGTTGTTTAAACACGAGAAAACAGAAAATAAAAGCTATAAATATAATAACCTTAAATCTAAAAGATACAAAATTAAATAAAACATTAGATAATTGGGAATATTTTTCTAAGTTTTTAAAATTACCATGTACTTAAAATTTATATATATATATAAAAGACGCACATGTTATATTCAATTATTTTTTATTGATAATGTTCTCATAAAACAGTAGTATATAAACATGTCATCAACCTGTCAACACATGAACAGATTAAATAAACAGCTACCGACGTGTTAAATAAATGCATTTCTGTGATGGTCTAAACATAAATTTAATAATATTGGTTTCAAGTCAAAATAATTATATTTTAAATGAACTAATATTCCTCAAATAAAGTTTCATAAAAATATATTTTATTTTTGAAAGATTTTAATAGAGTGAATTACATTGCACAAAAGACAGCACAAAAGGGGAGATAATCAGCTATTTCATTAAAAAAAGAAAACTCAGTAAATTTAAATTATTCTTTTTTTATAATTCAGAAAAGTATTTTGCTTATTAGAAATATTACATTTGATCTATTAGCTTGAAATTAAAAATAATAAATAACAAATAAAAATTTGCATTTTTACGAATTCAGTTTAAACCTTAGATATCACGTTTTCTATGGAGGTACCTAGTTTAAATCCTCTTTAAGATACGTTCTTAAATACAGCCAAAGAGAGTTTGGGGGATGTTAATGCCCATAAAGTGGAATTTTGTATAATCAATGCTGTTTCACAGCACATCAAACAGTGTTTTGCGCTAGCAAACACACACACACGCGCGCGCGTGCACGCACACATATATTAATCTACGTCCTGTTTTTTTCAATCTCACCTTTCCTATTGCAGTTAAATGCTTTTTCGCTAAACATATACAGCAAAATATAAAAAATTCAAAGAAACCATCATTTTAACATCACATAATATAACATTATACAGCACAGAAAAAGAATTCCTTACCAACATTAATTATGACGTTTCTTTTAAGTGTTTAATAAATTCAATTAATCTTATGAAAATTTATGAGTTTGTTTTTTTACAGCCAACAATTTTTAGTTTATAGATACTTTTTAAAATGAAATTCATCTCAACTCTTTGCCTTGACAAATCCGTTACAGGAAGAAACGCGGTGGGCGAGAAAATATATTTTTGTCTTCTTTATATATATATATATATATATATATATATATATATATATATATATATAGCTGATGTAAATACATACATATACACACTTTACACATATGCACACATCCGCACCTATGCATATTAGCTACCTGCCTACAGTCAAGTTTCGACATAATACAAAATTGATTAAACTTTTCAATCCACTTAACCCAATGCCCAAGAACCATTCAGCTTTGAGCATTACTAATTAATATTGTTGCATAAAAGAAGAGGTGGAAGTAAAAGTGTCCATTATATGGATATGTAGGAAAGATAAAGATTAATTGGTTAAGATTATTGTGTTCCGGGAAGCATCTTTTCGAATGTTTGTTCTACAAAAGTAGCGATCACGGAGAAAAGTTGACCGAATGCAACTTTCTCCTTACAAATAAAATACGAAGCAAATGAGAATGAGCTGTTGTTTGAGGCATAGCGTCTCTAGCTTTGAAGATCTGAAGTTGTTCTACTAAGGGATGTAACTAGTCGGATTGATTGCTTTTAAGCAAATCAACTCCATTTCTATTCCTCTTGGCATTGGGTTAAATTACATAGTAAAATATTAAATAAACAGAAAAGGTGTATGAGTGATGAAGCACTATATTGGCGCGATCAATTCTCATCTAGCCAGTTTTGTTCACTTCCCATGTAAGGGCCCCTGACAAAGGCATTAATCGACTGCTTTCTCTTCAAAATATGAGTTAAATAGAAGGGTAAACTAAGCTTTGTGGGTTTTAATGGCAAAGAGAAGGAAAATCCTAAATTGTGGGAAAAACAAAGGAAAGCTACTCCACTATTTTTCCAAAGACGACATACCGGATCAGATTATAGCAAAAGGAATACGCAGAGACTATAATAGCTTACGATCTGAACGCAGTATATATACAACATATATACAGTACGCTCACACTCCGATTGAGCACTCTCGAAGAGTAGGGAGGTTGCAAAACAGAAGCATCTAGCATATACGCATCGCTCATTCGATAATGAATTGAGCAATTTCAAGTAGCTATTGAGCGTGTTTATACGCGCTAAAAGTCTGCCTTCTTCTACCGATGCTCGTGTCTAGGTAACCGCCGACCGACGCCGATTCGATCCGGTTTCAGTCCCGGGTTAGGAAGCAACGGAGTCTAAGCTGTATCGATGAGCTGTGACAGCGAAACAGATCTGCCCAGATGACTATAGTATATATATATATATATATATATATATATATATATATATATATATATACACACACACACAATTTTCAGTCATGATGACTTCGACGTTTTGCGGAAGGTATAATTGTGATGTCATCACTCTTCAGGCATTTCATTTACTTGCTGTGACTTCCCACATTTTTTCCGTATTTATATGAATGTTGGTGCATTTCGACATATTTGTGTGTGAGTGATTCTTTTTGCTTGTTGAATTTGTTTTTTTTTTATAGTAGTGGTAGTTAATAATGTTGTAATTGATGTTTACTGTTCTGTCTTTTTTTTAGCGTGGTTGGTTGATGTCGGGTTTATTTCTTGAACGATGCAAATGGTTAATTGCTTATTTATTGTTTTATTTTTTTTTGTATCGTGCCTAAATGATTGTCGGCTTAATTGCATTGTATGAAGTTGCCCTCTTTCGTGTTGACTTCTTTTTAATGTGTAAGGACGACCTTTTATACCGTGTTTGTATATGTGCTCGATCAAATTTATGTTCGTGTGTATATGCATAGTTGTTGTCTTGGTGTGTGATTTTTTCCACCATTTGGTAATTGTAGTATTATTTGGTTATTTTTTTTTTAAAAAAACATGCAATTAACCATTTGCAAACACGATACCTAAAAGCAATATTATTGAAGCTTCATCATCTGATAATGGGAAACATGTTGGATGGATAAACGTTTTTCATTTGTTTTTTATCTTATATTAGATAATTCACGGATTTATTTTTAATCCAGTTATATTGCTTCAAACGTTTTTCTAGTGGATACTCTTATTTGAAGTAGAACGTTTGAAGTTATAAAGTATCCGATTCAAAATATATCCATGAATTATTTAGAAATTTACATTTAGGCTATAAAACTGAGTAAATATAGGCCAATAGAGAACTGAGACGTCCCTTGTAGTTGAGTGGTGAATCATACTGGATAAAACGGTAGTTTTTCTAAAAAGAGGAACGCAGGTTACATTCCTGCTAGAACTCTATCGTGATTTCTTGAATGCACTGGATGATAGCTGAATACGTACTCATTAAAATTTAAATGATTCGTATATAAACTTATTTATAAATGGAACTTTGTCTTTCTCTGTGTGTATGTGTCTGTGTGTGTGTGTGTCCGTTACCTATAGACTCCGAAACGGCTGAACCGATTTTCTTGAAAATTTACACAGTTGTACTATAAGCGTCTGCGAGTTTTCTTAGCTAGGTTTTGTGTTGAGGTACCCCCGATAAATATTCACATCGGGGTTCTTGACAATATCCAACGGAGAATCTGTAATGTGATCCATCCCGACTTAGTAGCTCAGCTGCAGTCACTTTCTCACCGGCGTAATGTTGGTTCCGTATGTCTCATCTACAAATATTTTCCCGGCTTCTGCTCCGATGAGCTAAGCTCCCTAGTGCACCTTCTGCATGAATTTATTTGAACTACAAGACTAGCAACTAGGTCCACCCTTTTTTTTAGTGAAACCAATAAAATGGAACCGCAACTTTGACTCTAACAGCTTCTTTTCTCGCACTGTCCGCCTGTGGAATTTTCTTTCGTATACTTGCTTCGCGGACCGCTACAATCTCCAAGAATTTAAATGTAGGGTCAATTCTCATCTTTTATCTTTCTGACATACATACTTTCCCTCATGTTTTCTCCGTCCACTCTACTCTCATCCTTCTCTTACCCACTTCCTGACACCCGCTATAACTTGTCCCTCTTTCTCATCTCTTTCCTTCTATGTAACTCCCTGCACACTAGTGGCAGTAAAACAGACTAGCTTGGAGAGAAATTGGTATATCAAAAAAATTGGTATATCAAAAAAAAAAAAAAGAATCCCCCAATATATCATAAAAAATAAGGAAAAGAACATCATCCTACAACAATCAATTCAAAATTTGTAAAATAACCATATTTTTTTATATAATCATTTCACCCCAAGCAGGGCAGTTTTACTGCCACTGTTGCGCAGGGGGTTACATAGGGGAAAGTGATGAGAAAGAGGAGTTAGTTATAGGGGATATCAGGAGGAGGCTAATAGACGGATGAGAATACCGGTGTAATGGGGGTAGAGTGGATGGAAAAAAGAGTTTGTGAAATAGGAGATGTCTATTGACCTTACATTTAAACTCCTGGAGATTGTAGCTGTCGGGGAAGCAAGTATATGGAGGGGAATTCCACAGGCGGGAAGTGTGAGAAAAGAAGCTATTAAATTAGAAATTGCGGTTGCATTTTATCGGTCTACCTCCCCAGACAAAAGCAAAAACAAAAATTCAAACACGAAAACGAATTTTTACTGCGCTGTTTATAAAACAAAAAATGAAAACGAACAAGAATAAATGAATATAAATGAAAAATTAAATAAACAAAAAAAAAACAAGTAAAATAAATTGATCTGAATAAATAAATGAACCAAGAAAATAATAAAGAAATTAACAAACCACTCTTAGCAAAATAATCGTTGGAATAACACAATAGATTACCCACAATGCAATAAACTTTTTTTTTCTTTTTTTTTTTTAATAAGCGTTTCACCCCGAGCAAGGCATGTCAATGCCACTACTGCTTAGGGGGCTACATACAGTGGAGAAAGGATGATTAAATATAGGAAATGTCAGAGGGTGGGTGATAGGCGGGTAAGGATACCGAGAATGAGGGTTGGGTAGATGAGAGTGTTCTGAGAATAATTGGGAGTTAGTGTGATAGGAGGTGTCTATTGACCCTACATTTAAACACCTGGAGATTGTAGCTGTCGGGAAAGCAGATTTGTGTAAGGGAGTTCCACAGGCGGGAAGCGCGAGAAAAGAAGCTGTTGGAGTAGAATTTACGGTTACATCTTATTTGTTTAACTGTAAAAGGGTGGGAACTAGTTGCCAATCTAGTATCTCGTGTAAATTCGTGCTTAGGCGGCACCAGTGTCAACACATGAACAGATTAAATAAACAGCTACCGACGTGTTAAATAAATGCATTTCTGTGATGGTCTAAACATAAATTTAATAATATTGGTTTCAAGTCAAAATAATTATATTTTAAATGAACTAATATTCCTCAAATAAAGTTTCATAAAAATATATTTTATTTTTGAAAGATTTTAATAGAGTGAATTACATTGCACAAAAGACAGCACAAAAGGGGAGATAATCAGCTATTTCATTAAAAAAAGAAAACTCAGTAAATTTAAATTATTCTTTTTTTATAATTCAGAAAAGTATTTTGCTTATTAGAAATATTACATTTGATCTATTAGCTTGAAATTAAAAATAATAAATAACAAATAAAAATTTGCATTTTTACGAATTCAGTTTAAACCTTAGATATCACGTTTTCTATGGAGGTACCTAGTTTAAATCCTCTTTAAGATACGTTCTTAAATACAGCCAAAGAGAGTTTGGGGGATGTTAATGCCCATAAAGTGGAATTTTGTATAATCAATGCTGTTTCACAGCACATCAAACATATATTTGCGCTAGCAAACACACACACACGCGCGCGCGTGCACGCACACATATATTAATCTACGTCCCGTTTTTTTCAATCTCACCTTTCCTAATAGAAACAATGCTTTTTCAAGCAAACATATACAGCAAACATAAAAAATCCAAAGAAACTATCATTTTAACATCACATAATATAACATTATACAGCACAGAAAAAGAATTCTTACCAATATTAATTATGATGTTTTTAAGTGTCAATAAATTAAATTAATCTTATGAAAATTTATGAGTTTGTTTTTTTAGCAGCCAACAATTTTATTTATAGATACTTAAAAATGAAATTCATTCCAACTCTTGCCTTGACAAAATCCGTTACAGGAAGAAACGCGTAGGCGAGAAAATATATTTTCTTTCTTTTTTTGTCTTCTTTATATATATATATATATATATATATATATATATATATATATATATATATAGGCTGATGTAAATACACATACATATACACACTTTACACATATGCACACATCCGCACCTATGCATATTAGCTACCTGCTCACAGTCAAGTTTCGACATACTACAAAATTGATTAAACTTTTCAACTATTCTTAACCCAATGCCTAAGAACCATTCAGCTTTAGCATTACTAATTATTATTGTTGCATAAAAGCAAGAGGTGGAAGTAAAAGAATCATTATATGGATATGTAGGAAAGATAAAGATTAATTGGTTAAGATTATTGTGTTCCGGGAAGCATCTTTTCGAATGTTTGTTCTACAAAGTAGCGATTCACGGAGAAAAGTTGACCGAATGCAACTTTCTCCTTACAAATAAAATACGAAGCAAAAATGAGAATGAGCTGTTGTTTGAGGCATAGCGTCTCTTAGCTTTGAAGATCTGAAGTTGTTCTACTAAGGGATGTAACTAGTCGGATTGATTGCTTTTAAGCAAATCAACTCCATTTCTATTCCTCTTGGCATTGGGTTAAATTACATAGTAAAATATTAAATAAACAGAAAAGGTGTATGAGTGATGAAGCACTATATTGGCGCGATCAAATCTTCATCTAGCCAGTTTTGTTCACTTCATGTAAGGGCCCCGACAAGTGGTACTAATCAGACTTGCTTTCTCTTCAAAATATGAGTTAAATAGAAGGGTAAACTAAGCTTTGTGGGCTTTAATGGCAAAGAGAAGAAAATCAAATTGTAGAAAAAACAAAGGAAAGCTACTCCACTATTTTTCCAAAGACGACATACCGGATCATAGATTATAAAGCAAAAGGAATACGCAGAGAGCTAATAGCTTACGATCTGAACGCAGATGACATATAACATATATATATACGCTCTCACACCCTGATTGAGCACTCTCGAAGAGTAGGAGGCTTTGTAAACAGCAGCTACTCCAGCATATACGCATCGCTCATTCGATAATGAATTGGAGCACTCTAGCTATTGAGCGTGTCATACGCGCTAAAAAGTCTGCTTCTTCTACCGGATGCTGTGGCCTAGGGGTGGAATCGCCGACTGACGCCGATTCGATCCGGTTTCAGTCCTGGGTTAGGCCACCGAGCTCCGTTGTACTGATGAGCTGTGATACAGCGAAACAGATCTGTCTGCGGATGACTATAGTATATATATATATATATATATATATATATATATATATATATATATATATACACACACACACAATTTTCAGTCATGATGACTTCGACGTTTTGTGAAGGTATAATTGTGATGTCATCACTCTTCAGGCATTTCATTTACTTGCTGTGACTTCCCACATTTTTTCCGTATTTATATGAATGTTGGTGCATTTCGACATATTTGTGTGTGAGTGATTCTTTTTGCTTGTTGAATTTGTTTTTTTTTTATAGTAGTGGTAGTTAATAATGTTGTAATTGATGTTTACTGTTCTGTCTTTTTTTTAGCGTGGTTGGTTGATGTCGGGTTTATTTCTTGAACGATGCAAATGGTTAATTGCTTATTTATTGTTTTATTTTTTTTTGTATCGTGCCTAAATGATTGTCGGCTTAATTGCATTGTATGAAGTTGCCCTCTTTCGTGTTGACTTCTTTTTAATGTGTAAGGACGACCTTTTATACCGTGTTTGTATATGTGCTCGATCAAATTTATGTTCGTGTGTATATGCATAGTTGTTGTCTTGGTGTGTGATTTTTTCCACCATTTGGTAATTGTAGTATTATTTGGTTATTTTTTTTTTAAAAAAACATGCAATTAACCATTTGCAAACACGATACCTAAAAGCAATATTATTGAAGCTTCATCATCTGATAATGGGAAACATGTTGGATGGATAAACGTTTTTCATTTGTTTTTTATCTTATATTAGATAATTCACGGATTTATTTTTAATCCAGTTATATTGCTTCAAACGTTTTTCTAGTGGATACTCTTATTTGAAGTAGAACGTTTGAAGTTATAAAGTATCCGATTCAAAATATATCCATGAATTATTTAGAAATTTACATTTAGGCTATAAAACTGAGTAAATATAGGCCAATAGAGAACTGAGACGTCCCTTGTAGTTGAGTGGTGAATCATACTGGATAAAACGGTAGTTTTTCTAAAAAGAGGAACGCAGGTTACATTCCTGCTAGAACTCTATCGTGATTTCTTGAATGCACTGGATGATAGCTGAATACGTACTCATTAAAATTTAAATGATTCGTATATAAACTTATTTATAAATGGAACTTTGTCTTTCTCTGTGTGTATGTGTCTGTGTGTGTGTGTGTCCGTTACCTATAGACTCCGAAACGGCTGAACCGATTTTCTTGAAAATTTACACAGTTGTACTATAAGCGTCTGCGAGTTTTCTTAGCTAGGTTTTGTGTTGAGGTACCCCCGATAAATATTCACATCGGGGTTCTTGACAATATCCAACGGAGAATCTGTAATGTGATCCATCCCGACTTAGTAGCTCAGCTGCAGTCACTTTCTCACCGGCGTAATGTTGGTTCCGTATGTCTCATCTACAAATATTTTCCCGGCTTCTGCTCCGATGAGCTAAGCTCCCTAGTGCACCTTCTGCATGAATTTATTTGAACTACAAGACTAGCAACTAGGTCCACCCTTTTTTTTAGTGAAACCAATAAAATGGAACCGCAACTTTGACTCTAACAGCTTCTTTTCTCGCACTGTCCGCCTGTGGAATTTTCTTTCGTATACTTGCTTCGCGGACCGCTACAATCTCCAAGAATTTAAATGTAGGGTCAATTCTCATCTTTTATCTTTCTGACATACATACTTTCCCTCATGTTTTCTCCGTCCACTCTACTCTCATCCTTCTCTTACCCACTTCCTGACACCCGCTATAACTTGTCCCTCTTTCTCATCTCTTTCCTTCTATGTAACTCCCTGCACACTAGTGGCAGTAAAACAGACTAGCTTGGAGAGAAATTGGTATATCAAAAAAATTGGTATATCAAAAAAAAAAAAAAGAATCCCCCAATATATCATAAAAAATAAGGAAAAGAACATCATCCTACAACAATCAATTCAAAATTTGTAAAATAACCATATTTTTTTATATAATCATTTCACCCCAAGCAGGGCAGTTTTACTGCCACTGTTGCGCAGGGGGTTACATAGGGGAAAGTGATGAGAAAGAGGAGTTAGTTATAGGGGATATCAGGAGGAGGCTAATAGACGGATGAGAATACCGGTGTAATGGGGGTAGAGTGGATGGAAAAAAGAGTTTGTGAAATAGGAGATGTCTATTGACCTTACATTTAAACTCCTGGAGATTGTAGCTGTCGGGGAAGCAAGTATATGGAGGGGAATTCCACAGGCGGGAAGTGTGAGAAAAGAAGCTATTAAATTAGAAATTGCGGTTGCATTTTATCGGTCTACCTCCCCAGACAAAAGCAAAAACAAAAATTCAAACACGAAAACGAATTTTTACTGCGCTGTTTATAAAACAAAAAATGAAAACGAACAAGAATAAATGAATATAAATGAAAAATTAAATAAACAAAAAAAAAACAAGTAAAATAAATTGATCTGAATAAATAAATGAACCAAGAAAATAATAAAGAAATTAACAAACCACTCTTAGCAAAATAATCGTTGGAATAACACAATAGATTACCCACAATGCAATAAACTTTTTTTTTCTTTTTTTTTTTTAATAAGCGTTTCACCCCGAGCAAGGCATGTCAATGCCACTACTGCTTAGGGGGCTACATACAGTGGAGAAAGGATGATTAAATATAGGAAATGTCAGAGGGTGGGTGATAGGCGGGTAAGGATACCGAGAATGAGGGTTGGGTAGATGAGAGTGTTCTGAGAATAATTGGGAGTTAGTGTGATAGGAGGTGTCTATTGACCCTACATTTAAACACCTGGAGATTGTAGCTGTCGGGAAAGCAGATTTGTGTAAGGGAGTTCCACAGGCGGGAAGCGCGAGAAAAGAAGCTGTTGGAGTAGAATTTACGGTTACATCTTATTTGTTTAACTGTAAAAGGGTGGGAACTAGTTGCCAATCTAGTATCTCGTGTAAATTCGTGCTTAGGCGGCACCAGTGATCTAAGCTCATCAGAGCAGAAGCCATGAAAGTACTTGTAGACTAGTCAGAATTCATCGTTGACGTGTATATATAAAGATTCAAGTAAAAACACAACGCACAAAACTTATCGATTGCATTTAGTATGAAACAGACTGTCGCCTCTGGATGTTGACGTCAATGTGTCAACATATATATATATATCTAAACTTATTTATAAATTGAACTTTGTCTGTGTGTGTGTGTGTGTGTGTGTGTGTGTGTGTATCCGCTACCTATAGACTCCGAAACGGCTGAACCGATTTTCTTGAAAATTTACACAGTTGTACTATAAGCATCTGCGAGTGTTTTTCGCTAGGTTTTGTGTTGAGTTACCCCCGATAAATATTGAAAATCGATAATCAAAAAAATCGGGTTATAGAAGGAGTGGTCCGATTTTAATCAAATTTGATACACTCATAGACAAAGACATAAGAAACGATATTCAGAAGTTTCAAGGTTGCAGTTCTTACAATACTGCAGAAAATCGATAATATATATATATATATATATATATATATATATATATATATATATAAAAGACATGATGTTTGTGTGTGTGTGTCTGTTTATCTGTCTTTATATCCTTTATACAAATCCACATTTTTTCCGATTCTCACCAAACTTCACAAATATTCTTTAGGTTGAGTCTGAGCGCCAGGGACATGGATTAGTTCTAAATCTTTCATTACACCCGAGGAACGCTGGGCTATACTGCTAATAACAATACATGTCTGGAAAATGAATACAAAGAGGAAAAGTCAAAAAGAGAGAAACGGTAAATAAACTAAAAGCAAAAAAGTGTGAGTGTAATGTAAAAAGGAGAAACAAATAAAAGAACAAATAACCTCGACACTCTAAACGCACGGGCAGATGAGCTAACGTACAAATGCGTGCACACACGCACACACACACACACACGTACACTATGAAAAATTTTCACTAAGGAAAGTGTGCAAAAATAAAAAATAAAAAGTAAGAACAGACCATTGGTAATACTTCCTGACGACTAGCCGGAACGATTCCAGAAAATGTTTAATTGAAAACAGAATATCTACTAAAATACGAGTATCGATCAAAAATAATGTTCAAACAATTCATTTCATATATATATATATATATATATATATATATATATATATATATATATATATATTGATAACTTAATTACTTAGTTTTTGGTCATAAAAAATTAATGAAGTTGTACAGTTGTATTAAAAGGAGTTCAATACAATTATAGTGTAGAACTTTTGAATATTCTTTATTTGTAAACAAGTTATTACACGATATTAGGTTTTTTACCATGTGGTATCTTCAGGTGATTAGCAATAACTGATTTTACGTTTTTTATTTTCTGTTTGTTTTTTTACGCTCACGTAACAGGGAACTTTTGAACGCGCAATTTTTTAAACTAGATGAAATTGTATCGTTTTCATTCATCTTAATAGTTAATTTATGGTATTATTACACTTATAAATAGCGTTTAATACCTGATGAGACATTGTCCTTTTAATGTCGAGACAAAATGCACACTTTGTAGGAATTTGAACATATTCTTTATTTTTTAATCATATCACCTCGAGCAAGGCGGTAACGCCATTGATGTGCCGGGGACTACGTAAGAGTGAAAAGATTAAAAGAGATAAAGCCGGAAACCACATCCTAAATAGGAAACAAGGGATGAGCATCTACACATGTTCAATAGACGTTGGTGGAGTGTGAACCGGTCGATAGTTTAGTCTATTTACTCCAATTGAAAAAAAAAAGAAGAAAAGTGAAAAGATTGGAAAAGAGAAAGCCGGAAACCACATCCTAAACAGGGAACAAGGGATGAGCCTCTACACCTGTTCAATAGACGTGGGTGGAGTGTGAACCGGGTGATAGTTTAGACTATCTACTCCAATTGAAGAAGAAGAAAAAAAAGGTAACGGTGGTGAGTTAACTAAGTTTTAACTCAGTTAAAGTCCGGTCAAAGAAATTTCTTTGAAAAAAGATAAAGAACACTCGTTCAAATAACCATGAAAATATTTTTAAATTACCCACAAAGAATAAAACAAAATAAAATCAATGCAAAATTATAACTTACATTTAAAGATATTTCAAAGCTGATCCTAACACAAACGCACTTGTACTAACGCCAGTAGAGAAAAAGAATTATTTTATCTTTGGCTGATGGGTGGTGGAGTCAAGAAGACAATGACCAGGCAAAAGACGAACAAGGAATTTAACAGGACTTTTTTTTTTTTTTAGATAAAAAGGACAAAATTATTCACCGGCCAAAGAAATTTTTTTGAAAAAAGATAAAGAACACTCGTTCAAATAACCATGAAACTATTTTAAAATTAGCCACAAAAAATAAAACAAAATAAAATCAAAGCAAAATTATAACTGACTTTTAAGGATACTTAAGTATAATCTAAAATAATTCATGGCTCAGTTTTTATATTGAGCACTGCTTTAAATTAATGTTTTGAACGTTGTTAATATTTTCTTCGTTCCTTATTGATTTGGTTATATATATATAACTAAATTTATTTATAACTGGAACTTTGTGTGTGTGTGTGTGTGTGTGTGTGTGTGTGTGTGTGTCCGTTACCTATAGACTCCGAAACGGCTGAACCGATTTTCTTGAAAATTTACACAGTTGTACTATAAGCATCTGCGAGTGTTCTTAGCTAGGTTTTGTGTCGAGGTACCCAAGATAAATATCGAAAATCGATAATCGAAAAAATCGAGTTATATAAAGAGTGGTCCGATTTTAATTAAATTTGATACACTTATAGACAAAAATATAAGAAACGATATTCAGAAGTTTCAAGGTTGCAGTTCTTACATTAGTGCATATAATCGATAATATATATATATATATATATATATATATATATATATATATAAGGCAAGATGTTTGTTTGTGTGTCTGTTTATCTACCTGTGTGTCTGTAATTTTTTCAGCCCTTTTATTTTTGCTTTTGCTTCGGGTTTGGCTCTAAGTAGGGATAATTGTAGTTCTTAATCTCAGCCATGATACCATTTACTCAGAGGACTTATTTAGCCTTCAAAATTCAGTTTACGACGAAAAAAATTTTTTGATATGGATACTAGGAAATCAAAATTTGACTTACATCCATACATTTTTCTTTCAGTTTATGGTTTCGCTTTAACTGGAAACAACTATTGCTTTTTAGTCTTTCGTGCCAACGTCCAAGAGCCTGAGCTCCAGGACCATGGATTAGTTTTAAAGCTTTCATTGCACCCGAGTAATGCCGGGCTATACTGCTAGTATATATATATATATATATATATATATATATATATATATATATATATATATATTGCTTCTGACAGGAAACTATGGAGATTGACGTGTCACATTGCCTTACAAGTTCTTGAATCAGAAAGAGGACAAAAGCTCAGAGAATCAAAAGAAAAGAGGAAAGAAGTAGCTGCCAGAAAAAGTGACACTTCTTTGAATACATTTTCGTGCACGGCTTGTGGTCACGCCTGCAAGTCAATGGCGGGGCTCAAGTCCTATGAAAGATATAAACACCTTAATTGGAATTAGTTTTTGAGACGCTCGTACTTCGAAATCGACGGGAGAGTCCATCACACACACACACACACACACACACACACACACACACACACACACACACACACACACATATATATATATATATATATAATTAATCACATTTGAGCAGCGATTTTTCGCTTATACAAGTATTGTTAAAGCCCAACGAAGATCTATTGTTAAAGTTTTTATTTTATTCTTTTTTTCTATATTTCAGATCATATCCCCTGTTTCAGCACTAGATATTGTTCAATATCTGAATACTTTCGACGTTCATGAGTCTTTATCAAAGAGTTTTTTGTTTTCTTTACTATTTTAGTTTTCATTCATTTTCAAATATCGCTTATGTGCATTTTCATGCGACATTTTGTGTTATCGTTTGTTTGTTGGTTTTTAATTTCATGAAATATATTTCGTTTATTATATGATTGGATACGTATGAACATGCGTGTGAAATGGCGTAATAATTTTCGGCGAGAAATTTGAAATCGACGAACTGAGATCGAAGACAACATGGGATTATTGTTTTTATTCCTCTTTGGTAAGAAGACATTTTACTCTGTAATCCCTCCTCTCACCTTATATCAGGCAAAGAATAGAGTGAATGGACTTGCGACATTTGTGACTGCTGCCTTCAAGTCTCTCACAAATGCTGTCTATATATATATATATATATATATATATATATAATAACTAAATAGACTCTGTAAGTATGTAGGCCGTAAATTTATACTAAAATAAACCTAAAAAAAAACACTAACAAACAGAACCTAATTCCGTTACAATCCGGTGCACTAAGGCGTCGGATAAATGGGGAGAAAAAAAAGAAATCCGCGGAACAAGAACAAAACATTCAATACTCCGCAGTAAAGAAAAAAAAAACCAAACGGAACCAACCACAAGAAAAAGTGCTCGATACAAAGTACAAAAGAAGATATACAAAAGTAGAGCAAAGACACACAAAAATCTAAAGTGAGCCAAAACCTACTGCGGTTTCACACTACGGATCGTCAGGGCAAAGGCTTATATATATATAAGTAGCTAACCTAGAGCCAACGGACCTACCAAGGTTTCACCAAATGGATTGTCAGCAAACTTGCCCTGACGATCCATTTGGTGAAACCCTGGTAGGTCCGTTGGCTCTAGGTTAGCTACTTACTTATTTATTTGCTCTACTATTGTATTGAGCGCTTTACGTGTTAGGTTCCTCGTCTCTGTGTTTTTCTTTCGACTAGTACTTTGACTAATGTTCAAGTGCTTAGTTCGTTTCTTTTTTTGTGTCCATTTTTTCTCCTCAGCGTTTATACTCGGTGGGTTTTTCGAGACGTATTTAAAGATAAATTTACAGTTATATATATATATATATATATATATATATATATATATATATATATATATATATTGTCTGACGTTGTTTTATCTTGATTTTTACAATTTCTACAGAACATATTTGACTCTCTGAAACTTGTGGCTTTCTTCACTTTTAAAATATTTGCAAAACTCGAAAAGGCTGCTGATTGTAATCCCGAGAGAATATTTGCGGATTTTACTTATTTATTCATTTATTTATATTCAAATCTGTAAGAAATTAATGCTTGCATAAACGCGTCAGGCAGCAAGCGGAGTAATTTTAAGTGGTAAGAAGGCTATTTTTCTTCGTTAGAAATGGTTCGATACTTTCCGGTTAAATGAATGTTCTTGATGTTTAACGCTTTGATTGAAACTATGACCGTTCATGTAGTCTTTGTTTCGACTCTTTCTTGTTATCTTCAAATGTTTCCTGTGATGACTGATGTCGTTGCGTTAAGATTTACTTTTGACTTCAGGTTTTATTGCGAAAATATGTTGTGTTGAAGGAGCTTTGTTTAGGTGGTTCAAAGGTGTTATGCTTACC
Source organism: Ascarosepion bandense (assembly GCA_037127315.1). Taxonomy (NCBI): domain Eukaryota; kingdom Metazoa; phylum Mollusca; class Cephalopoda; order Sepiida; family Sepiidae; genus Ascarosepion; species Ascarosepion bandense. The sequence continues at coordinate 2,100,481 of JBBBDQ010000258.1, forward strand.
GTTTTTTCCCAGAGATCGTATTCACAAAGTTAAAAGAAAGGTTAGATTTTTTTTTCTGCTATTCTAAGGTTGCGAGTGGTACCGATGAAATAGTTTATTTGTTTATTATCACGTCCTTATTCATCGTAGCGAAAGTTGTGCTGTATTTGAAGTTAAAAGTCAGTCGTCTGAAGGCAGTTGGTAATCATACTGGGATCGAAGTCAAATAGATTAGAACGCTTTGATCGGAACTACGGCCGGTGATGCAAAACTCAACCTATCGGACGTCAGAATGATTCTGCTTTTGATTTGTTTAGTTGTCTGTTCCGAGGTGGGGGTTGCTTTTTTCTTTCTTATGTTTTTTTTTTGGGTGGGGGGCTCCCATTTTTGCTTGAAATATTCCGGTATAATCAAATGTCAAATCCTGGGTCATTCGCCGTCATTGAAATACGTTTAAGAAACTATCTTTGTACATTTCTTTCGTGCACTTGAAAGAAACAGAAAATCTTTTAGTTTCCCTTGCCTTTCTTCAATTTATCTCTTCCATCCTATCTTTCCTTCTTTTTTTTCTCTTTATTTTGGTAAGAATTTTGTCCTTTTCTATCATTCTTACGTGTTTACCTCTCCTACCATTTCAGATCTGTTAGTATTTATTTAAGTTATTATTTACTAAACGTATAGCATTTTTTCTTTTTAGTTTATTTTATCATTTCACCCAAGCAAGGCGATAAAGCCACCAAGATGCAAGATAGATAACGAGATAGATCAAACTAAAAGAGATAAATCGGTACGGACAAACTCAGATTCATATTTATGAACAAACTAATATAAAATGATAGGTATTTACAGGATGTCCCAGAAGTCACGCACCATATACTAATATGTTATGATTATGATAAATAAAATTGATATTCATGTGTATTTTTATGAAAATCTGGAATGTGCGCGACTTCTGGGACACCCTGTATATGACCAGAGAGACAAGTAGATAAATAGATAGTGTTGTGGATTCTTGTTGAGAAACCACACAAAATAATAACAAAAAAAGATGTGGAGATAGAAAATGTAAGTTATATTGAACAAAAATATCCAAACTAGAACACGGTTTAGTCATTTTAGGAATACTAGGAATACTGTTAGTAGAAATCAATATATACAGTCGTGTATTGAAGAAGGGGGTTGTCGTAATGAGCCTGTATCCAAAACACTCCAACTTAGTATGCACCAACTTACGGCCAACTGACTCCTTACTAACTCTGACAACCACATTATTTAGCTGTCCCTTCCACTAAGGGCAACACGTGACACATGGTCAGTTATGACTGGGATGTCCGGGCTATATGACCCGGCCAAAAAATACCTGTCTATTTTTCCCCAGTCGTGCTTCTACCCTTCAGCGGAACCACGACTGGGTTATTGCTCTCTGCTCGGAAGCAGAGAGCGCCCTCTGCCCGAAGGCAGAGAGCTGAGTGAAAAATGCCGTCGCAGCGAGAAAATGCTTTGGCAATCTCTATATTTAGCTGTCCCTCCCACTAAGGGCAACATGTGACACATGGTCAGTTTATGAGTGGGTATTTCCGGGCTATATGGCCCGGCCAAAAAATACCTGTCTATTTTTCCAAAGTCATGCTTCTACCCTCCGGCGGAACCACGACTGGGTTATTGCTCTCTGCTCGGAAGCAGAGAGCGCCCTCTGCCCGAAGGCAGAGTGCTGACAGTGAGAAATGCCGCCGCAGCGAGTAAACGCTTTGGCAATCACTACCGTTCTCTGTAACGGCAGGATTATATGTACACATCAGGGGACTCTATTCTTATGTGCAAAAAGGGGTGATCCCCAACAGATAGATAGATAGATAGATTAAACTAAGAGAGATAAATCGCTACAAACAAACTTAGATTCATAGACAGATATGAACAAACTAAGAGAAAATTATCCCTTGTTCCCTTTTTAGTATGTGGTTTCCGGCTTTCTCTTTTCCAATATTTTTTTTCAATTAGAGTAGATAGACTAAGCTATCGCCCGGTTCACACACCACCCCTGTCTATTGAACAGGTGAAGAGGCTCGTGCCTTGTTCCCAGTTTAGGATGTGGTTTCCGGCTTTCTCTTTTCCAATCTTTTCACTCTTACGTAGCCCCCTGCGCATCAGTGGCGTTACCGCCTTGCTCAAGGTGATATGATTAAAATATATATATATATATATATATATATATATATATATATAATATAAAATAAAAAGACTAAGATAAAATTATATATATAAAATAAAAAAACTAAGATAAAATTATATATATAAAATAAAAAAACTAAGATAAAATTATATATATGACCCGAGATACAAGTAGAAAGATAGATAGATTAAACTAAGAGAGATAAATCGCTACAAACAAACTTAGATTCATAGATAGATATGAACAAACTAAGATAAACTTATATATATAAAATAAAAAACTATGATAAAATTATATATATATATATATATATATATATATATATATATATATATATGACCCGAGATACAAGTAGATAGATAGATAGATAGATAGATAGATAGATAGATAGATAGATAGATAGCAAGCAAGCAAGCAAGCAAGTAATTGAACATAAAGGACAGAAGGATAAATAGTGTTGTCCTTATTAACAAGTGAATACCAAAGAATATTTTTATTGTAATAGATTCACTTGTAACTGAGCAATTTTCTCTTTTGGGAATACGACAGACTATACTGTGCTGATTAAACATTTGACTCGAGATCGTTGCGTTTTCCCTATAGAAAAAGAAGTCATAGTGTCGAATACTGATTTAATGGCAAGGATAACATAATCTGTCTTTCCTGTCATTTCGAATCATTTTGCTTCTTGTTAAAATGAGAAACTGTTATGCTGGTGTGTAGGTATATATACGCGTGTGTGTATATAAATCATAATTTGTGGGGTCGAAAAAGAAAAAACAGTGAATCAAATTTTTATTGCAGAGGCAACCACCGTTCAGGAATTTTTCGGCAAGTTTTCAAACGGAGCACTTAAGCTCAAGGACACAGAATTAATTGGAGGACCAGAGAACTGCAAAACTAATTAGGAGATCTTTTTGTTTTAATGCAGTCGCAGCATTCATAATACGTTAACGTAACAAAAACATACAAACGTAAACGAAGAGTAGAACTCGGTTAAATGACACATTAAAAAAAAAGGGGGGTATATATTTTTCAGGGTACAAATATCAATCGATTATTTTGATGCATTGTAGTACCTAGAGTTCTCATGCGACAAATGCGATACAACAATTGCAGCTTCTTGACTGTTCATTCGTTTTTTTACTCTGGTCTTTTTTGTTCTTTAAAATGTTCCTTTTTTTTCTGGTCAACGATTCCAAGAAGTTCTGTAAAGAATTAATCAAAATCAAACCGAGGGTCTTTTATCACGTTCTACACAAATTAGATGACAGGGATCGGGATTCTAAAGAAAGTCCAGAAAAATTGTTTTCATTCGTAAGTTCAACAAATTCGTCTTCATATGTCGCATGCCTTCCAGGGCGTAGGTGACTATGGACTTCTACTTGCCTCTCTCCCTTGTCGCTTTCAATACTTTTCCTCTTGGTAAACCTCGCACTACCATCAACTTGCTCAAGCCCATCAAGTATGCCTGCTGCTGTTTTCTTCTGTCCCTTTTCCTTCTATCCGCCCCGTGAATATTAGATTCTTCAATCCCTCCTTCCGCATTCAGTCAGTCAGTTAAGTGCCATACGTGATACACGATCATTTCTCGAAAAAGCATGACTGACTGGGCAAAAGATTATCCCGCAGTAGGTTGCCATTGCTTTCTGCGGTAGACTGGTTGCCAGCCAAGGCTACAGAACCCAGTCTGTCCTATTATTGCGAAATTGTGCCTGGGAGAAAGGGGCTGTAAAGTTAAAAACAAATAATCCCTTTCAAAACCTTGTAAACAATTGTTAATTCTATGAAGACTGGAAAGTAAAGAATAAGCATAGACATGACAGCAATACTCTAGTTTTAGTCTAATGTGACTCGTGAAATAAAAAAAGTATTTCAGATGAATCAGTCATTTTTGTAGTGTTTTAATAGAACCTGCCGGATGTGCATTGTGGTGCAGTGGATATCGGCTCGGAACGAGAAATCGGGGAGCCGACTTCGAATTCCAGTTGAATCCATTGCATTCACTTACGTACAAATACCCTTGGGAAAGGTATTAATCCATCTCTTACCTCCAGTTATGGGTTAAATAGCAGGACAGATTGGGTTCTATAGCCTTGGCTGGCAACCAATCTACCGCAAAAAGCAATGGCAACTGCTGCAGGATAATCTTCTGCCCAAACGTCTTTGACGTATGGAACTTAACTGACTGACTATATAGAACCTAATATTTTCTAGGCATCATTAGTGATGGATTGGGTGTATGAATTCCACTTGAGGTCTTGAATTAAGAAACCCAGTAGACGTTCAAAGCATGGAATTTTCTTGAGAGTACAACCATTCAATGTGACGGAAAAAATGAAGGCGCGACTGGTAGTGATGACATACTGAAATTTGCAAGCCAAGTTTTCTCCATTAAGCTGTCAGAGCGGGGTCAGCTGTAATGTTCTGAACATTGTGATATTTACAGATAGCTAAATAATGACGCTATGGATTATAATATTTAAAATACCTATAAATGCTATTAAAATCACTCGACTTCTCTTCGTCCATTTGCTATATCCACTTACTCTTTTCTTTCGAACACCATTGTCATCGATAGAAAATAAAATAAGCCACCCAGCAAATTAAATTTGATGTCTATGTATGATAGACGGCAAGCAATTGGCTTCTAGCGCTAATAGTTCATTGTCAAGTTTAAGGAAGATTTACAACATTGAATGAGAAAAGTAAAAATAGATATATATCACAACATAATCTTCTTATTCATGTCTTTTTTTTTTAGTATTTTTCTGTTTTTTCTGTGTGTATATTTAGGCGTAAACAAAGAAAATTAGTTCAGAAAGAGGCTGACACGGGCAGACGTGATCGCATGAAAACAAACAATTGATCATGCTAACAATACATGGCTGAACGGTTCTGTTTACTGGATAATCAGTAAAAATCTGCAAATTAAGCAAATTGTTTACACGTATAAATATATAATATAGATAGTATTTTTGGTGTTTTGCTTTTCTTTTTTTCTTTTTTCCTTTTTATTTCAATCAGAAGATCAACAGATTAAGGATTTTTTTTTTTCAGGAGGCCTTCACAGACAAAAACCAAAACATTTTTTGAAATTTAAACATTTTCGCATTTTCATGTGAAGAGATCAATCAGGCAGTTAATCGCTAAACGTGATACACGTTTGGGCGATCATGTCGCTTTCGAGACATGACTGACGAGGCAGAAGATATTCCCGCAGTATGTTTTCATTTCTTTCTGCGGTGAACTGGTTCAAAACCAAGTTTATAGAACCCAATCTATGCTACTATTCAACCCAAAGCTGGAGGGAGAAATGATGAATTAATACGTTTCCCAAGTGCACAAGTGAAAGAAAAAATTCGACTGGAATTCAAACTCGGGACACCAACGGATATGTGAATAGGTACCAAATCAATAAAAAGCTTTAAAGTTGGACATGATTCTTAATAGATAGACGCAAGGAGAATAACAGGGATATATTTCTAATAACATTAGAATATATATATATAATTCCAGGTGAAGAGGACTCAAGTTTTTTTGTCTTTTTTTGAGTGCTCTGGAATTTATTTTATTATAAACAGTGCTCAATATAATGAGTATTATAGAGCTTAATATAATTATATAGTTATGTATCAGTTGTACATTGCGACACGGAAATTTCTATGTTTCGAGATAGATTCTCATCATCAGGCAATGCTGATGTTAGTTGTGCAGATGATGCACATTTAAATGACAAAACCTTTGGTTTGCTGTGAATGTATGTGGGTGTTTCTTGTGGCTAATCAGAATGGAGGTTCATTTTGGCATTTGGCCCCAAAGAATACATAATAACAAACTTTTTCTCTTTTTTCCTTTTTTCCCCTATATATATATATATATATATATATATATAATCATCCACTTACAAGCCTGTTTCGCAGCTCATCAATGTGACTAAACACCCGCATGCTCCCACCTGGGATCGAAACTCGACCGTTTTGGAGGTCCTGTTCTTAAGTTATCGGATTACCGCTGATAGTGGGGAGGTTTTAACGTGTTATATATCAGTCAGTCAGTTAAGTGCCAGACGTAATACACGCTTGAGCGATAATGTCTCAAAAGAGACATGGCTGACAGGGCAGATTATCCCGCAGTAGGTTGCCATTGCGTTCTGCGGCAGATTGGTTGCCGACCAAGTTTCTAGAACCGAATCTGTCCTGTTATTTAATCCATAACTGGAGGGATGAGGCAGATTAATACCTTTCCCAAGGGTATTTGTGCGTAAGTGAATGCAAGAATTTCAACTGGAGTTCGAACTCAGCACTCCGATTCTTTTCGAGTCGATTATCCACTGCATGACAGCGCATATCATAAATAATAGCCTCCACGGAGAGGAATTCAACTCCGGTCTCCCGCATGACAGGCGGGGATACTTATTACTATACTAACGAGGATTACGTGGTGTATACACAAGCCAGCAGCCGATATATATAAACTGAATAGTGGTTATTTACTGCTAACGTTATTCTGAAATCAATTACTTGCATTATATTTGAGATAGATATGAACAGACCAAGATAGATAGATAGATAGATAGATAGATAGATAGATAGATGCATTAAGATAGATAGATAGATAGATGCATTAAGATAGATAGATAGATAGATAGATAGATAGATAGATAGATAGATAGATAGATAAGCATTAAGATAGATAGATAGATAGATAGATAGATAGATAGATAGATAGATAGATAGATAGATTAAGCATTAAGATAGATAGATAGATAGATAGATAGATAGATGCATTAAGATAGATAGATATATAGATAGACAGATAGATAGATAGATAGATGCATTAAGATAAGATAGATAGATAGATGCATTAAGATAGATAGATAGATAGATAGATAGATGCATTAAGATAGATAGATAGATAGATAGATGTATTAAGATAGATAGATAGATAGATATATAGATAGATAGATAGATAGATAGATGCATTAAGATAGATAGATAGATAGATAGATGTGATAGATAGATAGATAGATAGATAGATAGATAGATAGATGCATTAAGATAGATAGATAGATAGATAGATAGATAGATAGATAGATAGATAGATAGATGATTAGATAGATAGATAGATAGATAGATAGATAGATAGATAGATAGATAGATAGATGATTAAGATAGATAGATAGATAGATAGATAGATAGATTAGATAGATAGATAGATAGATAGATAGATAGATAGATAGATACGAGTAAATGCTTGAATTAGGTTTTTTCAGTTTCGCCAGTGTAAAAGTAGTTAAAGTGTCGAATAGTAAATTTAATCGCAGACATAAGACAATGCAACTTTGCTGTCACTTAGAATAATTTTCTCTATATTGAAATGAATAAATGCCAAACCGGTGTGCATAGTTAAGTGTGTGCATGTATGTATGTAAAGATAGTTGGGAGGTGAGCAACGAGACAGGAAAAAATTAAAATGCCACCGCAACTTCTACTCCAATAGTTTCTTTTCTCGCACTTCCCGACTGTGGAATTCCCTTCCACATGACTGCTTCCCCGACGGCTACAATCTCAAGGAGTTTAAATGTAAGGTCAATAGACACCTCCTAACTAACTTCCATTCTTTCAAACACTCTTCCCACCCACCCAACTATCTATCACCCCCCTTCTGATATTTCCTATATCTAACCAATCTTTCTATTTACCTTCCCCTATGTAGCCCCAAGCGCAATAGTGGCGGTGGAATGCCTTGCTTGGGGTGAAATGATTAAAAAAAAATACCTATTGCATATACTCGAGAGCATAGTATTTTTCCTATTATTTTTTTTTACGCAATAAAGTAGTGGGTTGCAATATACAGAGGTAATTTTAAAAGCTTTAAAGATGCATTTTTGGTGACTTATTGCACTATACATAGATAATATTTCTGTAGGGTATAAAATTAATGCAAAAATTTCAGTAGTGGCAGTATACAGGAAGTCGTCTTATGCACAAGTATATACGGTAATTTACATTAAAGACTGATTTGAATTCAGGACCAGAGAGTGTACCAGTGTGTTCATAGTGGCATTTTAAATTATCAGCAAAATTTCCATCTGACATTTTCACTGTATATTTTCCATCTATTTTATTAATATTTAATAGTGAATTGAACGCAAGGATAAGGGAAAAGATTATTTTAAAAATGATCATTTGTGTAATGCAAGGCGGTGTTTTTATTTTAATCTTCAATTATTTATTAATATTCCCCCAATGCAAGGCTCAGGATCTACGAAGAGAGAGACTGTTACTGAATGAAATATGCGAAAAGAATGTAAGAAGAAGTACGCAATAAGGGAAGATTATGAGAATATAGAGGATAGATAAAGATTGACCCTGATTTAAAGAAAATTGTAGGGTTATGCAAAGTATCTATGCGGAGGTCTGTTCGGTAAAGCAGTTTATCATCCTCCTAATAATTGGAAAACAGAAGAAATGAAAGTGGGTTGACGCTGTAGACTTAGCATTTACGAGTTCTAGATGTAAGGCTTCTGAAATAACAGAACTACAGAATTGAGCTCGTCGGAGGATGAGTCGTGGAAATAGCTAGGACTGTCAACCATCCTGAAAAATGAGGGATTGTCCCGCATTTTGGTGCATGACCTGCATTAACTGATTAATCAGTTCATGCGGGACGCGTTTTTGTTCAGCGTTTTGAGGAATGACCGATTACGGTTTTTTTTTAGGACTTTAAAGAAGTACTTAATAAACGCGAACAACAAGATCACGTGCAAACAGGGGAAGGCCAGATCCACGCTCTCTCTGTCTCTTTATCGCTCTTTCTTTCTCTCCATCTCTCTCACTTTGCTATGATTAATGTTGTAATAAAGTAAGCACATCCCATCTCCCCTCTCGCTAGTGACCACCCTTCACAATAAAATAAAAGTTTTTCAGTGCTAATGATGAATTGGCAAAATGATCTAAACTTATTTATAAATGGAACTTTGTGTGTGTATGTGTGTGTGTGTGTGTTTGTGTGTGTGTGTGTATATGTCCGTTACTTATAGACTCCGAAACAGCTGAACCGATTTTCTTGAAAATTTACACAGTTGTACTATAAGTGTCTGCGAGTATTCTTAGCTAGGTTTTGTGTCGAGGTACCCCCGATAAATATCGAAAATTGATAATCGAAAAAATCGGGTTATAGGAGTGGTCCGATTTTAATCAAATTTGATACACTCATAGACAAAGACATAAGAAGCAATATTCAGAAGATTCAAGGTTGCAGTTTTTACAATAGTGCAGAAAATCGATAATATATATTTAAAAGGCAAGATGTTTGTTTGTGTGTCTGTTTATATGCCTGTATGTCTGTATTTTTTCAGCCCTTTTATTTTAGTTTTTGGTTCGGTTTTGGCTCTAAGTAGGTATAATTGTAGTTCGTAGTCTCAGCCATGATACCATTTACTCAGAGGACTTATTTAGCTTTCAAAATTTAGTTTACGACGAAAAAAATTTATTTGATATCGATACCAGGAAATCAAAATTTGACTTACATCCATTCAGTTTTCGTTCAATCTACGGTTTCGCTTTAACTGGAAACAACTATTGCTTTTTAGTCTTTCTTGCCAACGTCCAAAGAGTCTGATCTCCAGGACCATGGATTAGTTTTCAAGCTTTCATTAAACCCGAGCAACGCCGGGCTATATTGCTAGTGACTCATAAGCTTCTGCGAGAGCTTACTATATTGTACTAACTATCTCACAAAAATACGAAACTGATTTAATTCAGTTTTGCTGTTCAATGCTTGGGATACTGTCCCTAAGTGTGTCCCCGGATATTATGTTGGCAATTTCTCCACAAGACCTGGGCATCTCTGGCCGAGAAACCCTACTCCACCACGTCACGCATTTTCGTTTTTGGGATTTGATAACTCTAGAAAACGAGAGAGATTAGAGATATACTTGAGAGGTTGTGCCCGCAGAAAAGAGATTACAACATTGGTGACAAACCATGCCCTACAAGTAGTTCCCATCCAGATATGACAGCAGTATTCAGTCTTTAGTAAGATCTTGCAAAGATAAAGCAGGAATGAAGAAATTATGTCACGTCATCATTTAGATTCGAACATATAAACATACCCATGTACATTTTGACTGCAGGGTGCGCACAGTCGTTTTGATGTCGTGGTTCCGCCGAAGGGTAGAATCACGACTCGGTAATAATAGACAGACATTTTTTGGCCCGGCTATATGGCCGGGAAGACCCACTATAAAATGACCTTGTGTCACATCTAACCTTGAATGGGAAGGTTGGTAAATACCGTCGTTTTGATATCGTCATTAATTGATACTGAAGTAATTAAAAATCTTCTTATTTTAACACACCGAACGAATAAGTGGTTATTATTGCCTAAAACACAAGCTAATTGAATTTTTTGTTTCGCTTTGATAATTAAATTGAATTATTTCTGACGGAATAAAGAGAGTAATTTTCATTTTCCCAAAGATGTAACGTTGCTTCTCTGCGTGTTTTTTTTTACAAATACTGTCATGGTAATTTTCTTTATAAGCTTTCGTCTTTGGTATCTGGATTTAACAAATTTAATCGCAGTACTAGGTTAGCAGCTAAGCTTCATCCTCTTTCAGTTAAAACTTCTAGATGTAAGTTTTGTGCTAACAGTTTCTTCTTACGCTCAGCACGTTTGTGGAACTCTCTTTCTCTCTCTCTCTCTCTCTCTCTCTCTCTCTATCTATCTATCTATCTATCTATCTCTCTCTCTCTATCTATCTATCTATCTATCTCTATCTCTCTATCTCTATCTCTATGTCTCTCTGTCTATCTATCTCTCTTTCTATCTCTCTTTATATATATCTATCTCTGTCTCTCTCTCTCTCCATCTCTCTTTCTTTCTCTCTCTTTCTTTCTATCTCTATCTCTATCTATCTCTCTCTATCTTTATCTATCTCTATCTATCTCTATCTCTCTATCTCTATCTCTATGTCTCTCTGTATCTCTCTTTATATCTATTAATCTCTGTCTCTCTCTCTCTCCATCTCTCTCTCTCTCCATCTCTCTCTGTCTCTCTCTCTCTCTGTCTCTCTCTGTCTCTCTCTCTCCTTAATAACATTTTTATTCTCAAATTCGTTCACTCCCGGTAACTTCTTCTGTAGCTTTGTCGTCTTACGTCAGATGAAATTAGTTTTTTAAAAAATCAGAAAGACAATTCCAGTATCACATACGCTTTTCTAGTGCCGAGGTCAAGGCAATATTATATTCACAGAATCTTATTCATTTCTAACCCTGTGGAAAATTGCGCTTACGTAAATACCTATAAGCTCCTAATGTGGTGTGTCGTTTCAGTACCTGAGTAATCATGGCTCTCCACAACTTCCTATTCGTTGTAGCTCTTAGCAGTGTTTATCTTTTTTACTAACCGTCCTCCCCTTTGTTGTACCTTCTACTTCCTTAGATTTTTTTTTATAGATAATTCGCTACTTCTCTTTGACTTTTTGCCTTCGACATGTCCTGAGAATATCGAATTTTTCAGGCTTTCTTTTCTCATAATGTTTCGCTGAAATTCTGTCTGTTTTTTTTTTTCGGATTTTATATATAATACTTCTTCTTGTTTCGATTTTCTTTAATATCTCATCGTGGCTTAAAAACTACATCCCTGTTATTTTCAGTATTCTTCTTTAGATCGACATTTGTGTTCCTCCAAGTGTTTTAATCTGTGAGGAAATAGTGAAAAATTTCCTATAATATTGTACGATTTATATTAATTAGCAGTTCGCTACTATTTTCTTCGTTTCTAAAATAATTTTCTTGTTTATTAATAACTTGTTTAGCTTTGGGAAGGCAGTTTTTTTCTATTACATGCTCTTTTGGATTGACACAGAAATGACTGAACGTTGAACGTCTATACCAAATAATTATATATTACCAAATCACAGAATTACAGCCAATCATAAAGTAGCGACATGATTACTGACGTATGATTTCTTTTCTTTTTTTATTATTCAAGTTATTTGAGGTTTTATATTTATTGACATTTTGAGCGCTGTAATCATCCATTTTTTCGGAGAACAATGACAATGAAAGGAATCTATCGACATGTTTTTGCCAAGATTGAAGGAGCCGGATGAATTATGAGGAAAATATTAAAAATCGCTGACACGCGAAGAATAATTGACGATGTCATAAATAATAACGCTTAAATGAAAGAAGAAAAAAACAAGCTGAATAAATTTGCAAAATTCTTCCATAAATCGAATATTGCTTCCGTTATTTCTGTAACCAATCGGATAGAAACGCCATGTTATTCTCCTGGCGACTCGACTGCAGCCACTTTCCCATCGTCGAAATGTGGCCTCCCTCTGTCTATTCTATAAATACTTTCATGGCTACTGCTCGGAAGAGCTTAAGTCACTGACGCCTCCTCAACAGGTGTTTACCCGTGCAACCAGACTGGCAACTGGGTCTGACCCATTCACAGTCAGGTTAGCCAAATGCAGACGACAATTCTACTCCAGCTTCTTCTCTCGCACTTCCCGCCTGTAGAACTCACTCCCGTATTCTTGCTTTCCTGACGGCTACAACCTCCAGAAATTTAAATGCAAAGTCAATACTCATCTACTAACCACTGGCCTCTAGCTCTCTCCCCACCCCTGTATAACCTTCCCTTTCTCTCCACCTATGTATCTGTCATCGCACCTTCTTTCTATTGTTCCTTTCTAACTAGTTTGTACTCCTCACTCTTTTCTAATTAATCTTTTTACATTTATGTAACCCCCTGCACATCAGTGGCATTTCCGCCTTGCTCGGGGTGAAATGATTAAAAAAAAAATCAACACATATTAATTTATTTTGATTATTTTACTTAACTTACCAATTATTTATTATTAAACAAAAAGATAACACATTCAATTAAAATTGTTTAATTATATTGATTTCTGATTGATTTCTGTTTCTTTTACCTTTAGCTCTGCATACGCGTGAATGTGCTGGTGGTGTAATGGTTAACAACTCTGAAGGTGAAATGAACATGCGAAGTTCGAATTCTAGTCGAAGTCGTTACACTCACTTTCATTTAAATACTTTCTTAAATTATTTGTCTATATTTTTGTAATTATTTACATTGTTCGGACTTTTGTCCTCATCTTTATTGTCATATTCACGACATTTCTACCGTTGTACACTCCGACCTTCTTCAGGATATTTCTATATTGCTGAGATAAGGTATTGTAATTATTTATATTGTTCGGACTGTTGTCCTCATCTTTATTGCGATATTCACGACGTTTCAGCTGTTGTACGTTTCGATCTTTTTCAGGGGTATGTAGTGAATCTTTATTTCGATCACGGGGGTAGATTGTTCTCATTCCATCAGTCAAGTTACTTTCGGATGTCTTAGTTATCTCACTTTTAATTCAACTCTCTAATTTTCGCTACTGTTTCTAACCAACGCTTTTATTCGATAGACTATGTTATAATAGAACGCAAATGCTCAGGTGATAAAAGTATTTGTTATATCTAGAGTCTTGACCCAAACAGTTGTGTGATCAATAGCTGGCTATAGCAAACGTTAACAAAAATTTAGAATCTTCTAGAACGTATGAATTTATCTCTTCTTTTTCCAGCAATGACTGAAATAATAAAGTAAACTCGGATCTCGAGCTGTAGTTGGCAACCAATCTAAGAAAATGACATTAGTAAATCCAAGATTATATTTTGTCCTAGCGTCGAAAATAATTAAAATGTAAATAGGATTTATTTTAATATACATAAAAAAATTTAATATACATTAAAAAAAAATTAATATACATAAAAAAACATTATTAACATTCAGTGCGATTTTCAAAAAGTTCATTTTAAGCATCGCAATGCGTGAAAAAGATAGATTAGTTGATTTTGCCCTAAGCAAGGCTAATGCCACTGAGACACAAGGGTTTACTGGCTGTGAAAGAGTTGGAAACAGAAACATTGCTAAGCGTTAAGAGGTAAGGTGCAAGAAAAAGAGAATAGTAATCAGAATAACAGTAGATAGCGATTAATATTGCAGTTCATTTTTTTCTTTAATCGTTATCAATCCACGTAAATCAGTAAAGCTACTAAGACACAAGGGGTTATAAGGCGTGGAAGAATTAGTAACAGAGACATTATTAATGAGCGGGAAGAAGAAAGAGTAATCAAGAAGACAGTAGATAGCGATTGACATTGCATTTAAATATTTGCAGATTAACGTTAGCTGGAAGGGAAGCTGAGCAAGCGAGACGTACGAGAAAATAAACAGACATCATAGGACTTACGGTTTTCATCAAGCCAACTCAACTGTAAGTTGATGAGAACTCCTCAGTGACCAAATAATCGAATATATATATATATATATGTGTGTGTGTGCGTGTGTGTGTGTGTGTGTGAGGGAAGGAAGGAGAGAGAGTGGGAGTGTGTGTGTATGTGTATGTGTGAGAGAGAGATAGATAGAGTAAGAGAGCGCGCGCATGAACGTTTGGAGAAAATTCCGCTTATATTTTTTTTTTAATCATTTCACCCCGAGCAAGGCGGAAACGCCACTGATGTGCAGGGGGTTACATAAATGTAAAAAGATTAATTAGAAAAGAGTGAGGAGTACAAACTAGTTAGAAAGCTGAGAAATCAGGTGCGATGACAGATACATAGGTGGAGAGAAAGGGAAGGTTATACAGGGGAGGGGAGAAATGAGATTTTTGTGGAGTAAATAATATCCCCCCCTAACAAAAATGAACTGGGCCAGACTCCTTAAATCAATAACTGCAAGTGAGTCAAAACAAAGTGCGTTGGAATCCAGGCAAGAATATTTCTAACAGACGTCACGGCAAGTATCCTAAACAAGATTTAATATGATAACCGCTAAAACTAAATTACAACAGTGGCGACGTGGATATCAATATCCATACTGAGTTGCAACAAGTATAAAATAATACTTTTTACTTCGGCGTATCACAATGATGATGGGAGTTTTGAACCACGTTGGTTCATTTTTTTTCTTTTGTATGTTTAAAAAAACTAAACAGATATTATTCACACATGTAAAAAAATATTATCTCAGGTAATAAAAATACTACTGCAATAACAGCAAAATTAGCAAAATTAACTCCAGAAAAAAACAACACATGTTCAATTGAAGTAATAGAGAAGCAATCGGAAAATTCCCCAAGTTCTTTCACTCCCGACACGGTGGCAAATGCCACATGTGAATTCTCATACAATTCAGATGATGGTATTGTCTTTTCTTCTTATTCTAGAAGATACGAGCAAATTTTCAGAGAAAAATGCAAAGACTGGGAAGACGAGAAAATAACAATACTTTTGTTGAGAAAGTTAGCACTAGTAGAACATGTAAAATACTGTAATTTTCTACTACAAAAAAACAGGAGAAATTTGTTCTGAAAGAGCAGTAAACATTCTGAAAAACAAATTTAGCGAGAAAAGCTCGTTATTCAATACTCGTTGGAAACCATGCATCTGATAAAAAAGACGAATATTTTGTCACGTATGTTGTAATTGTTAACAAGGAGTGTGAAAACTCAAATTCAATTAATAATGTGTATGTATAAATACACCTAGGCACTGGTAGTGATATCACAATAATCACTAAAGCCAGATAGAAAGCAAACGGAAAATCTATGTTAAAAGGACTTCGAAAGTTGTAAGTTTTGTTATGAGCGAAATGTGTTGTAACGTCTCATTTTGTAACAAGTGTGTAAAAACTAATGATTATGTGTTAAAGAATGCTTACAATATTCTTGTGACTATTCCGAATAAAGACAAATCCAAACACACCGTCAGGAATGTTGCTACAAGTATTTATGCCCCCAAGGAAAAATAAATCGGTGTTTGACAAGTTGTTAGCAGGTCTAAAAAGAATAAGAACGGATAACAAAAAAGACTCTATTTTTTTCAAAATTTACAAAATAGTGTTTTTTTAAGAGTATATAAAACTTTAAAGGAATGTGGTAAGATGGCGTAATAATGGAAAAATCTAAACTTATTTATAAATGGAACTTTGTCTGTGTGTGTGCATGTGTGTCTGTGTGTCCATTACCTATAGACTCCGAAACGGCTGAACCGATTTTCTTGAAAATTTAGACAGTTGTACTATAGGCGTCTGCCAGTGTTCTTAGCTAGGTTTTGAGTCGAGGTACCCCCGATAAATATCGATAATCGAAAAAATCGGGTTATAAAAGGAGTGGTCCGATTTAATCAAATTTGATACACTCATAGACAAAGTCACAAGAAACGATTTTCAGAAGTTTCAAGGTTGCAGTTCTTACAATAGTGCAGAAAATCAATAATATATATATATATATATATATATATATATATATATATATATATATATGTATGTAAAAGACAAGATGTTTGTGTGTGTGTCTGTTTATCTGCCTGTATGTCTGTATTTTTTTCAGCCCTTTTATTTTAGCTTTTGCTTTGGCTTTGGCTCTAAGTAGGTATAATTCTAGTTCTTAATCTCAGCCATCATACCATTTAGTCAGAGGACTTATTTAGCCTTCAAAATTCAGTTTACGACGAAAAAAATTCTGAGCTCCAGGACCATGGATTAGTTTAAAGCTTTCATTACACGCGAGCAACGCTGGGCTATACTGCTAGTTATATATATGGTAAAAAGAAAAAAATGGGCGCACAAAACATATTGCAATCATTTAAAAATAAGGTTTACTGAAAATAGGCCTATAAGAAAGAAAGACCCTATGAAAGTTTTGTATGATACTTCTAATGTACCAACACCCCAAGTATTCATTGAATGAACACAAATAATTCTTCTTCTATGTGCTCTGTCCCTTCAGGACGTAGGTGATCATGACTCTCCACGTCTCCCTATCCCTTGTGGCTCTTAGTATGTTTGCTCTTGTTGCTCCTGGCAACCCCCATTCCGTCATCCACCTGATTAGACCCTGCAAATATGTTATCCGCTGCCTTCCTCTGTCTCTCCTTCCTTCTATCTGACCAGTTAGTATCAGGTTCTCCAGGCTCTCTTTCCTCATTGCATGTCCCAGGAACTTCAGTTGTCTCTTCCTGATGCTCAGCATAAGTTTCCTTTTTGTTGCCATTCTTTCTAACACCTCGTCGTTGCTTGTATGCTCAGTCCACGATATCCTTAGCATCCTTCTGTAGAACCACATTTCGGCCACTTCCAGTTTTGTCCTCATTTTCGATGATATTGTCCAGCATTCACTGCCGTATTGAAGAACTGACATCACGTAGCAGTCTAGCATTCTTTTCTTTGTTTCTATTTAGATTTTCCTGTGTGTTAGTATTTTGCTCATCTTCTGGAACGCGTCCTTTGCCATGTCAATTCGCCTTCGGATCTCCGTGTCGCACTTTCCATCTTCTGTTAGTACCAAAAACAAAAAAAAATATTTTATAGAAAAAAAAACAACTAGAGGTGAACCAAAACGTAAAATATACAAAGTTCAGTCTGTTGGTGAATTCACCAGAAAGAGAAGTGGATGAATACTAATAAACAACATAAAAAAAAGGTCTTAAAAGGAGCAATATTGTGGAGTAAACAATCTACCTCATTTAAAACAAATAAACTATGCCAGACGCCTTAAATAAAGAATTCCATGCGAGTCAAAAACTCCAAGCAATAATATTTCTAACATACATCACGGCAAGTAGCCTGAACACGATTTAATATTATATTTATTTTATAGTCATATCTCCCCAAGCAATCCAGTGTATTGCCACTGGTGTGCAGGGGGTTACATAGGAGGAAAGTTATGAGAAAGTGTGATAGGTTACAGGGCGTGTCAGGAAGTGGGGAAGATAAGGGTTAAGATGCTGAAAAGGGATTGGACGGAGAAAAGAGCATGAGAGAGAAGATGCAAATTAGCAAGATAAGAGATTATTGACTTTACAGTTAAACTCCTGGAGATTGTAGCTGTCGGGAAAGCAAGTAAACGGAAGGGAATTGCACAGGCTGGAAGTGCGAGAAAAGAATCTAATGGAGTAGAATTTGTGTTTACATTTTATTGTTTTCACAGTAAAAGGGTGGGACCTTGTTGCTAATCTTGTGTCTTGAGCAAATTCAAGCATAGGGGGAACCACAGAGCTAAGTTCATCGGAGCAAAAGCCGTGAAAGTACTTGTAGAAGAGACACAGAGAAGCCACACTGCGCCGGTGAGAAAGTGACTGTGTCTTGGGGGCCAGGTCGAGATCGATCACTTAATTGCAAGTAACTATCATTTTTTTAGTTATAAAAGAGATGCGACTTCAATCAAGCCTTTTCATATTGTTGTCTGCCTCAGTTGTTTAAATCAATGAGTAAGTAAATTTTAATACTTGGAATTTTCTGTTGCTTTATAAAGTATATAGTATGTAATACATCAATATAATTAAAAAAATAATGTAAGGTGTTTCTACTACAACAATCACTGCGTCTTATTGCATAAAACCTTAAATAAACTTCTTTTTTCATTTATAAATACAATAACATGGAAATAACTCTACTTGGGTTATTTCGAATAGTGACTGTCATTTTCTGTAATCCTTTTAAATGTTCCTCTTTGCTGTACCATTCAAAAAATATTCGTTCGAATCAAGGCACATAAATAAGCCTCATTGTAAGGTGAGATACTAATACGATATAGCAGACCATATGAAGAAAATAAGAACTGATATAATCATCGTTGGAATGAAATCCAACTGAATAGATAAGTGACTATGACGTAATTGTAACTTAGTGTAACTTGGTTTTAAGTGTAACTTAGTTTTAAGTGTAACTTAGTTTTAAGTGTAACTTAGTTTTCGCACAGGGTTGAAAGTTGAACACAACGCTCAGTCGTAATTGATCAAGAGCAGCATTTCCAAACCTTTTTACTCTTGCGTAACCCTTATAATAAATTACATTTCTCAAGGAACGCCTGCACAAAAAACAAAATTATATACCATATTTTCCACAAAAGAGTCCTGCATTTAACTAATAAAATAAAGTTCTGGAACGGTAGTCAATTTCTAGAAATTTCAGAATGCAAAATCCAATGAACAAAACAAAGAAACTCATCATCCGAATCCTGATGTGCGAAACAGAATCAAGCCAGTGCGTTTTTTTTCAAAGACACTGGAACAAGGAAAGGAATATTTATGCTTAGTATGCTGCCAGAAAGTGCAATACAAATGAAAAATGACGTGTTTTAATGATGTTTTATAGACTATACAAAGGTATTCGACTAAGTACGCCACAAAGAATTGATAAAAATGCTCAGCAACCTCGACATACTTAGAAAAAAAACATCAAAAACCTCTACTGGTAGAAAACCACCTGCATACGAACAGGGAACAATTAAGCAGACATACAAAGATAGAAAGCATGTGTCTTTCCACCGGATTTATTTAATTTGTACAGTGATACTATAATGAGGACCCCAGAAGTTATGCCATCGGCAGCCACTATCTGAACAACATAAGATACGCAGATGATACAATGCTGATAGCAGACACGGAAAGAAAACTACAGAACCTCCTAAAAAAGGTAGTTAAAGAAAGTAATAAGAAAGGACTACAAACAAACTACAAAAAAACCGAATGCATGATCATCAGCAAACAGAGTACAAATAAAAAAATGTAAATATAATATATAAAATTTAAATACCTGGAAAGTTTTCTAACAGAAAATGGAAAATGCGACACAGAAATCCGAAGGAAAATTGACATGGCGAAGGACACATTCCAGAAGCTGAGTAGAGTATTAAGAGACAGGAAAATTTTGCTAGAAACAAAGAGTAAACTTTTTCAAACATCGGGACAATTGCTGACGGAAAAAAACGATTTTTAACAGAAATTTTGAACATGTTAGAAAGAATTAAACATTTTTTTAAAATAATTAAAATTACTTTGAGCTTTCGTCTTAAAAATAACAAAAACATTTTGACGATAACATTTTTTTTTTCATTTTCGGGCCTTTTAACATCATGTGACGCTGTTTTGTTTTGTTCATGTTTTTTGTTTTTTTGTTTCTTTTATTTTAGCGAATGAATTGGCACCGTACAGACATCACTAAATATATTCCCAATAACTGCTCTATTTTAATAACATAATAAATTAGATAACATTACGTATATCCAAATTTACTTATAAATTATTACTTTGTGTGTGTATGTGTGTGCATGTGTGTGTGTGTGTCCGTTACCTATAGACTCCAAAACAGCTGAACCGATTTTCTTGAAAATTTACACAGTTATGCTATAAGCTTCTGAGAGTGTTCTTAGCTAGGTTTTGTGTCGAGGTACCCCCGAGAAATATCGAAAATCGATACTCGAAAAAATCGGGTTATAGAAGGAGTGGTCCGATTTTAATCAAATTTGATACACTCATAGACAAAGACATAAGAAACGATATTCAGAAGTTTCAAGGTTGCAGTTCTTACAATAGTGCAGAAAATCAATTATATATATATATATATATATATATAAGGCAAGATGTTTGTGTGTGTGTCTGTTTATCTGCCTGTATGTCTGTAATTTTTTCAGCCCTTTTATTTTAGCTTTTGCTTCGGGTTTGGCTCTAAGTAGGTATAATTGTAGTTCGTAGTCTCAGCCATGATACCATTTACTCAGAGGACTTATTTAGCCTTCAAAATTCAGTTTACGAATATCGATACCAGGAAATCAAAATTTGACTTACATCCATTCATTTTTCTTTCAGTCTAATGTTTCAATTTAACTGGAAACAACTATTGCTTTTTAGTCTTTCGTGCCAACGTCCAAAGTGTCAGGACCATGGATTAGTTTTAAAGCTTTCATTACACGCGAGCAACGCTGGGTTATACTGCTAGTATTACAATAACCAAGAATATATTATGCGTGTTTATAATTATTACGTATATAAAATTAGATAAAAGTGAAAAGTGCATTAGCATATCTCACATGTTCTCGCGGAAACCCTAGAGAGCTTTTGCGGAACCTTAGTTTTTCCGGGAACCTCGGTTGAAAAAAGCTGGTCTAAAGTGACAGGCTTGTTAACCATTAAACCACGTTGAAGTGCATAATAGATAAAGAACTATGACGAACATGGCGTATATTAATCACTTAGAGTTGTGCAAGTCAGTCATTCAGCGCTATCAGAATTCAATCGGTACAGAACAGGAGGATATAACTGCATACAAATATGGATGCAACACTGGTTGTTGAGAATAGAATCGAGAGTATAGGGTGCGTTGGTTAAATTGTTGACATATTTTATTTTTAGTGTCGAGCATGTGCAGAGTTTTTTTTTTATTTTGTCGAATACACTGTATAGACGGGTCAGTTGGACAACGACGGTGAGAAAGAGTAACATGACGCTAAATCTTTAGAAACGGCATGCAGTAATACTTGAAATTCTCACAGGAAGCTTCAATACAACCATTTCGGTGCGTTTGGGTGTCAGTCTGAGATCAGTGCAGAAGATTCGGGAAGAGTTAATTGAGTCTAATAGTAAATTCATGAACTCATCTCTTAAGATGTTTCGAGTGAAAATTAATGATAGCGATGTTACACCTCCAACTTAATACGGAGGCCTACATCAAGCACTATGCGGAGGTGATGCAGTTTTGCGTCAAGAGGATGGCTGCTGGAAAATCCTATGTCTGGCAACAGGACTCTGCAGCATACCACACAAACAGGAGAACCAAGTTATGCTGCGAATTGAATGTGCGGAAGTTAAAATATGTGGGAAGTATTTTCATGGAGCACGGAAAGTGTGACGCTGAAATCCGAAGTTGTGTTGGGACAGCGAAGGAAACATTCCAAAAGCGAAGCAGAGAACAAAGCAATAGGAGAATTCCGCTATAAACATGGAAAAGAATATTAAATTGCTATGTGATATCAGTCCTCCTGCATAGTAGTTAGTGGTGGAATATATCTACAAAGATGAAGAAGGAATTTAAAGCATCATAAATGTCATTCTGCAGAAGGATACTGAGTATTCCGTGGATGGAACATGTTAGCAAAGACGAACTTTTCGAAAAAATGGAAATAAAATAAGAAACATTTCGAAACAGAAGGAAAACAACACATCACACACTTAGTGACCTTGATTAAATACATAGCAGAACAGAGATTAGGGCAAACAAAAGAAAGACAAATTTTATAAGGAAGTAAAAGGAGCGGGAAGTTGTAGACAGCCAAGATCGCCTACGTCCTGAGTTGTCACCGCGCATAAAGTCAGTCAGTCAGTTAAAGTGCCATACGTGATACACACTTGGGCGATCATGTCTCGAAAGAGACATGACTGACTGGGCAGAAGATTATCTCGCAGTAGGTTGCCATTGCTTTCTACGGTAGACTGGTTGCCGACCAAGGCTATAGAACCCAATCTGTCCTGCTATTTAACCCATAACTGGAAGGAAGAGACGGATTAATACCTTTCCCAAGGGTATTTGCGCGTAAGTGAATACAATGGATTCAACTGGAATTCGAACTCGGCTACCCGGTTTCTCGTTCCGAGCCGAAATCCATTGTACCACAACGCACATCCCCCGCGCATAAAGTATCAGTCATAAAATACAGATGATCAGAGTGTGATCTTCAAAACTGAAATGTGACGCAAGTTAGCATCATCAGTCTCTTAAAATTTTGTTCTTCTTTTCGTTTCTCTTCTGTCTCCTTAATCTGTCTCCGTTTTTTAACACCTCTTCTCTTTTCTTAATCTGTGTTCTCCTTTCTTCCCACGTCTGTCTCCTTAATCTGTCTTCTTTTTTTAACACCTCTTCTCCCTTCTTAATCTGTGTTCTCCTTTCGTCTCACGTATGTCGCCTTAATCTGTCTTCTATTTTTAACACCTTTTTTCTCTTCTTAATCTGTGTTGTTCTTTTCGATTCTCTTCTGACTCCTTAAACTGTCTTCTTTTTTGACACCTCTTTTCTTAATCTGTGTTCTCCTTTCGTCCCCTCGTCTGTCTCCTTAATCTGTCTTCTTTTTTTAACACCTCTTCTCCCTTCTTAATCTGTGTTCTCCTTTCGTCCCCGCGTCTGTCTCCTTAATATGTCTTCTTTTTTTAACACCACTTCTCTCATCTCAATCTGTGTTTTTCTTTTGTCCCGCGTCTGTCTCTTTAATCTGTCTTCTTTTTTAATCTCCCCTTCTTTCATCTTAATCTGTATTCTTCTTTTTGTTTCTCTTCTGCCTCCTCAATCTGTCTTCTTTTTCAACCCCTCTACTCTCTTTTTTAACTGTGTTCTCCTTGCGTCCCACGTCTGTTTCCTTAATCTGTCTTCTTTTTTAACACCTATTCTCTCTTCATAATCTCTGTTCTTCTTTTCGTCCCTCTTCTGTCTCCTTAATTTTTCTTCTCTTTTTTGACACCTCTTCTTTCTTCTTAATCTGTGTTCTTTTTTCGTCCCTCGTCTGTCTCCTTAATATGTCTTCTTCTTTTTTTTTTTTTGGCACCTCTTCTCTCTTATTAATTTGTGTTCTTCTTTTCGTCCCTCGTCTGTCTCATTAATCTTTCTTTTTTTTGTTGACACTTCTTCTTTCTTCTTGACACCTCTTCACTCTTCTCAATCTGTGCTTTTCTTTTCGTTTCTCATCTGTCCCCTTAATTTGTCTTCTTTTTTAACACTTCTCTCTTCCTAATCTGTGTTCTTCTTTTCGTCCCTTGTCTGTCTCCTTAATCTTTTTTTTTTCTTTTTTTTTTGACACCTCTTCTTTCTTCTTAATCTGAGTTCTTATGGTCATGTTTCTGTCTCCTTAACCTTTCTTCTTTTGTTGACACCTCTTTTCTCTTCTTAATCTGTGTTCTTCTTTTTATCCCTCTTCTGTCTCCTTAATTGTTCTTCTCTTTTTGACCTCTTCTTTCTTCTTAAACTGTGTTCCTTCTTTCGTCCTCAATGTATCTCCTTAATCTTTTTTCTTTTCTTTTTTCTTGACACTCTTCTTTCTTCTTAATCTGTGTTTCTTCTTTTCGTCCCTCGTCTGTCTCCTTAATCTTTTCTTTTCTTTTTTCTTGACACCTCTTCTTTCTTCTTAATCTGTGTTCTTCTTTGCCGTCCCTCAATCTACTCCGCCTTAATCTTTTTTTCTTTTCTTTTTTTCTTGACACCTCTTCTTTCTTGCAAATGTGTTCTTCTTTTCCGTCCTCGTCTGTCTCCTTAATCTTTTTTCTTTTCTTTTTCTTGACACCTCTTCTTTCTTCCAATCTGTGTTTGGCCTTTTCGTCCCTCGTCTGTCTCCTTAATCTTTTTTCTTTTCTTTTTTCTTGACACCTCTTCTTTCTTCTTAATCTGTGTTCTTCTTTTCGTCCCTCGTCTGTCTCCTTAATCTTTTTTCTTTTCTTTTTTTCTTGACCACCTCTTCTTTCTTCTTGTCTGTGTTCTTCTTTTCGTCCTCGTCTTATCTCCTTAATCTTTCTTTTCTTTTCCTTGACCTCTTCTTTCTTCTTAATCTGTGTTCTTCTTTTCGTCCCTCGTCTGTCTCCTTAATACTTTTTTCTTTTCTTTTTTCTTGACACCTCTTCTTTCTTCTTAATCTTCTTCTTCTTTTCGTCCCTCGTCTGTCTCCTTAATCTTTTTTTCTTTTCTTTTTTCTTGGCTTCCTCTTCTTCTTCTTAATCTGGTCCTTCTTGTCCCTCGTCTGTCTCCATATCTTGCTGCTGTTTTTCTTGACACTATGCTTTCTTCTTAATCTGTATTCTTTTCGTCCCTCATCTGTCTCCTTAATCTTTTTCTTTTCTTTTTCTTGTTACCCTCTTCTTTCTTCTTAATCTGTATTTCTTCTCTTCTGTCCCTCGTCTGTCTCCTTAATCTTTTCCTTTTCCTTTTTCTTGACACCTCTTCTTTCTTCTTAATCTGTGTTCTTCTTTTCGTCCCTCGTCTGTCTCTATCCATCCTTTCTTCTTTTTCATAGCCTCTTCTTTCCTTCTTAATCTGTGTTCTTCTTTTTCGTCCCCTCATCTGCTCTCCTTAATCTTTTTTTCTTTTCTTTTTTTCTTGACCTCTTCTTTCTTCTTAATCTGTGTTCTTCTTCTTTCGTCCCTGTCTGTCTCCCTTAATCTTTTTCTTTCTTTTTTTTCTTGACACCCTCCCTTCTTTCTTAATCTGTGTTCTTCTTTTCGTCCCTCATCTGTCTCACTTAATCTTTTCTTTTCTTTTTCTTGACACCTCTTCTTTCTTTAACTAATCTGTTATTCCTTCTTTTCGTCCCTCGTCTGTCTCCTTAATCTCTTTTTTCTTTTCTTTTTTCTTGTTTCTCTTCTTTCTTCTTAATCTGCTGTTCTTCTTTTCGTCCCTCTGATATCTATATATAATCTTTTCTTCTTTCTTATTTTTCTTCTCCTTGCCATTGTATTCTTCTTTTCGTCCCTCGTCTCTCCTTAATCTTTTCTTTTCTTTTTTTCCTTGTACACCTCTTCTTTCTTCTTGTCTGTGTTCTTATCGTCATGTTTTTGTCTCCTTAATCTTTCTTCTTTTGTTGACACCTCTTTTCTCTTGTTAATCTGTGTTCTTGTTTTCGTCTCTCTTCTGTCTCCTTAATTTTTTTTTTAAACCTTTTCTATCTTTTTAATCTGTGTTCTTCTTTCGTCTTCTCTTCTATTTCCTTAATATTTGTTCTTTTAATCCCTTTTCTACTGTAATAGTTTTTGTTTTTGTTTAAATTCTTCTGTTTCCTTAATCTTTGTTATATATATATATATATATATATATATATATATATATATTGCTCTTCTGCTTAAAAATGCCTTTTCTTAAATCCTTTCACACTATGTAACTCCCTGAATTTTAGCGGCAATAAGCATTACTTGAGAAAAAGAAATTAGTCAATTTTTGTATTTAATAACATTTGAAAGATGATCTGGTCGGTTGTAGAATGAGTCAACCCCAAACTTCGAGCAAACAATAAAAATTATTTAACTAATAAGGTTCAAATAGCTCGTCAAATGTGTGTAATTCTTCTCAGAATTGTAAAAAGTACGAATCTTAATTGGGAGCCAGCATCTAACAAACATTTTTCACACCAAATTTCGAAAGGCTTATCGATCATTCTTCAATCGTTTAACTCACCTAAACAACAATTCATCAGCCATTATTATATCTACTCATACTGTAGTATGTGATTCCAGTCAGTAAACTGAAGTGAATATTAATCACGTATATTTGATGTAAAATTGAATTGTGGTTTGTCAATGTGTGACAGACTATTGTAAATATGAATCGAATAAAATGCGCATTATGAAATAAAAATTTTAGATCAAAATAAAACTACCGACGTTTTGTTTCCTTCACGCATATTCTAGTAGATCACTGTTTTTATGTCTGTCCCAAATTCTCTTGGGGAAGGCATAACGGACGAGGGGTGTTCATGCAAATCAAATCTTTCGCCAATGAGATGACTCCCGCCTTCGCATTTGGGTGGAGTTACTTCCTTCCCTTGGTTTAACCAATGAAGCAGCAATGTTTCTGGTGATATCACTTCTTTCCGTCTTCTTCCCTTGATTCAACTGATTACATCATTTATTTTTCAGGTTTTAAATCTGTTCAAAGGAAAATTGAGAATTTCAGGATTCAACCTTTTTTGGCCTCATCAAATTTGAGACAGTCTCTTTTCAATAATCCAAGCAAGGTTACGGTTTATATTCAATTTTCACCAGGCTCAGTGCTTTAAATGGTACGTTGATTTCCCTTTGTCAAATAATGACCGTCCGATGTGATGACTTCGTCTGACCTGCTGCCTACACCTGCAAATGTTTTTTTTAACCTAGTTTTAACCTAGTTTCCAATATTACATTTTACAATATTTTCTCTCTTCACAACTCATTAGCTGCGTTCATATTGCAACCGAATAAACAATTTTATTATCCATTAGGCTTATTTTTCTCTCTGCACATACTGGAATAATTACTCTGCACAATGAATAATACAACTAATAATAATTTCTTTCGCGCCGTCGTGCTAAAATAGTGTTTTATTTTTTCGCATGTAAAAATAGTGTTATATTTATATTCGGCCACCTCGACGTGGTTTAAGGGTTAATAACTTTTCTCGCTAGAACCTATTACAACTGAGTAGTGAGTTCGATCTTCACTGTGTGCCATATACATTCTACCTTGTGTAACCTCTAAGCTACGTTTAGAAAATCACTAATAGCAATCACGGAACAGTATTAAATGGTAATTAAATGATATCCCTGGACATGAGTAGTGGAATAAGAACAGCCTATACCTGTAGATCAAATAAAGATATTAATTCAGAATTTCTTGTAGTTTACCCACATCGATATACATCAGAGGAAGTCAGGAGGGCACAACGATCGAAATGTTTTCATAAAAACAGCGAAAATGAGGACGAGTCACTTTCACGGCTTTTGATCCGATAAACTTAGCTCCCTGGTGCCTCCTATATATGAATTTACTCGAGTCACAAAATTAGCAACTGGGTCACACCTTTTTACTGTGAAATCAATAAAAGATAAACGCAAATTCTACCCCAGCAGCTTCTTTCCTTCCGCTTTCCACCTCTGGAATTCCCTTCCGTTTACTTGATTCCCCGACAGCTACACTCTCCAAGAATTTAAATATAAAGTCAATAGTCATCTCCTATCTGACTAACTTGCATCCTCTCTCTCGTGCTCCTTTCTCCATCTACTCCACTCTCATCAGTATTCTCATCTTTCTCTTACCCACTTTCTGACACACCCTATAACCTGTCACTCTTTCTCATAACTTTCCTCTTATAACCCACTGCGCACGAGTGGCAGTAAGCTGCCTTGCTTGGGGAGATATGATTATAAAAAAAAATATGAAAATGTAAATAATATATACACACCTATGTGTATTTAGGCAACATTTCTTCATTCGAACATGTTTCGTTTAATAATAAAGACATATTATGTATATTTTTTATAAATTCAATTGGAGTAGATAGACTGAACTATCGCCCGGTTCACACTCCACCCACGTCTATTGAACAGGTGTAGAGGCTCATCCTTTGCTCCCTGTTTAGGATGTGGTTTCCAGCTTTCTCTTTTCTAATCTTTTCACTCTTACGTAGCCCCCTGCACAGTAGTGGTCTTACCGCCTTGCTTGGGTGATGTGATTAAAAAAAAATACTCCTTCCTAATTCTCTAATCAGTTTCCTGATGCTAATATTGAATTCAGCAAAGAAGGTGTCGTCTTTCTTTTCCTACCCGAGAATTCATTTAAGAATTCCCTATAGGTTACCCAGATCTATATACACCCGAGAAATACCGGAGACAGAAAGGTTGTGATAAAACAACAAAGATTGGGAGAATAGTCCGAATATAGTGTAAATAATAAATCCTCATGCGAGAAATGCGGACGAAAATTGCTCACACTTATTTTCCAGAATAATACATCAATTACTACTGAACAGCCAATGAACAAATAATATAATATAATGCATATACATTTTAAACTATAATTAATTACATCGAACTGAAGTTGGCCAAGTTGGTAGACACCTTCAACTAAATATGGATGGGGGAGGGGTCTTGATAAGTATAATCACCAGTAATCCTTTAATATGCTTTCGCTTAAATCGACAGATGGCACGCACACAGAATATTTGCCCATAGCCATTGACATTTGACCTAGATTGAAATCAGTCCAACCATCGCCATTTGTCTTTTTACGCAACAAACTATCTTAATTTTGTATTAATAGTCTTGTCATGTTTGCTTTTATTTTAATTTTATTTCTTTGTAAGCTCTCAGTATAGTCCACAGTCAGTATTTCTTCACCTTCTCTTTACGTTGGTCACTTACAAAATCTGGCCTGGGTTTATAGACGAAATAACAAAAACACCGAAAGCAAAAGTTAGGAACAAAGTCAACAGTAAGGGAGTGACCGGATACAGATATAGTGAAGGTAAGTGATTTTTCCAGTTGTGCTATACGATTTGAGGTCAATTGACTGACTGGTTAAATGGGTGGCTTATTTATTTTCTTTTTATTTTTGTTGTTGGTAATTTGATTTGAAAGGTTCCATTAGATTCGGTTCTGATTTTATTAAAATCAGTCAGTATCTTTCGCAGTGGTGACAGTTTTTTATTTTATTTTTTTATATCATTGTCACTTTATTTATTTACGTCTATTTTATTTTATATGCTTTGCTAAAAATACACACACACACAAGTTATTACTGAAAGCAATAATATTTATTTATCGCTACTCCGCGTTTTTTGAGCACCGAAGCTAATACTTAACGAAAGTCTTTTTACAGGGGCCCGTCCTTCTCGGGAAGCACTTTCAGGTGAAGTCAGTGGGTTTGGGCGATGACTACAGGTCTTTGATCCTTGTGAATTGGTGCTACAGAACCCAAAACAAAAATTGTATCAGATAACAGAAACAACATGACTTGAGAACTTTTAACAGTATCAAAAGCAAAAATGGTTTTCGCGTGAAAATTGAAATGAAAAAAATGACGTTCTCAAAATGTTGAGCTTCCATACTATTCTAAATATTTAGGAATGAAACACCGATAGTGAGAAGAGAGATAATAGCTGCTAGACTTAAGAAGGCAATTTTACTGAAAAATTGTTTTAAGAAAAAAAGAATTATTAATAATATTACTGGCTGCGCGGTTAATGAATGGCTAATGTTTACTTAAAAGAAAACGGTTAATATTATCATTACAATTACAAATGTTATTTTGCGAGAAACGGTTAATATTATCATTATTTATTATAAATATTTCCTTAAAAGAAAAACGGTTATGTTATCATTAAAATTACAAATGTTGCCTTAAAAGAAAACGGTTAATATTATCATTACTATTACAAATATTTCCCTTAAAAGAAAACGCTTAATGTTATCATTACAATTACAAATGTTGCCTTAAAAGAAAACGCTTAATATTATCATTATAATTACAAATGTTGCCTTTAAGAAAACGGTTAATATCGTTATTACTATTACAAATATTTCTTTAAAAAGAAAAACGCTTAATGTTATCATTAGCAATTACAAATGTTGCCTTAAAAGAAAACGCTAATATTATCATTACAATTACAAATGTTGCCTGAAAGAAAACTATTATTATCATTATTATTAATAAATATTTCTTTAAAAAGAAAACGCTTAATGTTATCATTATAATTATAAAGTCACAATAAAGAAAACGCTTAATATTATCATTACAATTACAAATGTTGCCTTAAAAGAAAACCATTATTATCATTACTATTACAAATATTTCCTTGTTAAAAAACGCTTAATGTTATCATTACAATTACAAATGTTGCCTTAAAAGAAAACGTTTAATATTATCATTACACCACAAATGTTGCCTCAAAAGAAATGGTTAATATTATCAATATTATTACAATATTTCTTAAAAGAAAATGCTTAATGTTATCATTATAATTACAAATGTTGCTCTTGGGTGTTGGCGCTTAATATTATCATTACAATTAAGGTAAAATGTTGCCTTAAAAGAAAACGGTTAATATTATCATTACTATTACAAATATTTCCTTAAAAGAAAACGGTTAATGTTATCATTACAATTACAAATGTTGCCTTAAAAGAAAACGCTTAATATTATCATTACAAGCAGGCATCGTTATCATAGCCCTGTTAATATTATCATTACTATTACAAATATTTCCTTAAAAGAAAACGCTTAATGTTACTATTACAATTACAATGTTGCCTTAAAAGAAAACGTTTAATATTATCATTACAATTACTACAAATGTTGCTTCAGGAGAAAACGGTTAATATTATCATTACTATTACAAATATTTCTTAAAAGAAAACGGTTAATATTATCATTACTATTACAAATGTTGCCTTAAAAGAAAAACGCTTAATATTATCATACTACAAATGTTGCCTTAAAAGAAAACGGTTAATATTATCATTACTATTACAAACATTTCCTTAAAAGAAAAACGCTTAATGTTATCATTACAATTACAAATGTTGCCTTAAAAGAAAACGCTTAATATTATCATTACTATTACAAATGTTGCCTTAAAAGAAAACGGTTAATATTATCATTATTATTGCAAATATTTCTTAAAAGAAAGTCTTGCTAATGTTATCATTACAATTACAAATGTTGCCTTAAAAGAAAACGCTTTAATATTATCATTACTATTACAAATATTTCCTTAAAAGAAAACGCTTAATGTTATCATTACAATTACAATGTTGTTTTAAAAGAAAACGGTTAATATTATCATTACTATTACAAATATTTTCAAAAGAAAACGCTTAATGTTATCATTACAATTACAAATGTTGCCTTAAAAGAAAACGCTATTATTATCATTACTATTACAAATATTTCCTTAAAAGAAAATAATGTTATCATTACAATTACAAATGCCGTTTTAAAAGAAAACGGTTAATATGACAACATTATTACAAATATTTTTAAAGAAAAAACGCTTAATGTTATCATTACAATTACAAATGTTGCTCAAAAGAAACGCTATTATCATTAGCAATTACAAATGTTAGTTTTAAAAGAAAACGCTTTAATATTATCATTACTATTACAAATATTTTCAGCAAGAAAATGGTTAATGTTATCATTACAATTACAAATGTTGCCTTAAAAGAAAACGTTTAATATTATCATTACAATTACAAATGTTGCCTTGGGTGTTAAAACGGTTAATATTATCATTACTATTACAAATATTTCTAAGAAAACGGTTAATGTTATCATTATAATTACAAATGTTGCCTTTAAAGAAAACGCCAATATTATCATTACAATTACAAATGTTGCCTTAAAAGAAAATTTCACGAATATTATCATTATAATTACAAATGTTGTCTTTAAAAGAAAACGGTTATTATTATCATTACTACATATTACAATATTTCTTAAAAGAAAACGCTTAATGTTATCATTACAATTACAAATAAGCGTTTTAACAGAAACGTTTAATATTATCATTACACCATAAATGTGTTACCTAAAAGAAAACGGTTAATATTATCATTATTTATTGCTAAATATTTCTCAAAAGAAAATGCCTTAATGTTATCATTACAATTACAAATGTTGTTTTAAAAGAAAAACGCTTAATATTATCATTACAATTACAAATTATTACTTTAAAAGAAAACGGTTAATATTATCATTACTATTACAAATATTTTAAAAGAAACGCTTAATGTTACTGCTTACAATTACAAATGTTATTTTAAAAGAAAACGCTTAATATTATCATTATAATTACAAATGTTGCCTTAAAAGAAAACGGTTAATATTATCATTATTATTACAACATTTCTTAAAAGAAAAAACGGTTAATGTTATCATTACAATTACAAATGTTGCCTTAAAAGAAAACGCTTAATATTATCATTACAATTGTAAATGTTGCTTCAGAAAGAAAACGGTTATTATTATCATTACTATTACAAATATTTCCTTAAAAGAAAACGCTAACGTTATCATTAAATTACAAATGTTGCCTTAAAAGAAAACGCTTAATATTATCATATTACAATTACAACATTATTTTAAAAGAAAACGGTTAATATTATTATATATTAAATATTTATGAGTCTTATATGAAGATGTACAATACACATAAATGTTGCCTTAAAAGAAAACGCTTAATATTATCATTACAATTACAAATGTTGCCTTAAAAGAAAACGGCTATTATCATTACTTATTACAAACATTTCCTTAAAAGAAAACGTCATCGTTATCATTACAATTACAAATGTTGCCTTAAAAGAAAACGCTTAATATCATTACTATTACAACAAGGTTTTAAAAGAAAACGGTTAATATTATCATTATTATTGCAATATTTCTTAAAGAAAACGGTTAATGTTATCATTACAATTACAAATGTTGCTCTTAAAAGAAAACGCTTAATATTATCATTACTATTACAATATTTTTAAAAGAAAAAACGCTTAATGTTACTGTCATTACACCACAAATGTTGCCTTAAAAGAAAACGGTTAATATTATCATTACTATTACAAAATATTTTTAAAAAGAAAACGCCTTAATATCATTACAATTACAAATGTTGCTCGTAAAAACGCTTAATATTAACATTATTACAAATATTTCCTTAAAAGAAAACGCATAATGTTATCATTACAATTACAAATGTTGCCTTAAAAGAAACGGTTAATATTATCATTACTATTACAAATATTTCTTAAAAGAAAACGCTGAATGTTATCATTACAATTACAAATATGCCTTAAAAGAAAACGCTTAATATTATCATTACAATTACAAATGTTGCCTTAAAAGAAAACGCTTAATATTATCATTATTATTACAAATATTTCCTTAAAGAAAACGGTTAATGTTATCATTACAATTACAAATGTTGCCTTAAAAGAAAACGCTTACCATTATCATTACAATTACAAATGTTGCCTTAAAAGAAAACGGTTAATATTATCATTACTATTACAAATATTTCTCAAAGAAAACGGTTAATGTTATCATTACAATTACAAATGTTGCTCAAAAGAAAACGCTTAATATTATCATTACAATTACAAATGTTGCCTTAAAAGAAAACGCTTAATATTATCATTACAATTACAAATGTTGCCTTAAAAGAAAACGGTTAATATTATCATTACTATTACAAATATTTCCTTAAAAGAAAACGCTTAATGTTATCATTACAATTACAAATGCTATTTCTAAAGAAAACGCTTAATATTATCATTACAACAATTACAAATGTTGCCTTAAAAGAAAACGGTTATCATTACTATTACAAATATTTCCTTAAAAGAAAACGCTTAATGTTATCATACCTACAAATGTTGCCTTAAAAGAAAACGCTCAATATTATCATTACAATTACATAAATATTATTTTGTAAGAAAACGGTTATATTACTATCATTACTATTACAAATATTTCCTTAAAAGAAACGGTTAATGTTATCATTACAATTACAAATGTTGCCTTAAAAGAAAACGGTTAATATTATCATTATTATTACAAATATTTCTTTAAAAGAAAACGCTTAATGTTATTGTCATTACAATTACAAATGTTGCCTTAAAAGAAAAACGCTTGCTATTATTATCATTACAATTACAAATGTTGCCTTAAAAGAAAAACGGTTATTATCATTACTATTACAAATATTTCCTTAAAAGAAAACGCTTAATGTTATCATTACAATTACAAATGTTGCCTTAAAAGAAAACGCTTAATATTATCATTACACCATAAATGTTGCCTTAAAGGGAAAACGGTTATATTACCATTAGCTGTCATAAATATTTCCTTAAAAAGAAAACGCTTAATGTTATCATACTACAAATGTTGCCTTAAAAGAAAATGCTCAATATTATCATTACAATTACAAATGTTGCCTTAAAAGAAAAACGGTTATACTAATATTATTATCATCATTATTACAAATATTTTAAAAGAAAAACGTCAATGTTATCATTACAATTACAAATGTTGCCTTAAAAGAAAATACATGAATATTATCATTACAATTACAAATGTTGCCTTAAAAGAAATTATGAATATTATCATTACTATTACAAATATTTCCTTAAAAGAAAACGGTTAATGTTACTACAATTACAAATGTTGTCAAAGAAAACGCTATTAACATATCATTACAATTACAAATGTTGTTTCCCAGGAAACGGTTAATATTATCATTATTACATAAATATTTTTAAGAAAACGCTAATGTTACTTTTTGTCATTACAATTACAAATGTTGCCTTAAAAGAAAACGCTTAATATTATCATTACAATTACAAATTATTTTAAAAGAAAAAGCTTGTTAATATTATCATTACTATTACAATATTTCTTAAAAGAAAACGCTTAATGTTACTAATAATTATGCCGCCTTAAAAAGAAAACGCTTAATATTATCATAATTACAACGTTGTTTTAAAAGAAAACGGTTAATAATAATAATATTACTATTAAAATATTTCTTAAAGAAAACGTTGAATGTTATCATTAATTACAAATGTTGCCTTAAAAGAAAACGTTTAATATTATCATTACTATTACAACATTTCCTTAAAAGAAAACGCTTAATGTTATCATTACTATTAAAATGTTTTTAAAAGTATTACGATAATGTCACTAAGAAGCAAGGGGCTACTAGGAGTCAAAGCAAATGAAATAAGTGAAACCATAAGCCGTATCATAAATAGGGAACATGGAATAAGCCTTTACACCTGTTCAAAATACCAATCAGAGAGACAATTGAAGTTTATGGAATACATAATGCGTAAAGAAGGTTTGGAAAATATAATACTCACAGAACGTATTGAAAGAGAAGAGGTAAAGAAAAACAACAAACTCATTTTCTAATAGGTTTGTGAGAATAGATGACAGGAAAGGAATTAGGAAAAATGGTATAGTAACAAACGTTGCTTTAAAGAGAGAGAGAGAGAGAGAGAGAGAGAAAGAGTTATGATTTCCCACGTCCCGAAGTAACACGGCAAGTAATGTTGCATGATAATGATGACCATAACAAAATTATGGAGATAGGTTAGGTACAGATGCAGATGAATAAAAATTAGGCACTGATTAAAAAAATATATTACATTCCCGTATTATGTACAATCACTGAAGATAAGCAACGTCGAGTCTGGTCAGTACCGAAATGAGTAACCGCTTGGGAATACCAGTTGCTGTAAGCTTAGATGTGACGGTGCTATAATGGATAATAGTTCGGAATTGTTCATCGGAGAACCGAGCTCCAATTTCATTTAGGCTCTTTATATTCACTTACATGCAAATACCCTTAAAAAAAATACACCTCTTCCCTACCCAGCTATGTTTTTTAATCATTCCACCCCAAACAAGGCAATAAAGACTCTAGGACGCAAGAGGTGGGTACTGAATGTTATAGAATATGAGAAAAACTACTATTAACGAGAGAAGATAAAAGAACAAGAATTAAGAAGACAGAAGATAATGATTGGCACTGGGTTTTAATTTTTGAAGATCTGGAAAGCAAGAAGCTAGAGGAGAGTTCTACTTGTAAGAAGTGAGATTAATTAGAAAGACTTCTTTCATGAAAATCATTATTATCTTAAGAAAATGATTGCTTAGAAAATATTTAGATTTCGGCATTGAGTAACCTCTAAAATTGTTGATATGCCGTTAAACAACCAAACCAAACCAAACTTCAGGGTTTTTAACAGAGGCAATCACTATAATGCAAAGCACATTTAACTCAACGAAAAATTATTGAAATAATCAGGATGTTAACTTTCCACACGGCTTCAAGTTAAAGTGTTTTTTTTATCATTTCACCTCAAGCAAGGTAATAAAGCCACTAAAACACAAGGGGTTACTGAGTGTTACAAAATATGAGGAAAATACATTTTGGAGAAATAACAAAAGAATAAGAATTTTGAAAACTGGAGATAACAATTAGCTCTGAATTTAATTTTTCAACATGAAAGTTGACCGGGAAGCAAGAAACCGAAAAAGAGTTCTACAAACAAGAACTCCAGTAGATGAAACTATGAGCATCGAACTTACATGGTGGTTAGAACATTCGAATTGCACCATAGTTGACTCATCAGAAAGATGACTTATTGCTGTTATCGACTTCTGGAAGGGACACCAGCCTTTACATAAAAATCATATCAGGAGTTGATTCAAGCCTTGTGAGTGAAATTGGAACGATTGTGCTTATCTAAGTTGTCGATGGCTGTACCAGTCACAAGTCATCGTAATCGATGGTTTGAGTGGCAGTCAAACAGTTAAGTGCCATACGCGATACACGGTTGGGCGATCATGTATCGAAATAGACATGACTGACTGGGTAGAACATTATCCCACAGTAGGTTGCCATTTCTTTCTGCAGTAGACTAGTTGCTATAGAAGCCAATCTATCTTGTTATTTAACCCATAATTGGAGGGAAGAGACGGATCAATACCTTCCCCAAGGGTATTTGCGCCTAAGTAAATGCAAGGAATTCAAATGGATTTCGAATTCGGCTCCCCGATTTCTCGTTCCAAGTCGATATCCATTGCTCCACAACGCAAATAGTGAAATTCAAAGGCTTATTATGATGGCCAAGAATGCATTCGAAAAGCTAAGCAGAGTATTAGGAGACAGAAAAATTTCCTTGCAAAAAAAAACATTGAACTGTTACGTGATATATGGCAGTGGACAATCACTTCAAAGATGAAGGAGATATTCGAAGCAACAGAAATGTGGTTCTACGGAAAAATGCTGAGGGTTCTATGGACCGAACACGTGAACAACGACGAGGTTCTGGAGAGAATGGAAAAAAAAGTAAACTTACACTTAACATCAGAAAGTGACAGTCGAAGCTTTTGGGATATGTAATGAGTGAAGATGTGCGTTGTGGCGCAGTGGATATCGGCTAGGAACGAGAAATCGGGGAACCGAGTTCGAATTTCAGCTGAATTCATTTCCTTCACTTACGCGCAAATACCCTTGGGAAAGGTATTAATCCGTCTCTTCCCTCCAGTTATGGGTTAAATAATAGGACAGATTGGGTTCTATAGCCTTGGTCGGCAGCCAGTCTACCACAGAAAGCAATAGCAACCTATTGTGGGATAATCTTCTGCCCAGTCAGTCATGTCTCTTTCGAGACATGATCGCCCAAGCGTGTATCGCGCATGGCACTTAACTGACTGACTGAATGAGTGAGGAGAGCTTGAGAATTCTGGTACTCACAGGGTGGATACAGGGACAGAGGAAGAGGGGAAAATAGCACTTGGTATATTTGATGGTCTTGAACAAATGGATAGCAGAGTAAGGTTTGGGAGAAATAATAAGACTAAATTTATTAAGAGCTACAAGAAACAGGAATATGTGGTGGGCCATCATCGCTTTCGCCCCGAAGTGATATAGCACAAAGAAAAAGGAGAAGAAGAAGGTTCATCTAATGCATGAACAAAACGAGATAATTTCTGACAAAAAAGATTTCGACTCAAACATTTGTTGTGGGAATATAAAAACTCTCTTGATATAGCTGCTCTCACGAAAAGAAAAATTTTCTGATGAGGATCATTTCTCTGAAATGTCATCTGGACAAACTGTATTCTATGGCAGTCAAACAGTTGTGCCATACGTGATACACGCTTGGGCGATCTTGTATCGAAATAGACATGACTGACTGGGCAGAAGATTATCCCGCACTAGGTTGCCATTACTTTCTTTGGTAAACTGGTTGCCAGCCAAGGCTATAGAATCCAATCTGTCCTGTTATTTAACCCATAGTAAAAGATGAAAAACGGGATGGTACTTTGGGGTTTGCTTTAAGAAGATGTTTGATGGACAAGGTAGAACAACCTTGTAGATTCAATAATTGGATAATGAAACTTTGCGTTTCCTTAGCATTTGAGCATGATATATCTCACCTTTTAATCTATGCTCTAAATCTTGTGGACACGGAAAAAAAACATTATGTTTTTATGTTGATCTTCTAGATGCTATAAGATCTACTCCCCAAAAAATAGAAACTCAAACGTTCTCAGGGACTTTAATTCAAGAGTAAGAAAAATGCATGACAACTGGGGTGGGGGGCATCAGCTCCTGTTGTATTTAAATGATTAACAGTAATGGATTACGTCGACTTCAATTATGATCTCGGTTTCATCTTGCAGTCCGTAACACATTCTTTCAGCAAAGTGGGTAGCATAAGCTGAACTGGACTCACCCAAGATCAAATCAATGAATTATTTCTACTTTAATTAATTTCTCAGTTTGATCCTGCAGTCCGTAACACATTCTTTCAGCAAAGAGGGAAGCATAAGCTGACGTGGACTCACCCAAGATCGAACCAATGGATTAAGTCTACTTAAATTTATTTCTCAGTTTGATTCTGCAGTCCGAAACGCTTTCTTTCAGCAAAGAGAGTAGCATCATGTGACTTAATCCATTGTCTCGTTCTGGGATGAGTTCAAATCACCTTATGCTTTTGAATAGAATTCAAGTAGACTTAATCCGTTAAATCTACTTGAATTCTATTCTCGGTTTTATAATACTGTCTTTCAGCAAAAAGAGAAGCTTAAGTTGACCTGGACTCATCTCAGATCAAAGCAATGGATTAAGTTTACTTGAATTCTGTTTTCGTTTTGATCTTGGAGTACGTAACATATTCTTTCAGTAAAGAAAGTAGCATAGGTTGACCTGGACACATCCCAGATCGAGACAATGCTATTTTATAGGTTATATGATAATTAAGATGATAGGTATTAGAGATGTCTGCATGTTCTACGTAGTGCCGTATTTGACACAGATCACTAAATGGTCCAGGGTAAAGTCAGTGTTAATGTGTACAAACCGACACAGTCGAAATCTCCGAGTTGAGAGGATGAAAACCTACTTTTCATGTTGCATGAGAAGTTTCAATCTTCAACGGCAATGTTATGCATGATACATATGAAATCATATACTGGTATTAAAAGTCATCTTAAGACCCATGGACGACGAGACGAAACGAAAGTCATTAAAAGTGATGCGAAGGATGAC
Organism: Ascarosepion bandense; assembly: GCA_037127315.1. Classification (NCBI taxonomy): domain Eukaryota; kingdom Metazoa; phylum Mollusca; class Cephalopoda; order Sepiida; family Sepiidae; genus Ascarosepion; species Ascarosepion bandense. The sequence continues at coordinate 2,140,064 of JBBBDQ010000258.1, forward strand.
AATGTCACTCTCATTTGAGATGTGGCAATCCCCATGAATTTTAATAGTTTAAAGTCTGAAATGAAGTACAGTTCAATTGTAAATATATCAGATATCAATATAATTTGTTGGTATTTAGACTCGCATGTATTAAAATTAAATTCAGTTGTAATGTAAATTTTTGCACGGGATATATATATGTATATGTTTGTGTGTGCGTGCATATGTACATATATACTTATGTGTGAAAATATAAATATGACTGAAATATATCTATATTAAAAAATAAACGAAATTTTTAAGCTTATCGATACTTGCTGCAAAATAAAATTCCTACATACGTACATATGAGAACGAAACGCGTTGTCTAAGATACGTTTTTCTTTTGGTCGTTATTTACGCACACACACACACACACACACACACACACACACACACACACACACACACACACACACACACACACACACACACATATATATATATATATATATATATATAACTTGTTAATATTAATGGAAGTACATTCCACAGTTAGATATTTACTTTTAAATTATTGCATAGAAAGTAGAGCATAGATATAATATTATTACTATTATAACATACTGCAATTTAATACCTATAAAGTTTCGAAATTTAATACACCATCATCAGGTAGTGAAACGTGGTTAATTTACTTGGTTATATATATATAGATAATCATTTTTAATTAATTTAAATTAAACGAAAATAAAGAAGGTCATCAAACGTACCTCTTAATTGCTAAATTTTCAGGTCCAACCTCACCTAGGGTGGTAGAATCTTTTAGGGTCCCAAATATGGGCAAATCGTTAACCCCTAAACTGGAATTAAAACCCTATGAAAGTATCAAAATAGATTTTCATAGTGATAATACCAGCTATGCATTTTTTTATAAAATGTATTATCAGCAATATATATGACTCTCGATAAAAAAAAAAACAACTTTTAAAAACACATCCATGAAGTCTGATCTATAAACTGATTTCTTACAGAGAATATATATTCAATTTATACGAACCTATTTTAAAAGTCTTGTTGGTATAAAAGCCATTCTGGTTGACATGCCGTAAAACCAAATAAAGCAAATAAGCTGTACACACACACACACACACACACACACACACCTACCTACATATACATTGATCTGTTCTTTAAGATAAATACTATTAAAAACGATAGTACAATGGTACAGGCTTTTGACATTCTTAAGTCATACATCAGGTTAAGTAGAGAAAGTTAATTAGTTTAGTAGAATTAGTGAGTGCTGTGACGTAAGTGAAGTTTGACGTGTTTTGTTTTTAATATACTTCTGATGTCATTTTCTCTTAAGTCTTAGTTCTTTTTATTCATTGATGGTTGTTTTTGTTGAATGAGTATTGCTTCAAAGATTATGCCAGACGGATTTCGCCCTCGTCTGAGAAGAACTAACCGTAACTTAAAAAGTCAATCATTGAAATTACTCGAAACAAAATGTCTGTCGTATTTAATAGTATTTGCCTTAATAATATATATATATACATATATATATATATATATGTGTGTGTGTGTGTGTGTGTGTATTATTATTATTATTATTATTATTATTATTATTAACACATCGCTCATTCAATAATGAATTAGAGCAACCTGGTTATTGGGCGTATATAATGATAATATACACGCTAAAAGGTCTCCCTTCTTCTACCGAGCGCCCATAGCCCAGAGGTAGAATCGCCGATTGACGCTAATTCGCTCGGGTTTCAATCCTGGTTTAAAAGCAATCGGATTCTAATTGTACTGATGAGCTGTGATACAGCGAAACAGATCTGTCTGCGGATGACTATATATATATATATATTTATATGTATATATATATTGCAAAACGTACCAACAAAACAGTAGCACTAATCACGACCGAAATCAGAAAAACCTACTAACAATCTAGTAACGCAAGTCGTCAAACCCAAAAGGTGTTACCAAATGGCTAAAGGGGAATAAAAAAACAAACAAACAAAGCATAAGCCGTGTTTGAAAGAAAAAAAAAACAAGACGAAAACCTTAACAAGAAAGAGCTCAATACGAAAGTACGAAAATAGAGCAAAAATATTATATATATATATATATATATATATATATATATATATATATATGTATATATATATATATATATAAGGTGTATCAAAGTACTTTTACAAATTTTGGTGGTGAGTTCCTCACCACAAACCACGGATACAAGTCCAGACCAGACAAACATGTCCGCATATCTTTCTTTTCTGAATTATTAATTGTAAAGTTTACGGTAGACGCTGTTAAATTTGCTCAAGATACAATCGAAAATATTTTTACAAACTTTAGTGCGTGTTCCTGACACAAAAAAACAAGGTAACTTTGTCCATATATACACATGTTAAAAAACAAATATCATCGTACTTCAGCACAGTGGTTCACCACAAATGTTCAAAATATCCGCTCGCTTTTACACACGCAAGCACCGTCGGATCATTGACCGACGAACTCGTTCAAACACTCCCACACAGTGTCGTATAATTTCCCAGGCTCTCATGATACGTTGATTTAACGTCTCTGTATTAATAATTTCTGTTCCATGAAACAATTGTTTGGGGGTGGGGGCTAAACATAAAAGAATTTAGGCTGGGGTGTGTGCAGGCCAGGCAATATGTCCTCACTTAGCTATTTTTATAGACTTTTTGTGGACAGTTTCATCAAAGATGAAAGAAAAACTTGAAATAGCTGAAATAATGTTCTATAGAAATATGCTGCTGATGTCATGGATCAAGCATGTGAGCAATGATGAGGGTTTGGAAAGGATTGAATCGAAGAAGTTAATACAGAGCATCAGGAAGAGACAGCTAAAGTTCCTGGGGCATGCAATGCGGAATAAGGGCTTGGAGAACCTGATACTAACAGGTCAGATAGAGGGAAGGAGAGACAGGGGAAAACAGTGTGCAACGTACTTGACTGACCTGAGCGGGTGAATGGGAGAACGGGGGTTGTGTGGTGTAAGAGGAGACAGCGTGCTAAGAGCCACCAGGAATAGGGAGACATGAAGAGTCATGATCGCCTACGTCCTGAAAGAACAAGGCACACAAAAGAAGAAAATGGTGGTTGATTGGTTGTTTTTGTTTTATGGCATATCAACCTCGGTGGGTCATTTATTGCCACCTAAATTTTATTTATTTATTGATGGTAATACCTTTTTCTTTCAGCAATTTATTGTTGTTTATTTTTAAATAAAAGTTTTGTGTCTAGTAATACTTTTTTCTTTTCGAGTGTCAAGATTCATTGGGATTTGTTTTTAAGGGTAGGGTCAAGTCCTACCCTGTTATTTGACCCATAACTGGAGGGAAGGGACGGATTAATACCTTTTCCAAGAGTACCAGTGCTTAAGTGAATGCAGGGTATTCAACTGGAATTCGAACTCGGCTCACCGATTTCTCTTTCCGAGCCGATATCCACTGCACCACAACGCACATCCGTCACTATACGCTTACAGCACCTGGTATTCCCAAGTGGTCACCCATCTAGGTACTGACCAGGCTCACCGTTGCTTAACTTCGGTGATCGACCGAGAACCATTCAACGTGATATGGCCGTAAACAGAAGATGGACGTTTAGTCTTGTTTTGGTGTGTGGAATCTGCACCAATTTTTTAAAAGTATTTTTTATACACCCTGTATATATAATATCAAATAAAAGCTGGATAATCATAGGGATGTGTTTCGCTTACATTCAGGTGTAAACTAATATGTATATTTGAATAGCTAAACCCATGTTTTCTGTTTTGGCAATATCTTTTCTCTACTTCTTTTTTCTCTTTCCTATTTGTCAAAGAGAGAGAGAAAAAGAGTTGGAGAAAGAGAGAGAGAAAGAGAGATTCAATATATGCCTCACGAAGTAAGGAATACAAATATTAAATGCTATCATTTTGCTCTCCCTCCACACATCTTTGTGGACAATTCTCCTTTGGTTATTTTATAGATCCTGCCATTATTTAAATATGATTTCATTGTTTTTTCTCGTGTTTGCACAAGGCATTTTCAAATTAACCATTATTCAGTAAAGATCTAATCAAAACCTTCAAATTTTCGAGGCCCTCTTTATCAAAAGCAACCAGCCAACACTCAACAAAATTTATTACGTGTGTAATAACAATGTCTTAAAGTGTATTAACAAACATTTGATGCTATTTTGCATTTCTACAAGTTTCCGGTTAGTTTTCATATATTGATTATATGCAACTTTTTATTTCGTAATGAGCATTTTATTCCATTCCTATTTACCACAACATTAACAGCAATCACACGGAAGGTTGATTGGTTCGTTTTAGACAATTTTTAATCATATCGCCCCGAGCAAGGCGGTAACGCCACTGATGTACAGGGAGATACATAATAGAAAAAGATTAGAAGATTGTAGAGAAGGACGAACCAGTTAGAAAGGAGCAAGAGGAGGATGGGAATACAGGTGCGATGACAGATGCAAAGATGGAGAGAAAGGAAAGCATATACAAGGCGGTGTGGAAAGAATTAGGGTAACGTAGTTAAAAGATGAGTCTTGACATTGCATTTAAATTCCTGGAGGTTGTAGCCGTCAGGAAAGCAAGAATAAGGAAGCGAGTTCCCCAGGTGGGAAGTGCGAGAAAAAAACTGAAAGAGTAGAATTGTCGTCTGCATTTGGTTGATCTAGCTGTGAATGGGTGAGACCCAGTTGCCAGTCTGGTTGCAAGAGTAAACACCTGTTGCGGAGGCACCCGATTAGACTTTAGTATTTTTCTTTTAGGAATTATAAGATCTTTTTGAGATCATTGTTTTTAGTCACACAAATTTTACTAATTAACCCAAAGATGGAAGAAAAGAGGTTTGATATAAAACATATTTTTAAATATATAATACAGAAGAAAACAAATTAAAAGATTTCGGCGTAAACGTCCATACTTCATCTCACCTACAGACTTTTTTTAAATAAATATTTCCATTATTTCTCATAAACATTTTAATAATCCATCAAAAGAGATTATTTTTATTTTTTATAATAATTTTGGTTTTACTTTATCAACTTTATTATTTTTATTCAATTATATATTTACCATTATTTGTAAGAACTTCTGACCATTCTTTGAAGTAAGTTCTGTTGGTTTTGATATAGAAAGTTTTCGACGAGTTCTTAAATTAGTTTTTATTTGGGAATATTTTTTCATCATTAAAGCTTTTTTTTTTTTTTTTTTTACTATCAAATCAGGTAATAATCAATTGTTGAATGATCAGGTGAATATGGTTGTTGGAATCCAACAGAATATTAAGAATGTTTTTTTTTCTTTCTGCCTTATACTTGCTGTATAGGGCTTTGCCTTGTCATGCAGGAAAAGAATAATATTTTTTTTACAGACGAGCGCAGCTGTTGTACGTGTAAATGTGCATTTAACGTTTCATGGCATTTTGAGAATTCTACGTGGATAATATACGCAATTAATAACTTTCTTTAATATTTTGGAGATTCGTCAGCGTTTTCAGTTGAATATTGTTGTATGCTAACATTTTTTCTTCAGGGTATAAGGTATTAAAGGACCGGATTATTTTCTCTCTTAAGAATGGAGTCTTTTCGCTATTTATAAACGACCCGCTTTTGTTCTTTAGCTAAGAGTATGTGAAGCCAAAAAGCGAGCTTGCTACCTACCTATACCTAAGTGTCGGCATATTATAGATTCTCTTGCGTTTAACATAATGATTGCCGAGGATTTGTATCGTTAATAGCATTCGTGCGTACTGGTTATTTAATACACCTTTACCAGAAACATGATACCGGTCAAAATTATTTGGCCACCCCAGTGCTTAAAGAAATGATGTATTTCATACTATGTTTTAGTATTTATTGCCAAGAGAACAGTTGTACAATAGCATTCACGTCAAATGAATTCATAAATATTTAATGATTATCTATAATGCAGATTCATCAATGCAAGAATGAAAAAAAATTAGGGTGATTCAGACGAGTTCACCTTTGTTTCCTTGCCTTGTAAAATTTTGCTAAGGAATAATAAAATAAAAGAACCATTCTATTTTCATTTAGAATTATCCACTTGGCAATAAATACTAAAAATAGAATGAAATACATCATTTCTTCTAAAAAACCTGGGGTGGCCTTATAATTATTACCGGTAGTATATATATATATATATATATATATATATATATATATATATATATATAGTATATCGAGGCAGCAAGTAATTTTCTAAACATATGCTATTAAATATAAGAGACAGTGAATGTCTATTATGTTGAATCATGAAACGTCGTATTTTTGCTTTAATTTCAGTTGAAAATAAAGACAAAAATTATCCAGACAGATTTTGGTCAACAATACGGTGATCCTTACTCATACACACAGTAAGAGGAACCTGCAGATATTGGAGGCCATGTACATCAAATCAAAACAACCAACACTCAATAAAATCAACTTTAAAACAGGAAATAACATATTACATTGCATTTGACTACATGGTTTTGTTGTCATTTCGCGCTATCCCGCGGTGTGACGTCATAAAACCGCATCGCAACCTTAAGAACTGCGTTTATTATTTTTGGTAACTATTGCCGTTGCCAAGCGGAGTTTTATGTCAACACAAAATAAAATCGTCGGTGATGATGGATTTTATAATAATTCAGTTTAGACAACCTCTCTGAAGATGGCTCATGTGAGCCGAAAGCTTAGAAGAAAACCAATAAATAATTATCCAAATGTTGGAGAATTTTTGTCTTTATTTTCAACTGAAATTAAAGCAAAAATACGACGTTTAGAACGGCTCAAGATTAAACATAATAGACATTCATTGTCTCTTATATTTAATAGCATATGTTTAGAAAATATATATATATATATATATATATAATGAGAGAATGAGAAAGAGAGAGGTGTCTCTGTCACATTATTCATTTGCATGATTGGTTCCTTTTCTACAGATTATCAACCCTTTCAATGCAGAAAATATTTTTTCTTGTAAGATATTCTTTCTAGACAATAATGATTTTCAGTGAATCAAGTCCTACTAATTAACCCATAGATGGGAGAGAAGAGATAAATTCATATATTTTTCTAACGTGTTTGAGCATAACTGAATATAACGAACCCAACTAAAATTACAACTCCTCTCTCCGATTAGTCATTGTCATTAACCGCCAGTACATCGCGGGACGTAAATGCATTTTCCGTCTCTCCATTAGTGCGCTTAAGAATATGTTCCATTGTGTTCTCTGTAACGGTAATGCCGTACAAAAAAGATTAAAATATGTATGACAGCTTACACCAAATTCATTCTTAACTGCTATACCCTTGTGCAAATTGATTAAAACTGCTTCAGTTTGAGTTTGAGTTTTGTTTAACGACATATCAATATCTGTGGGTTATTTAATGCCAAAATGGTAGGGTTTTAAGAGATTTTCTAATGTTTGGTTATAGTGAGAAGGTTTATTTAGTCAGATTTTAATTAAATTTTTTTTATTCTTTTTTTATTTTAGAAATTTGATAATGTCTTCTAGGTTTGTATTAAAAAATGTTTTGCTGAGAAAAATGTTTTCTCATTCCAAAATATGTTACGGTAAAAATTTTTTCTTCAAAAATGTATTATTGGTAATATTTTTCTTTCAAAAATGTATATTTTTCTATAAAAGTCTATTTTTATGCATATATTTCTACAAAAGTGTATTTTTTTACTTTCATAGTGTTTGGACCCCAGTTTGCGGGTTAACCATTTGCCCATAGCTGGGATTCGAACGGGTGAGGGTGGACCTGAGAACAACAATTAAGAGGTGGTTACATGCTGCCCACAACCTACCAATCAGAGGCCTTGCTCCCGGATGCAATAAGTTTCCTTTCTTTTACTATAAGGCTAAGTTTTAAACCCACTGTAGAGACAGGGTGCAATCAATTACTATTCTTTCCTCAGATTAGGTCATTTGCAGTGGTGTGAAGTAATATGAATATACTTTCGGGGTTTATCATGAAATTATTTTGGCCTTGAAAAAAATTGCATCATTCTCGATTGCATCGTATTTTTATCACGCCCAGACGCTATTGTCTCGACTGTCGCTTAACTGTCTTATAAGCATTGTTTGCGATGGACGTTACTCCAAGGATGCGTACGAAAATAGTAAAACTGTATTGTATTTGTCAGCTCGTCGCATGACGATGTTTTCATTCTTCTGTAGGATGTTGATTGCCAACGCCTCCTCTTTTGAGTGGTTTAGCAGACACAGAAAGGAAACTATAAGACCTCCTACAGAAGGTAGGAGAAGAGAGAAACATGAAAGGACTACAAATAAACTGCAAAAAAACCCGCATGCATGATCATCAGTAAAAAAAAGGCAGCCCAATATGCCAAATACAAGTCGGAGATACCAAAATCAAGCAGGTACAAAAACTAAAATACTTGGGAAGCGTAGACAGAAAGTGCGACACAGAGATCCGAAGGCGAATTGGCATGACAAAAGAGCCATTCCAGAAGCTGAGTTAAGTATTAAGAAACAGGACAATTTAGCGAAAAACAAAGAAGAGAGTACTGGATTGCTATGTGATGTCAGTTCAGTGAATGCTGGACAATATCATCAAAGATGAAGGAAAAACTTGAAGCAACTGAAATGTGGTTCTACAGAAGGATGCTGTGAATATCATGGATCGACCATGTGAGAAATAATGAGGTTTTGGAAATGATGGAAACGAAAAGAAAATTAATACTGAGCATCAGGAAGAGACAGCTGAAGTTTCTGGTACATGAAATGAGGAAGGAGGGCTTGGAGAACATGTTACTAACAGGGCAGATAGAGAGAAAAAGAGACAGGGGAAAGCAGCGATTAATATATTTGAAGGACCCGATCTGGTTGATGATGGAACGTGGGTTGCATGGTGTAGCAGGAGAAGGCGTGCTCAGAGCCACCAGGGATAGGGAAATGTGGAAATCCATGATCGCCTACGTTCCAAAAGGACTTTCTCCAGTGTTAGCCACATTTCATCTTGGCTTATCTGCTTGAGCCTGAGGAATGTTCAGGGCTAGTTACTCGATTCAGGCAATAATGTCCAAGTATGGTATCCGCTTGATGGTTGTTGCAAAGTTGAGACCCTTGTTAGTACTGATTGCTCAGAAGCACCCAGCTGATTTTGGATGATATTGATAACTGTCTTCACAGGGATGATGGTCATGGTCCTTTTGTGACGCTTTCTGATATTTGAATTTATCCAATTGTGGTAATTACCTGACCTTGACTGCATCGAATGCTTATCTGAAGAATTTTTATAGCTGGATCATCTTTTAGTATTCTTCATCAGTGTCCCAAAATTCATGCACTCATGTCTTTAAAGACAGATGACTCAGTAAATAAAAGTATTGGTTTGATCCAGTGACTTGACCTAAAAAGTTCTGAGTTCAATACCTTGCTACAGTAGTAACGAACAAAACCTTAAAGATTTGAGTTAAATATATATAACTAAGACATGCGGACTTGGAATGAGAACAATATACCCTACTGATTAAAATAAAGGGTTCAGTTCAAAATTAAGAAGATCCGAGTAAACAACGAGGAAACGTCGTGAATATGACAACAAAGATGAGGACAACAGTCCTAGCAATATAAATAATTTAAATACATGATATACGAAATATAGATATAAAAGTACTCTTTAATATTTCAATCTATTACTGAGTATTTATCGTAAATATATCTGTTCAAATGAGAAGTGTCAATGATTTTTTTTCAATTTTACTAAATTTAAACAACAATTCATCCATCTCACTATATATGTATATACTAGCAGTATAACTCGGCGTTGGTCGGGTGTAATGAAAGATTTAAAACTAATCCATGGTCCTGGAGCTCAGACACTTTGGACTTTGACACGAAAGACAAAAAGAAATAACAGTTTCCAGTCAAAGCGAAAACGTAAACTGAAAGAAAAATGAAAAGTCAAATTTTTATTTCCTGATATCGATATCAAATAAGTTTTTTTTTGTTGTAAACTGAATTTTGAAGGCTAGATAAGTCCTCTAATAAATGGTATGATGGCTGAGACTAAGAACTACAATTATACCTGCTTAGAGCCAAACCCGAAGCAAAAACTAAAATAAAAGGGCTGAAAAATTACAGACCTACAGGCAGATAAACAGATACACACACAAACATCTTGCCTTTTATATATATATTATCGATTTTCTGCACTGCTGCAAGAACTACAACCTTTAAAATTCTGAATATCGTTTCTTATGTCTTTGTCTATGAGTGTATCAAATTTGATTAAAATCGGACCACTCCTTCTATAACCTGATTTTTTCGATTATCGATTTTTGATATTTATCGGGGATACCTCGACACAAAACCTATCTATGAACACTCGCAGACGCTTATAGTACAACTGTGTAAATTTTTGAAGAAAATCGGTTCAGCCGTTTCGGAGTCTATAAGTAACGGGCACACACACAGACGCAAACACAGACAAAGTTCCATTTATAAATAAGTTTAGATTAGATATATACAAGTGTTTGAATTGCCTTTTATATATATATATATATTATCGATTTTCTGCACTATTGTAAGAACTGCAACCTTGAAACTTATGAATATCGTTTCTTATGTCTTTGTCTATGAGTGTATCAAATTTGATTAAAATCAGACCGCTCCTTCTATAACCCGATTTTTTTCGATTATCGATTGTCGATATTTATCGGGGGTACCTCGACACAAAACCTAGCTAAGAACACTCGCAGATGCTTATAGTACAACTGTGTAAATTTTCAAGAAAATCGGTTCAGCCGTTTCGGAGTCTATAAATAACGGACACACACACAGACACACACACACAGACAAAATAAGTTTAAATACATATATATAGGTTATGATGTCAAGTGCGTGAATGGCAAGAATAATCCAATATCTACTTAATATAAAATATTAAGTTTTAGATCTGCATAGAGAGCTCGATGGATATTATCCAGAGCAATATGATATTTGTAAAGGAAAACTCAACACATTATTTAGATTGGTTATAAATTATATTTTAACTATTATACGCCAAACACAAACGCGTGAATACTTATACATATAACCCTAAATATGAACACACTAACGCATACACATTTATATCCACGTACACACATGTCCATACTTACACATATGTACATACAAAATACATATACACATATACACAGCCAGACATATCCACATATAACTATTGTGTTCGCACACTTCCATACATATTTATGAAGACCGGAGTTATACACGTATAAATAATACTAACACATATTTACGCAAGTATATTAACAAGCCTCACACATACTCAGAAAATACACATACATATACACATTGACACGCGCACACATATTTTGCATATATATGTATATCTCCATACTCATATTTCCGTACCTATACGGATGTACATACAAATGTGTTTATGCGTACACCTACCTACACATACATACACACATCGATCCACATGTATCTATTGTGTTCACGCACTCACATACATATTGATGAAGACCGCACAATATGGCACAAGCACATGTGCATTAAATGAATTTATAAATATTTAATAATTACCTATATTGCAGTTTCATCAATGAAAGAACAAAGAAAATATAGAGTGATTCGGAAGTTCATCTTTGCTTCATTGCCTTGTAAAATTTTGCAAAGTAAAAAACAACAAAAGAACCATTTTATTTTCATTTAGAATTATCCACCAGGGAATAAATACTAAAACTAGTATGAAATACATCATTTCTTTTAAAAAAACTGGGGTGGCCTAATAATTATGGCCGGTAGTGTATAATATATATATACATATATTAGAAAAAAAATAGGGTTGTTCCAACGAGAGAAATGAAATTGATATAGAATAAAAAGTATATATATATATATATACCAATTTCTCTCGTTGGAGCAACCTTATTTCTTTTTTGTTGCTCTACTTTCGTATGAGCGCTTTAGTGTTAGGGTTTTCGTCTTGGTTTTTTTTCTTTCCTACGAGTATTTGACTTTTTGTACATGTACTTTGTTTGTTTCTTTTTTTACTTCCCCTCCTTTCCCCTCCAAGTTTGTCCTCGGTGGGTTATTCAAGACGATCTAAACTATAGTATAACTATTACTACTATTAGCAGAATTATTTCTGTTACTATTAATATTGTTATAATTACTATAGTTATTTTATATATATATATATATATATATATATATGTATATATATATATATATATATATATATATATATTCACAAACTTTTCTACGCATGCATATAAATTTCTTATCTCTGTGCACTTTCGCCCTTCTCCACCTATGTATTCGCTTATGAAAACTTATATAAGAACCATGTTCACTCCGCGCAACATATAATAATCGAGAGGGTTGCAAGACACATAGATAGCCAGATGTAAAGAAGTGATGCAGTCGTAAAAGATATCTGATAGACATGATTAGGTTTCAACTGATTGTGTGGCATGGTGCAAAGTCCTGTTGTCAAACCGATGTTAGCACTACCTTCACAAGGCCCTTGATGTAGGCCTCCGTGATGAGCCTGAGGCTCTGTGTAAATGTGATGAATGGAGGATAGATATATAGCTTTTAAAATGAGACGTTACTGTTGTTTTCATTTTTTCACGAATCGTGTAAAATCCTTTGTGAATTAAAGACGGAAGCAGATGATGGTTCACCTGAAATAAGACCATAATTACGATTTACCATGAAATAACCTGTCTGCCTTAATTTTTCTTATATCTGCTCTATATGCATTTATATACATATATATTTAGAGCTCTCTTAGAGAGTTATCCTACCACTGTATGTACAGGATACTCCTTTGGATTCTTCTATACCCACACTGCATGCATATATATATATATATATATATATATATATATATATATATATATATATATAGCGGCGGTAAAATTCCGAGAAGGATTGGTAAAATCCGAGATAAGCTTAGTAAATAATCCAGGAGGATCTTAGTAATATCGTTAAAACTGATACAAATAGAGAGCTCAATGCAAACCAATTCAATTTACTGAGCGGAGATTTTTTTTTATTTATCTGTAAATTCAGATAAAATTTAGTGGGGAAATAGCCATTGAAAATGACATGTTGAAAATGGTTATTTCCCCAATAAGTTTTATCTGAATTTACAGATAAATAAAGATATATATATATTGCCAACTTGCCCTGACGATCCGTTAGGTGACACCTAGGTAGGTCCGTTGTCTCTAGGTTAGATTCATACTTATTTGTTTGCTCTGCTATTGTATTGAGCTCTTTACGTGTTAGGGTTTTCGTCTCGGGTTTTTTTCTTTCGACGAGTTCTTTGACTTAAGTTCAAATGCTTAGTTCGTTTCTCTTTTTGTTTCGAATTTTTTCCACTCCGCGTTTATTCTCGGTAGTTTTTTCGAGACGAGTTTAAAAATAAATTTATTGTTTTATATATATATATATATATATATATATATATATATATATATATTAGTCATCCACATACAAACCTGTTTCGCTGTATCACAGCTCATCAGACACATCCACTTGCTTCTGGCCAGGATCGAAACTCGACCGATTTGCTGCGAAAACTCGACCGATATATATATATAAATTAGAGAAAATTTTCAAAATTCAAAGGTGTCGTATGTACATTTCGACATAGGATCTCTAATAGAGACTCTACATCACGTCAGCGACATTGTTTTTTCAAAATGCCGAAGGCCCTGAGTTAGAGTGTAGAGGGGTTTTTGGTTAACAACGGTCACAAAGTGGAGAAGGACAGAGCTGGTAGTCGCGGGGTTTAATCTTGATTAGGGTCAGGTTCTTGGAATTTACCTTCCTACTCTTCCACTTCGGATTAAAGAAAAGCAATATATATATATATATATATATATATATATCGAAAGAGGGAGAAGAGGTATTTTATTATATGCGATTTGGATGTATCTTTCATTTATTTAAAACACATTTACAACCGTTTTTGCTATATTATTTGCACTCGGATGAACATGCACAATTCCACACTGGTATTCACGTCTGCACTTACATCGCTTTTTATGGCCGCCAGTGCATATGCACCATGCACATAAAACACACACTCAAATAAGTATACATACGTTTTTCTTATCAAGTAGGCTCTTCCTTAAAAAAATATTTCCGCTTTAATCAGTTTACAAAGTCGTCAGAAAAAGAACGTTTCAAAGTCCATTCAACTCGCATTTCAATTTGCAGAGAAAATGTGATAGAGATATACGGAGGTTATAAAATGAGTGGATAAACGCGAGAAAATTAGAAGTGGGGAGAGTGAGACGAAATTAAGAGAGAGAAAGCGCGTAAGTGAGGAGGAGAGACTCATTTCTCATTTATTTAGTTTTTAAATTTTCGTCACAGTAAAACGCCACTGAATGTCTGTTAATTACCAAGGAAAGATTCACTGTTATATTTGTTTTGTGCAAAGTAAAAGGGCTGAAAGAAAAACATTAACATTCTTGATAAGGTAGATATTTTTTTGCTTTTATCTTTCGTTTTCTCTCTCTCTCTCCATCTCTCTCTCTCTCTCTCTCTCTTATATGAATTTTCTAATATATATATATATATATATATGTGTGTGTGTGTGTGTGTGTGTGTGTGATAATAAAATTAGATAGATCTATCTATCACCCGGTTCACACTCCACCCATGTCTATTGAACAGGTTAAGAGGCTCATCCCTTGTTCCCTGTTTAGGATATGGTTTCCGGCTTTCTCTTTTCCGATTTTTTCACTATTACGTAGCCCCCTGCACATCAGTGGCGTTACCGCCTTGATCGGGGTGATACGATTAAAAAAAAAATGTATTCCTTAAATTTCTGTTGTATACATATTTCCTTCCGAAACTGGACAGTAAAAGTCAGAAATGGCTTCATGACATATTCCACTAATCATTTGTGTAAGAAAAAAAAAACAAACTAAGATCACACACATTTGACATAGACGAAGCTCTTCGAAATGTGCGATCTGTACTTGTTAATAAATGTTTTGTATTTCTTTAAGGCATGGACTACAAATTTAAACCTTCTCTAATCAATCCGAGATTTCCACTTCATGATCCTTGTATTTTGATAGTTTTTTAACGGTATTAATATTACTATTATAAGAAGTTGCTTTTTTAGTGTGTACATAGATTTCAGTTGTCACACATGTTATTTTAAGTAACAGATTTAATGTCAACCAGTCTAGAATCCGAAAAGTTCTTACTAAAATAAATCATTTTGACTCAAGTCACATGTATATTCCCTTTTTATCATCAGGGAAACATCTTTTTTAAGAAATTATTCGGGTTGAAAGATTTCCAGAAGGTTAACACTGATTCAGTTCTGCTCGGTTTGTACATTTGCTCCTTTAATGAACATCTTCTCAACATCTTGGCCGGTTGACACCAATTTCACAGTTAAAAATAAATTAGATGTCAATTCAAACACTCGTATATATCTAATCTAAACTTATTTATAAATGGAACTTTGTCTGTGTTTGTGTCTGTGTGTGTGCCCGTTACCTATAGACTCCGAAACGGCTGAACCGATTTTCTTCAAAAATTTACACAGTTGTACTATAAGCGTTTGCAAGTGTTCATAGATAAGTTTTGTATCGAGGTATCCCCGATAAATATCAAAAATCGATAATAAAAAAAATCGGGTTATAGAAGGATTGGTCCGATTTTAATCAAATTTGATACACTCATAGACAAAGACATAAGAAACGATATTCAGAATTTTAAAGGTTGCAGTTCTTGCAACAGTGCAGAAACTCGGTAATATATATATATATATATATATATATATATAAAAGGCAAGATGTTTGTGTGTGTATCTGTTTATCTGCCTGTATGTCTGTATTTTTTTCAGCCTTTTTATTTTAGTTTTTGCTTCGGGGGGTTTGGCTCTAAGTAGGTATAATTATAGTTCTTAGTCTCAGCCATGATACCATTTACTCAGAGGATTTATTTAGCCTTCAAAATTCAGTTTACAACGAAAAAAAACGTATTTGATATCGATACCAGGAAATCAGAATTTGACTTACATCCATTCAGTTTTCTTTCAGTCTACGGCTTCGCTTTAACTGGAAACAACTATTGCTTTTTAGTCTGTCGTGCCAACCTCCAAAGAGTCTGAGCTCCAGGACCATGGATTAGTTTTAAAGCTTTCATTACATCCGAGCAAATCCGGGTTATACTGCTAGTCACAAATAACGTTTATAGTAATAACGACTAATGTTACCTTAAAACCCATTTAATATATACACAGCTCAAAAAAAAAATAAAATTACACTTTTAAATCAGAGTATGTAAACCTATTAGTCAAACTTTTGGGATATTGATCTGGTCAATTAAGTCGCAAAGGGATTCGTTAATCAGTTTAACCTGGTTTGGTTGTTAATGAAATCAGCAACAGGGGCTTCATAGGGGCAACAATGAGACACCCCTAAAACAGGAATGGTTGAGGCCACTGATACTTATCCCTTCTCATCTCTTTTGGCCGTCTTTTTCCTGACTGACTTTCTCCTGACCTAAACCCAATAGGCCACCCCTGGGACATTATGTTTAGGCCCACTCTATACCACCAGGATGCCCCTCAAACCGTCCAGGAACTTATTGATACCCTAACTCAGATCTGGGAGGAGATCCCCCAGGACACCATCCGTTGTCTCATTAGGAGCATGCCCCGACGTAGTCAGGTATGCGTACAAGCACGTGGGTGCCACACAAACTACTGAGAATCATTTTGAGTTTTTAAATGACATTTTGGCAAATTGAACCAGTCTACTGCATCATTTTTTCACTTTTATTTTTGGGGTGTCTTCGATTTCCCCCCTCTCTAGGGTGATCATTTTCATTTCTATCAAATTATGTGGCATCATTTTGTTACTTATGCAACACCTACTTATTATCAGGAAAGATATTCAAGATCATTTTTCCCCTGTTTAGATCTGGCGTGTTTTCGAAGTGTTCCTCTAATTTTTTGATCTGCATATATATATATATATATATAATACTAACTGCAGCAACAACAATACAAATAGTAACCGAACTAACTCTTCCAAAACTAGTATTAATTAAGGTATAATTTAAATCGCCTTGTACAACCCACCGAAAACGAATCGGAAGGAAAAGAAGGGGAAGTAAAAAAAGAAACAAACGAAGTACATGAACAAAAAAACAAACACTCGTAGGAAAGAAAAAACCCAAGATGAAAACCCTAACACTAAAGCGCCCAATGCAAAGTAGAGCAAACAAAGACAGAAAATCTGAGCGAGTGCCAAAAACCTACCACGATTTCGCCTAACGGCTCGTCAGGGAAATTGGCCAATTTCCCTGACGAGCCGTTAGGCGAAATCGTGGTAGGTTTTTGGCTCTCGCTCAGATTTTCTGTCTTTGTATATATATATATATATATATATATATATATATATATATATATATATGAATTTACAGATACACGTATATATATATATATATATATATATATAGACGTGTATCTGTAAATTCAGATACATGTCAGTTTAAGACATGCATTATCAACCCCGTTTAAGTAAAGAATGTGGAAAATTATTAATGGCCGGAGGCTTGATCTAGTAAATGAAGGGGCTGGGGCATATTGGATTTTATAGGGTTAAGCTAGCGGAATCTTAGTAGTAATTTTTTCTATGGTAGTGGCAGACACGTGGCTTGACCATTGAGTTAGTGGTGGTAGGTAGGGGAAAAGGTAACTGCTTAGCCAATTTTTAATAAAAAACATTCTTGTGACTAAATGGAAGAATAAGATAATTATTGCAATTTCTATTTCTTTCTAAGACCACACATACTAATATATAAACTACAGTTTAACAGTTTCGTGACCCCGCCCCCCAGAATTGGCATGGGAGGAACTTGACAGAAGATTAAAAAATTTTCATCCAAAAAATAAGAATTGCTCTAAGAATCACTGAAAAAAGAATGGAATCAATTATCTAACTTATACTTTGAGAAGCATTAGCAAAGAATGCCAAAAATTTGTACTGAGGGTATCAAGGATAAAGAAGGATATTTTGACTAGAGCAAAATTTAATCACAATTTTTTTTTTTTTTGTCATAATAAAATTTCTAATAAAAATAATATATATCTCACGTAAAGTAAAATAAAAAACAACTACATTTGAGGTCAATTTAAAAATTACCAGGGATCATCTCAAACTTTTGATCTATAATATATGTATGTATTTATGAGTGTGTGCATATATATATAACTATGCATAACTATACAATCTTTTCTTCTTTAGTATATATATTTTTAAAAGACACTGACTTCTTCATATCTTAAATCTCTTCTCTTGCAATTTCCTGACGTCACTATTGGAATCTTTGATCTAAAACTTAATTTGGCAAAATTAGAAAATAATCAACTTTTATTAATACCGATCCTATCCATCATTGCACCTACTTTCTGCTACCATTTATTATTATCAATTATTCTTTTTTGCTACAATGTTAATCCCCTGCTATGAGTGGCTCTTTAGCCATGTATAAGTCGATCTTTATTCTCATACTAAAAGATATTCTTGAATCATTTTACATTCTTTTTTAATTCTTTCTTCGTACTTATTCATATTCTCCCAATACTAAAGAGTTGCTGAGTTTGTTTTTATTTAATTTATTTTAATTGCATTTAACTGCCGTAATTTAGCGATTAGCTCTTTATTCTTATCTATGAAGTGGTCAAAATTAATTCAGAAGGGAAATGGCCTGAATAAGAGCTCGATTTAACTGTAAAAGGAGCTAAGCTGTCAACTATGACAAAAATACAATCATTTCTTCCAGTTTACGGAGCTTGTCAAAATTACAAAGATAACTATGATAGGTGATATAGCCCTTTGTGGGTAAAATGTTCGCCATTTTAGGAGAAACAACTCGTTATTTACTGCAAAACAGGTTTGTGGTGTTAACCAAGACTATTATTAACAAACTGTAAACGATAGAATATTATTTACGGACTACAAACATGTATGTAGTTCGATGAGTTAAGTTACCGAATTAAATTAAAATACAATGGCCTAACAATCACCTTGCGTCTTATTTTTGAATTTGAGGTTTCTTCTAGGTTATATATATATATATATATATATATATATATATATATATATACTGTTAAATATAAGAGACAATGAATGTGCATTATGTTTAATCATGAGCCGTTCTAAACGTCATTTTTTGGCTTTAATTTCAGTTGAAAATAAAGACAAAAATTCTCCAACATATGGATAATTTTTTATTAACTTGGTTCTAAGCTTTCGACTCACATAAGCCGAAATCTTAGAAACATGAATAATTTGAATACATGATTCTGTTATCATTTCGAGCTCTCACGCGGTGTGATGTCATAGAGCTGCATTGCAAATTTGCGAATTGCGTTTATTATTTTTGGTAAATATTGCCGTTGCCTAGCAGATTTTTATGTCATCACAAAATAAAATAGTCGCTGATGGTAGATGTTATTGTGTTACCGTCTTAATAACCTCTCTGAAGATGGCTCATGTGAGCCGAAAGCTTAGAACCAAATTAATAAAAAATTATCCAAATGTTGGAGAATTTTTGTCTTTATTTTTAACTGAAATTAAAGCCAAAACACGACGTTTAGAACGGCTCAAGATTAAACATCATAGACTTTCATTGTCTCATATATTTAACAGTATATGCTTAGAAAATTATTTGCTGCCTTGATACACCATATATATATATATATATATATATATATATATATACTACCGGCCATAATTATTAAGCCACCAAAGTTTTTCGAAAAAAATTATATATTTCATACTAATTTTAGTATTTATTGCCAAGTGGATAATTCTAAATAAAAATAGAATGGTTCACACACGCTGGTCTACATATACTTCTTATAATATGAAGATTTACCAGACCGGTTAATAAAAGATACGGAACAAAAAGCCAAGAAAATGATAACAATATTGACAATAAAATTGATATTTATTGCATATTGAGTTTTTGGCTAAATTAAAGTACGAACAGTAGTATTTCATAGTCGAAATTTTGGAACACACCCATGTTCTTTTTCAACGATATGAGTAATAAACAAATAAGTGGGAATTATGCTTCCGAGGAATCTTGTTGTTGGCTATTAGTCTCACGGTGGAAATTTTAGTCTCTGGGTAAACCCAAATCTACGTTTAATTCCTCAATGAGTGAATTTATTTTGAAAATAAATTTAATCTCCAATCTATGACTTTCTTGTCGGCTGTTAAATGAAGACACTAAAAGCACGCATCTGATGTCGTCAATGCCATGAAATGTTTGGTTGAAATGTGCAGTATAACCACATAAACTTCCAAATGTAATCAAAGTCATAACCACTAACCTCGAAATAGAGATTTCAGTTTGGCGGTATATGGGTTATCTGGGTTATTTAATGGGTTATTTAATGGGTTATTTATCTGGGTTATTTAATGGGTTATTTAATGGGTTATGTTATATGGGTTATCTGGGTTATTTAATGCCAAAAAGGTGGGGTTTTAAGGTATTTTTTTTAATGTTCGGTTATAGTCATAAGGTTGATTTAGTCAGATTTTGATGATTATTTTTATTTTAAAAAACTGAAGATGCTTTCCATTTTTACATTAAAAATGTTTTGCTGATAATATTTTTCCTTAAAAATGTATATTTTTCTACAAAATTATTTTCACGTCTATATTTTTATAAAAGTCTATTTTTATACTTTCGTAGTGTTTTGACCCAAGTTTGAGGACAAAATATTTACCCATATTGGGACCCTAACTAGTTCTATCACTACGGGTCAGGCTGGACCTGGGAACAACAGCAATTAAGAGGTGGTTCCATGCTCCTCATAACCACCCAATAAAAGGCCTTGCTGCCAGATGCAGTTTCCGGTCATACCCAGGACCATCTAAACAAAGAACATCAACAGAAATCCACGTAAAATGTACGATCTGATAGAATCTCATAAGAAATATCCGCTCTGTCGACCGATATTTTCAGGAATCGGAACTCTGACGTAACACATTTTAGGTTACATTGACCAAATTCTTAAACATCTACTACCCACAATTCTGAACTGTATCAAAACATTACCTATTTCTTAAGAATTCTGAAAAATATAGATTGGTTTCCAAACAATTCACTCCTATTGACCAAGGATAGAAACAACCTTATATTCTCACATCCAATACTAGGAGGGAATATTAGCCTGTAAGAATGTTTTAAGTATCAGAGGCTATCAGAAATACAAAACACAAGACATCACCAACATTATACAATCAATACTTACGGACAACAAGATTGAGTTCAACGGGAAGCGTTTCCTTTAAATCAGAGGAACAACGATGGGAACGAAAATTGCTACTAGCTATGCGAACATATTCATAGATGCCCCGGAACGAGATAGATGAAATAGATATCCCCTTGAGCCCCTAAACTACCACAGATACATAGATGATATCTTATTTTTATGAACACTCGGAGATACCGGACAGGAAAAACACCTCAATAGTATCCACCACACCATCAAATTCACAATGGAATATTCCTCCATATGTATTCCGTTTCTGGAAAACTGGTACGTCTAAATAATAACCCTATCTCCACTGAACTATACACCAAACCCCTAGGTGACCATTGATACCTACATTTCAATAGTTACCACCCAACCAACACAAGAAAAGCAATAATCTACAGCTAATGTTCACGCATGAAACGTATCTGTTCAAAAAATTCGGATTACAAAATCAGATAGGGAAACTATTCAATTACTTCTTTAATTAAAATTAACCACTTAAAATCAATCACAAAGATTTGCACTAAAAACAGAAATACTCTTCTAACCTATGAAAAAAAGAGAAGAATTTTAAAAATCGTATGGATTTTTGAAAATTTTAATCACAATATTCACAGCTTTTCAATATCTTAAAGAGCGATTTCCAGTATTTAAATTCGACCAAACAGTTAAAAAGTATTTAGCGAGAACCCACTTCAAGGTAGGTGTCAGCCCACTTCCCCATCTACATCCCTTTTAACATCATCTGGCATACATGATTCACCACCTTCCCAAGGGAATGTCAACTACAATAAAGACCGATGCCAAGCTGTAGGCATATCATCACTTAGAGCAATTTTACAACGAATTATTCAGTAGCCGGTTCTGAATTGTGACAATTCATTTTTCTGCTAAAAAAAAAAATTATGATGGAGAAACTGGAACGGAATTTCGTCTTCGGTTCAATAACCATAAAAATCTATCAGAGAAAACTGCAATTTACTTGTCGCTCTACAATTCAGCCAACGGTTTCATAGCATTGACGACATCAGATGCATGCTTTTTGCGTCTCCATTCAACAGCCGACAAGAAAGACGCAGATCGGAGTTGAAATTATTTTCAAAATAAATTCACGAGGAATTTAAAAAGGGATGTGGGCTTACTTAGAAAGTGTAATTTCCAAGGAGAGACAACTAACTGAAAACATTCCTCAGAAGGGCAAGTCCGACATTCTAGCTTATTCCTCGTATTGCTTAAATAGAACAAGGACGTTTTCGAAAATTCCGACATTAATATCTTTCTCGTGATGATTCAGTAGGGTGTGCGTTGTGGTACAGTGGATATCGGCTCGGAACGAGAAACCGGGTAGCCGAGTTCGAATTCCAGTTGAATCCATTGTATTCACTTACGCTCAAATACCCTTGGGAAAGGTATTAATCCGTCTCTTCCTTCCAGTTATGGGTTAAATAACAGGACAGATTGGGTTCTATAGCCTTGGTCGGCAATCAGTCTACCGCAGAAAGTAATGGCAACCTACTGCGGGATAATCCTCTGTCCAGTCAGTCATGTCTCGAAGGAGACATGATCACCCAAGCGTGTATCACGTATGGCACTTTAACTGACTGATGATTCAGTTTCGTGATAAGGTTAATATGTAATAAGAATCAATTGTATTGATAATATTAATATCATTCTGTTGGCTTTTTATTCCTTAAATTTTATTTATCAGTCTATTAAAACTTTATATATATGTATATATATATATATATATGTGTGTGTGTGTGTGTGTGTATGTATGTATGTATGTGTGTGTATATGTCTGTGTATGTAGATTTCATTGAATATAACAGACAAGGAAATTTTAATGATTTTAAAATTAATTTTTACAGCATTCTTACAATATTTCGTTTGCAATAATTGTTATTATTGTCTATTGCCCCAAGTGCTTTCGACTTCTTTAATCATTTGTAAGGAGGGGTATTTTGAAGTGTTGACAATTTCTCTTCATGCTAGACAGTTTAAGATATGTTTTTGCGTTGTTTTCTATACAAGGAGGACCATTTATTCTGAGCTTCGCCTGTTGGGTGTGGCTGGAATTTGATTGAGCATCTTTCTATTTTATTACACTTTCAACACACCATTCTCATTGTTGAGTAAGGTGAGTTTGATAGTATAGGCGAGATATGTTACATACAAGGCCTCTCTCAGAGCTAGATGTGTTCGGTAATATGATTTATATAGAATGCTAGTGTTTTCGACATAAAGAATCATGTATTTCTTATGTTAATTCTTAATACGATCATTACATGTGCGTTGTGGTGCATTGGATATCGGCTCGGAACAAAAAATTGGGGAACCGAGTTCGAATTCCAGCTGAAATCATTGCATTCACTTACGCGCACATACCCTTGGGAAAGGTATTAATCCGTTTCTTCCTTCCAGTTATGGGTTAAATAACAGGACAGATTGGGTTCTATAGCCTTGGCTAGCAACCAGTCTACCGCAGAAAGCAATGGCAACCTACTGCGGGATAATCTTCTGCCCAGTCAGTCATGTCTCTTTCGAGACATGATTGCCCAAGCGTGTTTCACATATGGCACTTAACTGACTGATTATGTACGATCACTGACAATAAGCAACGTCGAGTCTGGTCAATACCGAGATGAGTAACCGCTTGGGAATATCAGTTGCTGTAAGCTTAGATGTGACGGTGCTATAATGGATAATCGTTCGGAATTTTTCATCGGAGAACCGAGTTCCAATTTCATTTCGGCTCTTTATATTCACTTACATGCAAATACCCTTAAAAAAAATACACCTCTTCCCTACCCAGCTATGTTGTTAATCATTTCACCCCAAACAAGGCAATAAAGACACTAGGACGCAAGAGGGGGTACTGAGTGTTATAGAATATGAGAAAAACTACTATTAACGAGAGAAGACAAAAGAACAAGAATTAAGAAGACAGAAGATAATGATTGGCACTGGGTTTTAATTTTTGAAGATCTGGAAAGATCTTACGCGCAAATACCCTTGGGAAAGATATTTATCCGTATATTCCTTCCAGTTATGGGTTAAATAACAGGACAGACTGGGTTCTATAGCCTTGTTTGGCAACCAGTCTACCGCAGAAAGCAATGACAACCTACTGCGGGATAATTTTCTGTTCAGTCAGTCATGTCTCTTTTGAGACATGATCGCCCAAGCGTGTATGGCACTTAACTGACTGACTACCTGCCGTATTGATCTTTTCAGTAGTTACACCATAGAAATAGTACAGTAGTTAAGAAATAAGAAAATTGAGATTTTCCAAATTCCAACTCCTGATTATTTTTAAAATTTTGTGAATTTTGTTGCATGTTGAATTCAGTTCAAGATGTTCACTGAATAAATCTGGCTACGAATGGATAAACCGGTTGAAACTTTGTGTCTTTAAAAACTGGGAATGCCTGAATGTATTATAATAGTAATTTACGTTGTGGTATGTCTAGAAGGAATCCAGACATTTTTACGAAAACGTTTTCAATCTTGCACTGGGCTTTGCTGTAAATTGGCAACCATAAGGCACGTTACTGCGCATGTGCAAATTGACACGTTATTGTGCGATTATTAAGTCAGCAATAAGACACCATCGTGTAAGCTTGTGTGACTGTCGCATTACTGATGACTAAGGGAGAAGTTTTTTTATGACGGTGTTTACCAATCTTCCTACGCAAGGTTAATTGTGACACAAGATCATTTTATAGTGGGTCTTCTCGATCATATAGCCGATCCAAAAATGTCTGTCTATTATTACCAAGTCGTGATTCTACCCTTCGGCGGAACCACGACTGGGTTAGTGCTCTCTGCTCGGAAGCAGAGACCGCCGTCTACCCGAAGGCATAGTAACAGCGGCAAATGTATGAATTTTTAGAAAAATATTTTATCATCCGCCGGAATGGCAGATGATATGGTATTTAGAACAGTCAAAACTCACTGTGAATTTTAAGCTTTTTTATGAGTAAATGAAGAGCAGCCGATAGGAATTCTGAAAAAGAACTTCAGAATTTATTTTGAAAAAGTAGAAGAAACGCTAGGATAAGATTTCAAAATTGGACACTTTCAACATTGCTTTTTCAACTTGATAAATTAATTTCTTATTTTTTTTTTTTTTTTTAATCATTTCACCCCGAGCAAGGCGGAAACGCCACTGATGTGCAGGGGGCTACATAAATGTAAAAAGATTAATTAGAAAAGAGTGAGGACTACAATCTAGTTAGAAAGGAACAATAGAAAGCTGAGAAAGCACGTGCGATGACAGATACATAGGTGGAGAGAAAGGGAAGGTTATACGGGGGTGGGGAGAGAGCTAGAGGCCAGTGGTTAGTAGATGAGTATTAACTTTGCATTTAAATTTCTGGAGGTTGTAGCCGTCAGGAAAGCAAGAATACGGGAGCGAGTTCCACAGGCGGGAAGTGCGAGAGAAGAAGCTGCAGGAGTAGAATTGTCGTCTGCATTTGGCTAACCTGACTGTGAATGGGTGGGACCCAGTTGCCAGTCTGGTTGCACGAGTAAACACCTGTTGAGGAGGCATCAGTGACTTAAGCTCATCCGAGCAGAAGCCATGAAAGTATTTATAGAACAGACAAAGGGAGGTCACATTTCGACGATGGGGAAGTGGCTGCAGTCGAGCCGCCAGATCAGTACCTATCACATTACAGACTCTCCTTTAGAGCCTGTCAAGAACACTGAGGAGAACGGCAGGGGCACCTGACCATAAATGGCAGCAGTACTTCATGCACGGACGGATGGTTGACTTGTATATATACAGGATGGATTCAGGTGGAAAAAACATCCTGGATCGACATAGTGAACCAACCTTCTTAGCAGTAGATTTTGCTATGGATTCAATATATTGGTTCCATTTGAGGTCTGAGGACAGGGTATGTCCGAGGAGGCGTAGCGTATTACTTTCCGGGAGAATCGCTTGGTCCATGCTTATGGGAGGCAGGAGAGGTTGCCTGTAATGGTTGACAGACAACAGCTTGGTCTTAGATGAATTGAAGTTGACAAGCCACTTCTTGCCCCAGTTCACCACAGAAATGTAGATCCCGTTCAAGGTCAGCAGCGAGATTATGTCTGTCCGCCTCGACAGGTTTCTTACTGGTGCGGGAGTATATTGTAGTGTCATCTGCGTGGATGCCTACTTTGGTCTTGATCTCATCTGGGACGTCGTTGATGAAAATAAGGAAGAGCGTCGGGCCCAGGATAGAGCCCTGTGGGACACCAGCATTCGTGCTGTAGGACGAAGAGGCGCGCCCATTCAGAACGACCTTCATTTTGCGGTTATTTAAGAAAGATTGGATTAGGTCAAGCAGCCGACCGGTAATACCATAACCGCGTAAAAATGCGTTCTGTAACTATCTTGAATGATTTCGAACTATAGTTCTCATCTTAGCTTATATAGTTGTTATTACAGGCACGACGTTTTTATCAAGTACCATCTGGTCATTATCAGATGTCCATTGATTGGCTGATATGTGTTATCTGTTAATTATTCTTTTTCCCCTATGATATCAGTGCGTCACTAGCAGATCCAATGATTGAACTCATGACCACTAAATGACAATAACACATGCATAACCAACTTCTACATGCACTACTCCTCCGTTCAGAATCTATACAAGCCAATGAATTGACACCTGATGATGATCAGAGAGTAATTGGTCAGAATGTAGTGTTTATAATAACATCTATATCAACCATGATGAGAACAATAGTTCGAAATAATACAAGAATATTGGCAATTACTCAACTCGGAAATTAAATAGTAAATTGCGTTCTTTAAGTCGGAATTATGAAAACTTCTATGTTACGGAAAATCCTAACGATTAACGAAATGGTTTAACAACTGACATATTGTAAATATTTGTTTGAAGATGATTTTTGATCGATACTCGTATTTGAGTAGACATTTCTATTGTTAATCAAACAGTACATTTATTTCTACCGGCCTGATTATTTACGATATATTTTGTTGTAAAAATGTGTCATTCAGCAGGATACAAACCTGCGACCTCTATCAACATAGGGGAAGCTACCAAATTGCGTTCTTTAAGTCGGAATTATGAAAACTTCTATGTTACGGAAAATCCTAACGATTAACGAAATGGTTTAACAACCAACATATTGTAAATATTTGTTTAAAGATGATTTTTGATCGATACTCGTATTTGAGTAGATATTTCTGTTTTTAATCAAACAGTATATTTATTTCTACCGGCCTGATTATTTACGATATATTTTGTTGTAAAAATGTGTGTCATTCAGCAGGATTCAAACCTGCGACCTCTATCAACATAGGGGAAGCTACCAATTGATCTGGCACGTCTCAGACCGCTCGACCACGAATGATACCATAGTCTAAACGAAGTCAAATCAAGTTTATGTCACACAATTTTTGATTATACGCAAATAGCCATCTCTGCTCTGAAATGTACCTTAATGTAAGCAGACAATGTTACGGAAAATCCTGAATATTAAGGAAATGGTTTAACAACCGACATATTGAAACTATATTTTGGAACATTATTTCTAATCGATACTCGTATTAGAGTAGATATTCTGTTTTTAATCAAACTTAATATTTATATATTTATTTCTACCGGCCTGATTATTTACGACAAATTCTTCTATCACAACGAAGCTACGAACGCATTGTGCGCATTGCTTTGTAAAAGATCCATTTTATGTCTAATGTTTCAAATACTTAGAGGATCTGCCTGTAAAGTTCTAACCACATTTTGAATTCTAAGTCCCTACTTCAGATTATATACTATTATTCTTACCACTTGAAAAAGACCTCCAATCCATAATGGACTGGGGTAAGAAATGGCTAGTAAATTTTAATGCTTCTAAAACGAAGCTACTGTCAATTAACCATCATCGACAATCTCACCTACCTCCCATTAGCATGGAACAGGCTTGCTTCCCAGAGAGTAAAACACTGCGCCTCCTTGGTCTCACACTTTCAGCGGACCTCTAATCTAATTATTAAATGTAAGGTCGAATCCATTGCTAAATCCGCTGCTATGAAGGTCGGTTCTCTGTGTAGGGC
This sequence comes from Ascarosepion bandense, assembly GCA_037127315.1. Classification (NCBI taxonomy): domain Eukaryota; kingdom Metazoa; phylum Mollusca; class Cephalopoda; order Sepiida; family Sepiidae; genus Ascarosepion; species Ascarosepion bandense. The sequence goes on from JBBBDQ010000258.1 coordinate 2,168,460, forward strand.
CCGGAAGTTTTTTCCGTCTGAATCTATCCTGCACATTTATAAATCTACCATCCGCCCGTGCATTGAATACTGCTGCCATATCTGGTCGGGTGCCCCTGCTGTTCTCCTCGGACTTCTCGATAAGGTTCAGAGGAGGGTCTGTAATGTGATAGATACCGACTTGGCAGACCGCCTGCAGTCTCTCTCCCACCGGCGCGACGTGGCTTCCCTGTGTCTCTTCTATAAATTATTTCACGGCTTCTGCTCCGATGAACTTAAATCACTAGTGCCCCCTAAATACGAATTTGAACGTGATACTAGATTGGCAACTAGATCCCACCCTTTTACAGTGAAACCGATAAAATGCAGCCGTAACTTCTCCTCCAACAGTTTCTTTCCTCGCACTTCCCGACTGTGGAATTCTCTTCCACACGATTGCTTCCCCGACGGCTACAATCTCCAGGAGTTTAAATGTAAGGTCAATAGACACCTCCTAACACACTAACTTGCTTCCATTCTATCAAACACTCTTCCCATCTGCCCAACCCTCATCCTCGCTATCCTTACTCATCTGTCACTTTCCTCCTAACATTCTCTATGTCTAACCACTCCTTCTCTTTACTTTCTCCTATGTAACCCCACGCGCAGTAGTGGCAGTGGAATGCCTTGCTTGGGGTGAGATGATTAAAAAAAAACAGAACTTACCTTCTGTCGGTGTAAGACATTTTATATTAAATTTAGGTTATTTTTTCTATTGTCGTTATTACTGCGATTGGGTGGCAGTGTTTTGTGTCTCGAATAAAAACTTTTCTTTTTTGTCACTGGTGGATTTCGTAAACTTTCTTCGCGTTACATACCAAATAATTAGGATATTTCAAAATTTTAAAAGTATTTTCAATGAATGTCTTTTCAGCATGTAAATATTGAGGGCTTCAAATTCTACGCAGCCGTCACTATAGAGATGAAACCACGGTTGCACCTGGAAAATTTTAGACGAGCAGAGCTTGGCAGCTGATCTCCCCTATGATCTATTTTACGATTTATCAAAGCTAACGCCGAAAAATATTCTTTAGCTTCGTGTGATATTTGTGAGAAGTAAACTATGGAGGACGCTAAGTGATTTAATTGATTTTTTAATAAATGAATGGGAATAAATATTGCTGCTGTTGTTATGGCTGCAGCTTTCACGCGGCTTTCACACACACAAACACACACAGACACACACACACATACACCTATACATATATATATATATATACATATATATATGTGTGTGTGTGTGTGTGTGTGTGTGTGTGTGTGTGTGTATATATATATATATATATATATATATATATATATATATATATATATAAATTCAAATAAAAATTAGAGGGGAAATTTCCAACATGTCATTTTAAGACATGCATTCTTCAACCCCTTATAATCAGAGAATGAGAAAAAAATTCTAATCCCAGAGGTTTGCTTTCGTAAACCTTAGGCTAGGGGAAAAATTTAGTAGTAATTTTCTCTTTGGTAGTGGAAGATATGTACTTTGACCCATGAGTTGGTAGTGGTAGGTGAGTGGGAAGTAACTGCTTAGCCAAATTTGAAAAAACCTTATTGTGACTAATTGGAAGAATAGGTTAATTATTGTAATTTATACTTATTTCTATGGCGACACATATTTATGATCTCCCTTCGTTCATTTAGGAGTATATTTTGGAATTAAAATTTCAAAATTTTAATTGTTTTTTTTTAATATATGTATCATAAACAAAGAATTGCTCAACTTTCGATTAAAAAAAAGAAAGAATTGCTCAACTTTCGAAAATAAAAATGCATATAATTTTCCAAGAAGACACAGAACAACAGTTTTCAAATTGAATATATATATATATATATATATATATATATATATATATATATATATACACCCCCATATATATATATATATTAGACTATATATATATTAACCTACGTGCAATTATGTGCTTGAACATTATTTTTGATCGATACTCATATTTAAATAGATATTTTCTTTTATAATCAAACACTATATATATATATATTTATTTTTACCGCCCTGTATATATACAAATAATTTCAAATTGTTGATTGTTTCTAACCAATTTCGTTAACCGCCGTAACATATTAAACTACATACATACAAACATACATACATATATATATATATATATATATATATATATATATATTCTAAATATATGCTGTTAAATATAAGAGACAATGAATGTCTATTATGTTTAATCATGAGCCGTTCTAAACGTCGTATTTTTGCTTTAATTTCAATTGAATATAAAGACAAAAATTCTCCAACATTTGGATAATTATTTATTGATTTTCTTCTAAGCTTTCGGCTCACATGAGCCATCTTCAGAGAGGTTGTTTAAACTGAAATATTATAAATCCACCATGACCGACGATTTTATTTTGTGTTGACATAAAACTCCGCTTGGCAACGGCAATAGTTACGAAAAATAATAAACGCAGTTCTTAAAGCGGAGTTTTATGTCAACACAAAATAAAATCATCGGTGATGGTGGATGTTATAATATTTCAGTTTAAACAACCTCTCTGAAGATGGCTCAGCTTAGAAGAAAATCAATAAATAATTATCCAAATGTTTGAGAATTTTTGTCTTTATTTTCAACTGAAATTAAAGCAAAAATACGATTTTTAGAATAATAAATAATAAACATAATAGACATTCATTGTCCCTTATATTTAACATCATATGTTTAGAAAATTACTTGCTGCCTCGATACACTAAATATATATATATATATATATATATATATATACAACATATTATACCATATATATATATATATATATATATATATATATATATATATAAGTGAATAATTCATCGAGTTTTTATTAGACCTCGACAGAAATTAGAAAGCACTGGACGGCCGTTTCGTCATATATGGGACTCATCAGTAGTACGCATCCATTACAAGTATTTGAAACCCAGATAATTACGTTTTTAAGTGAAAGCTATGACCCCGGTAACGGAGAGGTAACGAATTCAACTGGATATAGCGCTGCTCATTAGCATATTCCTTGGTGGAACTCTGCTCTGCTCCTTTCACCATTAGGACTGCCCCCCACCCACAGCCACGACTACTATCACCTAGCCTCTCACACTGAAGTATTTTAAGCTGATTCAAGCAACGATATACAGACGAGAAATTGTAAGATTTGAAATATATATATATATATATATATTAAACGATATATATAAGTATATTAAACTATATATATAAATATATTAAATATATTTTTAATCTAACATTAGTTGTTCTTAATATGAACGATATTTGTTATGCGTTCATGTGTTTGAGTTGATATCTCAGTTATTTTTTGCAGGGAAATTGATGACGAACCGGTCTTGACCCTCTAGGGCTATTCGTATCATATTTGATACAGTATTTCCCTATAAGGAAACATTTGGTATTTCCCTATAAGGAAACATTTGGTATACATTGACTGAGCAGTCAGTACTGCTTTCATTGGAAATTTATAAAATATTTCTCTTAAAAAATTTTTCAGGAAAATATTTCTTTCAAGGCTTGTTTTCATACAGTATCAAATATGATACGAATGGCCCTAGAAGGTTAACCAAAAACCCAACATTTAATAACATCAACTGCAAACCCGCTAAGAACTTGCATTCTGTGTTTGGTACATAACTCATACCACTACTCTACATTATGCATCACACGACATACATTCTGGTACACGTAAAACAAAAAACATTCGTCTTCATAAATGGCTAAAAGTATAGCCGAAAGCGGATAAACAAAAATAATTTAGACAATTTTACATAGTTTATGTCCCCAAAAGAAAAAAACATACGATCACATAAAAATTACACAAAAAATATACCATCACACCTTGTGTCTTATTTGTTAATGAAACCTGCATAAAAGAGTAATTGCTACCCAAATATACTCTCCCTTTCTATCACTCTCTCTCTCTCTCTCTCTCTCTATATATATATATATATATATATATATATATATATATATATCGTCATCCGCAGACAGATCTGTTACGCCGTATCACAGCTCATCAGTACGGTTAGACTCCGATTGCTTTTTAACCCAGGATTGAAACCCAACCGAAATGGCATCAGTCGGCGACTCTACCCCTGGGCTATGGGCGTTTGGTGGATCGCTCATTCAGTAATGAATTAGACCACTCTGACTATTGAACGTGTATAATGATAATACACACGCTAAAAAGTCTGCCTTCTTCTACCGATGCAATGCTTTAACAACACATGAAATTCCAATTTTTCCATTGTCTTGATAAACTGCAACAGTAGCTTCACTTATATAATTTTAATTTGTAAACTATTAATCCAATTGGGCCAACATTTTGTTATTTGCCATTTCAAGATTAGTACTTCATAAAAATTAGATTAACTTTTTATTAGTGGCCCCATCTATATGTCAGGCCCGGGACATTTTGAGTGATGTCTTAGCAGAACAGATTTGGTCCTGTAACTTGGGATGTCAACCAGACTGGTAGAAGAAAAAACTCTGAATTCAAATCCAGCGTGGAGAAGGCTATCTTACACAAGACACACCTACTGCGACAGGTGTACATCTTCAAATGTTCTGACTCTCCCCGTCATTCACACATTGCTATTTACCTGCAAATCTTTTATTATTCTTATGTATTAAATAGAAGATAAATAGATAGAGAGATAGTGAAAGACAAAGAATTTCCGAGAAAAAATTTCCAAGGAAGAATTTCCGAGAAAAAATTTCCAAGGAAGAATTTCCGAGAAAGAATTTCTTCAGTCTAATAATGGTTATGCCAAACGAATTGGATGTGCGTTGTAGTGCAGCGGTTATTGGCTCGAAACGAGAAAAAGAATAGACGTGTTTGAATTCCAGTTGAATTGATTGCATTCACTTACGAACAAATACCCTTGGGAAAGGTAATAAACCGTCACTTTTTCCTCCAGCTATGGATTAAAAAGCAGAACAGTTTGGGTTCTATAGTTTGGGTTGGCAACCAGTCTACTACAGAAAGTATGCCAACTTACTGTGGGAAAACCTTCTGCGGAATAAGCCATCTTTCTTTCGATATATGATCGCCGAAGCGTGTATCACGTATGACACTTAACAGACTTAAAGGAATCAGTTCTATATCTAAATAAATATTTTGTGATCAGAATCGCTTTTTTAGATCGCAAATTACATTACCACAAGTGATCAGCTCTATTTAAGTGGAATTTAGGTTTGGATCTAAAGTACAAGTTTTTTTCTTTTTTTTTTTTCTCAAAAATAAATAAAATAAATCTCGCAATCACTTTGGCTCACGACTGTGTTGCGATTTTCGATACGACTTGACGTCTCTTTTTCTGTTTAGATTTACTAACCTATGACCTTTCCGGATGTACATGCTGCTATTCTTGATCCCCCGCAGGTGTTAGCCGACGAGTAACATATGAAAAAAATAATCCCGTTACTTGCTTCAATCAACAGGAAAATTCAGGATTAAGATATGAGAGAGATAAATTTCGGAGGTTTTTAGACATGCGCGGGCAGTGATAATCCTCTGCTAGCAAGCAAATAAATACTAATATTTTTGTTTATTCTGACACAAGGCTCTAAGTTTTGGGGTTGATTTTGTTACCGGCATATAAACCTATATGGGTTATTTAATACCGAAACTGAAATATTTTGAACATAGTTTTATGGCTTCAGCTTCAGATAAAATGTATTGCTGGTCATTTTGCTATATAATGTGTCGTTTGTAATTCTGTTTTGAAAATATATTTTTGGTAATTTTACTATAATTACGTAGCGTTTGTTAATTTTTTAAAATTAATCCGAGAGCACTATGGGTATATAGTCAGTCAGTCAGTCAGTTAAGTCCCATCCGTTATACACGCTTGGGCGATCATGTCTCGAAAGAGACATGACTGACTGGATAGAAGTTTTATCCCGCAGTAGGTTGTCATTGCTTTCTGCGATAGACTGTTTGCCAGCCAAGGCTATAGAACCCAATCTGTCCTCTTATTTAACCCATAACTGGTGGGGGCAGGGACGGATTAGCACCTTTCCCAAGGGTGTTTGTGCGTAAGTGAATCCAAGCAATTCAACTGGAGTTCGAACTTGTCTGGCACATATTTGTGTCGGGTAGGGATCAAAAATCATCTCTCATTTGCGTTTCTGTCCTCGAAGACAGAGTGCGGCTCAGTTGTAGCTCCGTCCCTGAGGGCACGGTTGCATCTGAGAAAAAAATTACACAGTGTAGATGCTCAGTCCCGGGGAAGAGTGTCCCGCGGCCGCGCTACTCACATTGCAGCAGAGGGGTGGAGTAGGTGCTAGTCACCGGGGCCAGCTCAACCGGCGGTTTTGGAGACTGGGGAATTTTGATTCCTTTGCCCGTCCGCACGCGGTCGGGCTTCCCACGTTTAAAAAAGACCTTGTGTCACACCTCGCTCCAGTGGAGGAGTAGGGTAAATAAATATTCAGTCAGTCAGTTAAATGCCATACGTGAAACAGGCTTGGGCGATCATGTCTCGAAAGAGACATGACTTACTGGGCAGAAGATTATCCTGCAGTAGGTTGCCATTGTTGTTGCTGCGGTAGATTGGTTGCCAGCTAAAGCTATGGAACCCAGTTTGTCCTGTTATTTAACCCATAACTGGAAGGAAGAGATGGATTAATACCTTTCCCAAGGGTATTTGCGCGTAAGTGAATGCAATGAATTCAAATGGAATTTGAACTCTGCTCCCTGATTTCTCGTTCCGAGCCCATATCCACTGCACCACAACGCACATCATTCAGTACCCAGCGCAAATGATGCACATCATTCAGTACCCAGCGCAAATGACGCCATTTTAACTACAATTTAATTACAATTTTCAGTACCTGAGTTTCTTACATAAATAATGTTTTTCAGTTCCTATTAATGCTAACTTAACATACAAATTTTGATGTGCCTGCATGTAAAATATTTCAAATAAAGCTCAATATTTATTTTTTTTTAATATATTTTCAAAATCGGGTATTATATATCCATGGTTAGTAGCGTTGTAACTTTAATTGATGGTTAGTGTTCCAACGTTAGATAAATAGGTACCACATTTTAAAAAATATACAAGATATCCTGATCTAAAGTTTTATATTTGAGGTCATAATTAGTTTCGTACTGTGTCGATTCAAGACGTAGGTGGTGATATTTCCCAAAATCTTCTCATTCTTTGTAGCTCTAAACTGGTTACCAATCAAGTAGGTCTTCTAAAAAATATAAAATAAATATATTATCCCTGTAATTAAAACATTTATCAAATAGTTTCATCCAATCGTTTGTTTCCTTTAATGAATATATATATATATATATATATATATATATATATATATATATGAACAATGGTATAAAAATATAATTGTGTATTTTAACACCAATCTCTCTTATAAATGTTTCGTTAAAGACAACTGACAAGTTACAGCGATTAAATTTTTTATTTAATTTTCTTCTGTTCGTACGAGTGTTTTCTTATCTGGACTCAATGTGTGTAAAAACTGCCCAAATATTCTGAATATCAAAGCTATTTTGACTATTTTTAGCCATTATCAAGGACTATTTTTTAAATTGCATAAGTGTTTTTTATGTATGTCTCTATGGTTATGGGAATGTTTTCCGAACTCAGTCAGTAAGTTATTGGCTTTTTCTTTCTTATTATTACGTCTTCCATTACATTTTTATCTTTTCTTAACATGGAAGTTAATATTTGTAATTAATATTTGTCATTTTTACTAGGATGTTTCGAATGGAGTCTGGCAGGTTTTGTACATGTATAAATGAGCCCTAATGGAGCTATGATCAGGTAGGTGTGTCGTAAGTTGTCTAGACAGACATTTTGTAGTATGACCAATGTAATTATTCATCAGTTTGGTCTGATCAGAAACACAGTTTGTTAAGGGTCATTTTAACTCGTAAATAATTTTGTTTCTTTACTTTTGATTTGGTGGGATTTTGCTATTTTTGATGATAACATGAGATGTTTTAATTTTTTTGTAATAGATAATTAATTTAATTTTCTTGTTCGGTTCAACTGGAGTTGTGTATTTTTGATATTTCTAAGAGAAAACTTAGTTGCAATGTGCTTGGATTTTGTAGAAGATGTTAATGTTAATGTATTTATCTCTATGTTCAGTATCATTATTTATTTTATAAAGAAATAGTATATTCTGATCTATGAGGTAATTAGGAAAACCATTGTTTGTATTACATTATTGAGTTCTTTAAGAAAATAAACGAGAGAATGAATGTGTGTGTTCTCTCTTTATGATTTTTTTATAATTACTATTTTATGTGTAAGTAGACATATATATATATATATATATATATATATATATATCACTTACCTGCTCCTCTAAGATATCCAAAGGATATAGTCTAGACGCAAGATAAAAAAAAATTACATTCTAACTGCTAATGTTAAATCTGTCTACAAAACTAACAGACACTCATTAATCAACCATATTCACTACCCACACCACTTTTTTCAAAATTCTAACGGTCAATCCACGAGACTTGTTCCCTTATCACTAATCCTCACCAACATCCCACACACAACTGACCAAATATAAGAAAAAAGGCTTTCCATTCCTGTCCACATCGTCTGATGAAACATTGTAGTTTCAATGTCGAAACAATTTGTACAATTTGTAGTGGATATATAAAAACAATTCCGTACATGTTCTAAAATGTAATTTATAATAAATATTCACAGCTCAATATATTATATATCGAGCACAGTTTTAAATTAATGTTTTGGGCGTTGTAAAAAATTTGTTCTTCGTTCTGTATTCACTCGGATATATATATATATATGTGTGTGTGTGTGTGTGTGTATATATATATATATATTTATTATAAATTATAATTTAGAACATGTTCAAATTACCATCTACTAAAGAGTGTAAATTTTGTTTTGCCATTGTCTTCGGTAGTAAACGCTATGTTTTTAAGGGAGATGAAAAATTCGTTTCCTTTTATTAGTATATTTTTGTGTGCGAGATAAAAGGTAGGGAAAAAGAGAAACCAGAAAGTGGGGTCGTAAAAGAGATATTGATGGGATAAAGAACACAAAGAGGAAAACCGGAAAGCAAGAGAAACAACTAAAAGCGAAATGCTGAAAGATTCAAAGAAAAGCGCCAGGTTAAAAAGTAGGCAGTAAATTATAGTCATATACAATTTTGATGACCCGGCGTTTCGATTCAACAAAGTAGGAAAAGTAACAAAATGCATAGAGGGGAGCAGGATATGAGAAAACAAAACACTTTGTAGTAGGCTGTAATTTGAACATGTGCTGAATTATAATTTATAATAAATATTAATAGCTCTATTTCTATACTGAGCACTGTTTTAAATTAATGTTTTGAACGTCCTTAATATTTTCCTCATTCCTTATTCATTTATATATATATATATATATATATATATATATATATATATACTAGCAGTATAGCCCGGCGTTGCTCGGGTGTAATGAAAGCTTTAAAACTAATCCATGATCCTGGAGCTCAGACTTTTGGATGTTGGTACGAAAGACTAAAAAGCAATCGTTGTTTCCAGTTAAAGCAAAACCGTAGACTGAAAAATGAATGGATGTAAGTCAAATTTTGATTTCCTGGTATCGATATCAAATAAGTCTTTTTCGTCGTAAACTGAATTTTGGAGGGTAAATAAGTCCTCTGAGTAAATGGTATCATGGCTGAGACTAAGAACGACAATTATACCTACTTAGAGCCAAACCCGAAGCAAAAACTATAATAAAAAGGGCTGAAAAATTACAGACATACAGGCAGATAAACAGACACACACACAAACATCTTGCCGTTTATATATATTATCGATTTTCTGTACTATTGTAAGAATTGCAACCGTGAAACTTCTGAATACCGTTTCTTATGTCTTTGTCTATGAGTGTTTTGTCTATGAATTTGATTAAAATCGGACCACTTCTTCTATAACCCGATTTTTTCGATTATCGATTTTCGATATTTATCGGGGGTACCTCGACACAAAACTTAGCTAAGAACTCTCGCAGACGCTTATAGTACAACTGTGTAAATTTTCAAGAAAATCGGTTCAACCGTTTCGGAGTCTATAGGTAACGGACACCCACACACATCCACACACATACACACACGCAGACAAAGTTCCATTTATAAATAAGTTTATATATATATAAAGTTCTAAATGATCGTTAATGAATAATCCGATATGTTTTTATTACTTAAATCATTATTTTTCCTTTCTTTTTAGTGGATACGCTTATTTGAGTGGAGGCTCCGTTTATTTTAAACAGTATTTTATTTTCATCTGTTTGAAAATTCCAGCAATCTTATTAAAGAAAAAGGCACTTATAATACGTAGATATAGTTGGCAGATGAAAGAAATTCAAGAGATAAAAAATGAGCAAAAATAATAATTTTCATAATAAAAGTATTTACGCTTATTGTATACTAGTAGATTTTTTACCAAATAGTTGCATGATGGAAAAGACGTTAAAAATATATTTATATTTGTTGAAATGTTTTACTAATATAGAATAAATATTATTAGTCTTATTCCAGTATTATCTTTGTTCATTATTCTATCTCATGAATCTTCCATATGCCTATTGCATCTTTATATTGAGTATGAGTTTGCGTTTTGTTAAAATGGCATATCAACCTTTGTGTGTTATTTAATGCCAAAAGATAGGTTTGTAAGGTATTTTTTAATGTCCAATTATAGGGAGAAGGTTGATTTAGTCAGATTTTAATAAAAAATTGTTTTTATTTTTTTTTTATTTAAGAAAACTGAAGATGTCTTCTAGTTTAGTATTTAAAATGTATTGCTGGTATTTTTTTTCCTTAAAAAATATATTGTTGTCTTTATTTTTCCTTCAATATAGCTATATATTTCTATAAAAGTATTATATTTTTATAATGTTTTGACCGCAGTTTGGGGATAAATTATTTGCCCAAAGCTTGGACCCTAACAGGTACTACCACTCTGGGTCAGGGTGGACCTGGAAACAACAGTAATTAAGAGGTGATTCCATGCTCCTCACAACCTCCCAATCAGAGGCCTTTCTGCCGGGTGCAGTTTACAGTCATACCCAGGGCCTGTATCTTCATATTATAAGAAAAATACGTCGATAATCTTTCTTTAATATCATATATATCCTTCGTTTCAAATTATAAACGAGGTGACATTTGTTCATATTGTCCAAATCTACCAGTCGGAAATGCTCACAGTATAATGGAATTAGGTATATGCGTAAGCTGTATAAAAACTGTATTGCTCTGCGTAAATATGACTTGCCCTCTTCTAAGAAAGATATTATAACATCTAAACTTTCAAAAGGAAAATATATATTAGAAATATTGAAAATAATTAGAAGATATCACTAAAGTTTAAAATGATTTGTTTCTGCTTCTACGAAGGTATGTAAGGGGACCGATAACGGTCACTCGAGGGGTTTTTACCGGCGTCTTTGTCACGAATAAAACGCGAAGCTGTAAATAACTTATGTCTAACCAGTGGAGCATTTTTTAGGAGATTGGAGAAGCAAAAGTGTCCAGAAGTACTCACTATCGTTTTCTAAAAAGTGCGGGACATCAGTGATACCAGTGTCAAAAGTACACATAATAATGTGTTTGAAATGGTCAAAGAAAAACATTCCTTGAAAGTTTTTTTTTTTTCCCGGATTAAAATAGTGCAAGACTTGAAGACACTTGTGGTTGAAGAAAAGTTTGCTTCAAAAATGGTCGAGATTGTCACCAACTCTTGGTAAACCTACAAGAAGAAGGAGGTATTATGATTTGATCAGGTATTATTGAAGATATCATGGTTAGTCCGTGGAGAGTGACGGATTGTACGAAAATAACCGCAAATTCTTATATAGCCTTTCTCAGAGAACGTCTGGAATGATGGTTAAAATAGCAAAGAATCACCTTCAGAAGAACCATTTTATTCATGCAAGATAATGCTCTTTTGCATTCAGCCCATAAAACGACAGAATGCCTGTAGAAATTAGGCTTGTCTAAATTCTCTAATTAGGCTTTTCTCGGAAATAGCCTGTTAATTCTCCAGATTTAAACTCAGGTGAAAACTTGTGAAAAATTCTGAAGCGACATGTAAATGAGAATGAATGCTAATTTAGAGGCAAGGATGGCTTATGGCAGGAAATAGTCAACGATTCACGCGAAATTACATCAGAGGAGATCCAAATATTGACTTGTTCGATGAGCCAGCGCCTTATCCAAGTCATTTAAAAAATGAACATATATTACATATAATATATTCACTATCCTTTCTGAAATTTTAGTTTTTTATTTCGATTTAACTTAACAGTATGTAACTATTTAATTCTGTAAATTAAGCAGTTAAATTGTTATTTTTTTCTTTTTTTACAGGGATATTGATTACCCCTCGCTAATAATTTGACACAGTAATAATTTAAGTAAATTTGTTTACTTAAATTAAATTTAATTTTACTTTGTTTACGTAAATTTATTTGACCGTAACTTTTGTTCCTTTTTCTAGAACCTTACAATTTTTCCAGAGTAGATGTAAATACATGTTGTCATCATTCTCTAATTTCGTTAAATTACAACCAGATAGTGTAGAAAGGTGCCACCTCATTAATAATATGTTATATATATTAAAACCATTTCGTTAATCTTTCCGTAACATTGTATGTTGACATTTGTTGACATTACGATACATTTCAGAGCAGAGATGGTTATTTGCGTAAATTCGAAAATTATGTTATATAGGCTTGATTTGATTTCGTTTAGACTCTGGTATCATTCGTGGTCCAGTGGTCTAAGACGTGCCACATCAATTGGTGACTTCCCGTATGTTTATAGTGTCGCAGGTTCGAATTCTGACGAATGACGCACAATTTCGTACAAAAATTATCGTAAATAATAAGGTCGATAAAATAAATGTACTTTTTGATTAAAAACAGAATCGATTATATATATATCCGCAGACAGATCTGTATCACAGCTCATTAGACAGGTTGGACATCCGATTGCTTCTAGCCAGGATTGAAACCCGACCGAATTTACATCAGTTGGTGATTCTCTCTCTGAGCTATGGGCGCTCAGTAGCGGGCTTTATACAATGTAAACACACGCCAGTAACTGAGAGGATTCAAATTCATTATTGAATAAACTATATATATGAAAAGTATCCGCCCATGTCAAAATAAGTATAATTTATTTATTAATTATTATTTTAACATGAAATCAAAACGAGAGGAAAGAGTTTAGCATTCTGTTTTATTTTAAATTTGATATGGGCAAAAGATTTTACTACTAGCATCTCGAGAAACCCAGAAATCACGTCAGAGATTTAATCATGAACTTCTTCTTTTATGTGCCTTGTTCTTTCAGGACGTAGGCGATCATATTTCTCTACTTCTTCCTAGCCCTGATGGGTCTTAGTATGTTTCCTACTGGTACCCAACGCAACACCCATTCCGTCATCCACCTGTTCAGGCCCTTCAAATATCCGCTGCCTTAATCTGTCTCTTTTTCCTTCAATCTGCCCTGTCAGTATCAGGTTCTCCAAGCCCTCCTTCTTCATTGCATGTCCCAGAGACTTCAGTTGTCTCTTCCTGATGCTCACTATTAATAATCTTTTCATTGCCATTCTTTCGAAAACCTTATCATTGCTCACATGCTCGGTCCATGATGTCAGTAGCGTCCTTCTGTAGAACCACATTTCCGCTGCTTCAAGTTTTTTCTTCAGCTTCGATAATATTGTCCAGCATTCACTGCCATATTGAAGAAGAGACATCACATAGCAATTTAGCACTCTTTTCTTTGTTTCTAGTGAAATTTTCCTGTGTCTTGATACTTTACCCAGCTTCTGGAACGCGTCGTTCGCCATGCCAATTCGCCTTCAGATATCTGTGTCGCACTTAGAACACTTCATAGGTATTGAAAGTTTTGTACTTACTTGATTCTAGTATCTCTCGCCTGTATTTGGCATTTTGGGCTGCTCTTTTTTGCTGATGACCATGCATTCATTTTCTTGCAGTTTATTTGCAGTCCTTTTTTTGTCACTCTCTTCAGCTACCTTCTGTAGGTAGTTTTTTGCCCATCAAGTTCTTCCAAAGACTTGGTTAGGCCATATAAGTGGGAACACCAGGCTCTTAATCTCGGACAAAAATTCTTGTCTGATTTTCCCCAGGCGAGACTCTACACTTCCTCGGAGACCCGTTTGGGTTCCTCTCCACCTGAAGGCAGAGAGTCCGACGACAAAGTGAATTAATGACCTACGCAGTCGATCTCCTCAGAATGTCAATGACACTCTAAAATCACAGAGTGCTATTAGCGTTTATTTTTATCGCAACCTCGGTCCAGAGAGCATTTCTTTCTTCAGAGCGCCACAACAATATGTACACTAACGGCCATAATTATTAGGCTACTCTATTTTTTTTTAAAGAAATGATGTATTTTATTTTATTTTTAGTCTTTGTTTTTCTTTTTTAATTCACTCTTGTGGAATTGTATGTTTACACCCACCTTACGTTTTAATATTTACTGATTAAAGTTTATTTTTAAACGAATTCCATCTGCCAACAGTTTTTTTAAGTATCCCCTTGTGTTTTGTCCTTCTTTGACCCTGTGTAATAAAGCCAACGTAGCCCTTGAAGAGTGTTGGCCGAAAGTTTCCTCGGGTTGGGATAATTATGACGTCCATTATATTTAAAACTATTACTTTATTCTGTGGATACAAATCTTTGTTCATATATATATACATATAAAAATGTATATACTTATTTCACCCCTTATCTATATACATTTTTTAATAATTGTATTGCTCCAAGTAAGGCATTATACTGCCACTGTTGCGCAGGGGATAACATAGGAGAAAAGTTATGAGAAGGAGTGACAAAATACATCGGGGTATCAGGAAGCGGATAAAAGAGGGATAAGGATACTGCAGAAATGAGGTGCGAGCATGACAGGATGCTTCTGGAGTAGAATTTGCGTTTACATCTTACTGGATTCATAGTAAAAGGGTGATACCTAGTTGCTAATCTTGTGGCTCGAGTAAATTTATATGTAAGGGGCACCAGTGAGCTAAGTTAATCAGGCAGAAGCTGTGAAAGTACTTGTAGAAGAGACACAGGGAAACCACACTGCGCCGGTGAGAAAGTGACTTTATCCGAGCTGCTAAGTCGGGATCGATCACATTACAGATTCTCCGTTAAATTTTGTCAAGGACCCCTAGGTGGATACCAGAACACACCCGACCAGATATGGCAGCAGTATTCAATGCACGGGCGGATGGTAGATTTGTATACCTGCAGGATTGTTTTAACCGGGAAAAACTTCCTCTCCGTGCACAGAAATCCGACCTTCTTAGCAGCGGATTTAGCTATGGATTCTATGTAGACATTCCACTTGATGTCTGTTGTGAGAGTTTACCCGAGCAGGCGCAGTGTTTTATATTCAGGGAGGCTACACTGATTCATGCTAATGGAGGATAGGAGCGATTGTCTGTGAGGGTTAATCGACAGCAGCTTCGTTTTAGAAGCATTCAAATTCACGAGCCATTTCTTACCTCAGTCCATTACGTATTGGAGGTTTTCTTTAAGCTCGGCGGCGAGGTTTGCTTTGTCGGCCTCGGCAGATTTTGGATATGGTGAGAGTAAACCGTAGTTTCGTCAGCGTATATATATATATATATATATATATATATATATATATATATACTAGAATACTTGGTATATTAATCAAGTAAATTTCCATAGAGACGAACTCAAAAGAACTCAATGTTAAATTCATTTATTTAATTTAACAAAGTAATATAATTTAGAAAAACATTCAGATATACTACAATTTCATGGGTAATACGTATTTCGCCGCTGGATGACCTTGCGGCTCTTCAGACCCAAGTCATCCAGCGACGAAATACGTATTACCCATGAAATTGTAGTATATCTAAATCTTTTTCTAATATATATATATATATATATATATATATGTGTGTGTGTGTGTGTGTGTGTGTGTGTGTGTGTGTGTGTGTGTGTGTGTAAACACAAACTTATAACTATGCTCGTTTCGAAAACCCTCCGCGTATCTACGTGGAAGGAAAAAATGATTGTAAAAAAAAAAAGAGCTAAGCACATGAACATCAGTTAAAGGGATTCGGACCGACTCAGCACGTAGCCTAAAGAAAAAACCGGAGACGATAAATCATCAGCGTTCCCTGACGATCCGCTTAGGTAGGTTTGTTGGCTCACTAGGTTTACTTTATTTATATATATATATATATATATATATATATATGTATATATATATATATATATATATATATTATGCTATGCTACATGGAGATCATAATACTTAACGAACCCTGTTTTAATTACGCCTAAATTACCATGCATATGTCTGAAGAGATATAGATAGGTTCATCTCTCGTCCGATTAATACCACCACTTGTTTTTGGAACAGGAATAATAGTTTATCCCTTGTTTCCTCCTTAGAGGAAAAAAAAATTCTAAATATTTTTTTCCCTCAGTAAGCGGTAGATAAGTTCGCTTATTGACCTGTTCAAAAACCTCTTCGGGCTGCTTAACAAAAAAAGTAACTTATTTTTATTTTTTCTTGTTCAACATTGGATTTCTGGTTCTTTCGAAAATCTCTTACAACCTTGTGTTTTGGTGGCATTATTGCCTTGCTTGTGATGAATTCATTTTACAAAATATCATGATGTTACTTTATTTTGCAGATAATAAATTGACATTGTTTTGTACTAAACCAGGCGTTATAAAAATGAATATTTAGTAGATTTTACAAATATCTTTGACAATAGTTCTTCTCTTGAAAGGTGATTTTAAAATTTGAGATTTCCATTTCCTTGATGCGTTTAAAGAAAAGAATCCAATCGAGAGTGATTCATTTCTTTCTATAAATATTTGTTTTTCACTTTTAACTTGAATCTAAAAAAATCAAACATAATCGTGTGATTATTATTTTTGCTCTTTCTCTCTCACATTTTTTATTATTGCTGTTTTTTTTTTCACAATCAGAATTGCAACAGAGATGAATGCCTTTGTCTGACACGGAAAACGATTCTAAAGATCCAAAGTTCGTATTGATTTATGAATTTCATGACGTCTCCAAAGAGATAATTGTCTCAGCCAGATTGATGGAACGATTTCGTGCGCAAGAGTCTATTTTACAAACTGTTTTCTCTTTGGCATAAGGAATGGTGGAGAGGTTACCAAGATGTAATCAGCGAACAGAGTACGAGTGTTTGCAGTGGCTGCACCAGTCAACGAGGTCATAAGTTTTACCTGGCAAATCACTGGAAATAAGTGACTATAAAGACGTTGACAGTGATTTCTCACGGGTGGAGCCATTTTGATTTTAAATGGATGCTCTCCAATACAAACTAAACTTAAAGATACCACCAACACACAATATAATAAAAATACACTACAAAAGTTTCTATTACACGTTACTATATATTTATACGCCTGTTTGGAAACAGCAGAAATACCAGTTAATCTATTAGACAAACGTTAATGACAGAAATTTCTTGGTGGCTTGAAAAATATATATTTATCGATAGAAGGCAACTTTCGTATATGTATCAGTACGTCCGTTGTGGTGTAGTAGATAATGTCTCGGAACGAGAAATCGGAGACTCGAGTTCGAATTCCTGACGAATTGGTTGCATTCATTTAAGCGCAAATACACTTATTATATTAATCCGTCTCTTCTCTCCAGCTACAGGTTAAATAGCCGGACGTAATGGATTCGATAGCCTGAGTGTTAACCAGTCTACAGCAAAAATTAATGGCAACCTACTGCGAAAGTCTTTTGTCTAAGCGTGTATCACGTATGGAACTTAACTGACTAACTGATCAGTAGGTTGAAAACCGGTCTTTGGTTTTTTAACGTGTGAAGCTGTCTGTCAACATACATTTTTAAGTTCTATGTCTCCACTGTTTACATCAATATATGCCCTATCTCCAATATTAAATGTTTTTTCCAATCAAAATAGAAACTGCCGTCTTACGTATCAGTCAATAAATTGCCATACATGATATACTCTTCGACGTTCATGTTTCGAAAGAGACATTACTGAATGGACAGAAGATTTTTCCGCTGAAGATTTTTTTCGTATTACTTTCGGTGGTAGACTGGTTGCCAACCAAGGCTATAGAACCCAATCTGTCATGATGTTTAATCCATAGCTAGAGGAAAGAGACAGATTAATACTTTTCCTTAGTGTATTCGCGCGTAAGTGAAAGCAATAAATTTAACTTGAATTTGAACTCGGCTCAGTGATTTCTCGTTCCAAGCCGATGTCCACTAGGCCACAACGCACATCCGCAGTGAACTACTTCTGAGAAAATTTGAAGTCCTAATACGATTTATTATTGGCGGACACAACTTTAACAACTGTCCAGAAGCTGAGTAAAGTACTAACACACAGGAAAATTTCACTAGAAACAAAGAAAAAATTGCTGGATTGCTATGTGATGTCTGTTCTTCAATACGGCAGTGAATACTGGACAATATCATCGAAATTATGGTCAAAACTTGAAGCAGCGGAAATGTGGTTCTACAGAAGGATGCTGCAGATATCGTGAACCGAGCACACAAGCAACGATGAGGTGTTGGAAAGAATGGCAACAAAAAGGAAATTAATACTGAGCATCAGGAAGAGACCACTAAAGTTCCTGGGGCATGCAATAATGAAGGAGGGCTTGGAGAACCTGATACTGACTGGCCAAATAGAAGGGAAAAGAGACAGAGGAAGGCAGTGGATAACATATTTGCAGGGCTTGATCAAGTGGATGATGGAACGGGGGTTGCAAGGTGTAACAGGAGCAAACATACTAAGAGCCACAAGGGATAGGGAGACTTGGAGAACCATGATCGCCTACGTCTTGAAGAGACAGGGGACATAGAAGAAGAAGAAGAAGAAGAAGAAGAAGAAGAAGAAATATGCAGATAACGCAGTAGTGATAGCTAACCCAGAAATGAACACTGCTGGAAATCCTGTCAAGAAAAGACTAAACATAAACTGTTACAAACCAAATCTATGTTTGTCAGAAATAGACGAACATGTGAAAAACGAATGGGAAAAACAGAATAAAAGTTTCAAAAATGTAAATAAATACAAAGTGTTTTAACAGAGCATGTAAAAAGAGGTGTTTACATGCCTTCCAAAAGCAAAACAAGCTTTTAAGAAACGGGAAGGTTTCACTGGAAAAATAGAAAATGGTACTGAACTGTAATGCAATACTGGTACTTCTATATGATAGTAAATGTTTGACAATCTTATTATAGATTGAGAAAAGACATGAGGCAACGTAAATATAGTTCTACAGAAGGATGCTGAGACTGAATATATAAGCAACGAGGACTTTTGGGAGAAAATAGAAACATTACGTCTCATACGTGGCATAAGAAAGAGACAGTAATTTCAATAGTATATAATATGGAAAGATGATTTGGAAAATTTGATACGCACAGGAAAATTTGAAAGCAAGTTGGACAGAGGAAAACAGCGTGTACGTAAGGATTTTTTGTGTGCGTTTGATGGTACAAGAATTAGAAAAAAAAGGGAAAAAGCAAAATTTGTGAGTGTTATAGGGTCCTCCTACTAGGAATGAACTATTCCTATTGTTATATGTAATTACCTGCGTGACTTCCGAGCAGTTAACAAAGGCAGAAACAAGAGCGGTTAACGAAGCAGTTAACAGCAATAAGCAGCGTAATAATACCTTCGGACTTACTTATTTCTATATTACTTATTTTTAAGACATCCTTTGAATATCTTATTTCTTGTTATACTAATACACTGTTTTTAACTTACCTTCTTGTTCCGTGTCTTACTTCCGACACAAACCGGTCACTAAACTTTTCACAACTCCACAACAAATTGGCGACGAAGATCCAAAACAGTGAGGGTCCATGATCGCTCACATACTGAAGAGACACAGCATAAAAAAGTAAAAGAAGAAACTTTTGAGGGCACAGCCTGGTGGATGAGAGAGTAGCGTATATTACAGAGGTCAGAGTTCTAGTTCAGGTGAAAAAAGATTTCAAGTGCTGATAAATCTTCTCTCGGATTAAAATTTGGCGCAAGACAAATGATTTGTAAATATGGGAGCAACTTTTGACTAATGCTAATATTAACGATTTCACTGTTTCAAAGAACATATTTTTGAGTCTTTAAATTTACTGTCGAATCCAATGTAAAACGGTAAAAATGAGAGTAGAAATATTGAGCTTTGCTATAGATATCACAAATTGATAAGCGATATTTGGGATCTGAAATTGAGAATCAAGAACTGGATGTATGTCCTAATGATAAATGCACAATTATGGAAGCCACAGGGCAAGACAATATAGATATTAGTCTGTCAAATAATTAATGATTCTTTCTTGCACCAATGTTATATACTGCTACTGAGTATATACTTGAATCATAATTGACAAAAATAAACTGCAACCAATTCGGCAAAAATAAAAATTGAATCAAAATTATAATCTTCTCACGCAGAATGAAAGAAATATAAACTTCATAAAATGACGAAACATAACCTGAAATTCTTTCAGCGAGAATATGCTTAAACCAAATGTTATCTTTTTAGGAAAAATGGCGAAACATTACTTAGAATCAATGTGACTTGCTTCATCAACACTTGTATATATAAATTAAAATATCCGGTATTTTTTTCACTTCTCTTCGGTGACTTGGTTGTATTGTGGAATGGGTGGTTGCGTCGGAGGTTAGCACAGACACATCGAATAAGCAGCCAGTCAGAAGGCTGAACCTTCTGTATTCTCTCTCGGTCTGAATTCAGCTGCCGTTAAACTTGAATTCTCTGTCAACTGGACTTCATTTTTATAGGCAACCTCATTGATACCTGGAATTCCGGTAAACTCTGTTTCACCTAGGCTGTTGACTATTTTTTACTTTTGTTCGTCAAAACAAAATCTGGCCTGCACTTTTCAAACTAAGTGACATCTCCCTGCGTCGCCTAGGACAAAATAAACTTCCTGTCAAAATTCCACACCGACTCAACGAGTATACAACACTAATCTTCGAAGCAATAAAATTCCGAATAACTTATACATCACTATTTACAATGTTCGGACTACAGTCCTCATCTTTATTGATATGTTTACGATGTTCCGGCCTTTTTCCGAAGCTAGAAATTTCAAACCGAACCTTGTATTATGATCACTGGGGTATATAATTCTCATTCCCTGTGCGACGCCACTTCTGGTCGCCATATAGTTATCTCCCTTTAATTTAACTCTCTAAATTATTTGTTCTCACAACTGGTATTGAAATCACAATTATTTCAGTCTACTCAATACCAGGCTACATAAGTGGTGAACAAAATAAGAGAATGATATATCCCAGTGACCATAATAAAGGGTTCGGTTCGAAATTCCAAAACCTGATGAAGGCCGGAGCGTAAAACTGCTGCAACTTCGTAAACATGGCAATAAAGATGAGGACAATTGTCCGAACAATATAAATAGTGTAAATACTCTCTCATCTCAGAAGTATAGATAGCTCGTACATCGTCTTCTTTTATAAGTCCTGTTCCTTCAGATGGTCGGTAATCATGGCTCCCTAGAACTTCTTGTCATTACTAAATTTTGTCTTATTGTTACTTATCCCAAACGCTGTTCTGCTATTCATTTACTCAAGCTCTCTAAATAAGTTATGCACTATTTTTCTCTGTCCCACCCACTTTCAATATGTCCTGTGGGTCTTTGATTTTTTTCTTTCTTTTGATTTGTTTTCTGTTTGCTAACAACCATGCATTATGTTGTCTTGCAATTGATGTTTAATCCTTTCTTCTCTCTTTCTTCCACTGCATTCTGTAGAAGTTATTGAAGTTACCATTCTGTGTTTTTTATCAACACTGTGCAATCTTATGTTGTTAAGATTGTGGCTTCCAGGAACCAGTCCTTTTAGAATATTCGAAATTCCACTTTCAGCTCAGCATGTTTACGAAACGCTGATTCCCGGTAATACGCAACACTTCCACCAAATGAACCGAAGCTATCGTTCTAAAGAACATTTCACCGTAAGGCGAATATACGTCTTAGTCGGCGTCAGTGCCTTATTTATACGCAACACTTCCGCCAAATGAACCGAAGCTATCATTCTAAACAACATTTCACCGTAAGGCGAATATACGTCTTAGTCGGCGTCAGTGCCTTATTTATACGCAACACTTCCGCCTAATGAACAGAAGCTATCGTTCTAAACAACATTTCACCGTAAGGCGAATATACGTCTTAGTCGGCGTCAGTGCCTTATTTATACGCAACACTTCCGCCTAATGAACCGAAGCTATCGTTCTAAACAACATTTCACCGTAAGGCGAATATACGTCTTATTCGGCGTCAATGCCTTATTTATACGCAACACTTCCGCCTAATGAACCGAAGCTATCGTTCTAAACAACATTTCACCGTAAGGCGAACATACGTCTTAGTCGGAGTCACTGCCTTATTTCGCAGCTAATTGTGTCGGAAATTAAATCTACCATAAAACTAGCAGTATAATAATTTATAATTACTATAATTATAATTTAGAATATGTTCAAATTACCATCTACTAAAAAGTGTACATTTTGTTTTGCCATTGTCTTAGGTAGTAAACGCTATTTTTTTTAAGGGAAATGGAAAATTTGTTTCCGTTGATTAGTATATTTTTGTGTGCGAGATAAAAGGGTAGGGAAAAAGAGAAACCAGAAAGTGGGGTCGTTAAAGAGACATTGAGGTGATAAAAAACAAAAAGAGGAAAACCGGAAAGCAAGAGAAACAACTAAAAGCGAAATGCTGAAAGGGTCAAAGAAAAGCGCCAGGTTAAAAAGTAGGCAGTAAATTATAGTCATATACAACATTTGATGACCCGTCGTTTCGATTCAACAAAGAGGGGGAAGTAAAAAAATGCATAGAGGGGAGCAGGATATGAGAAAACAAAACACTTTGTAGTAGGCTGTAAATTGAACCTTGTTCTGAATTATAATTTATAATAAATATTAATAGCTCTATTTCTATACTGAGCACTGTTTTAAATTAATGTTTTGAACGTCGTTAATATTTTCCTCATTCCTTATTCATTTATATATATATATATATATATATATATATATATATATATACTAGCAGTATAGCCCGGCGTTGCTCTGGTGTAATGAAAGCTTTAAAACTAATCCATGATCCTGGAGCTCAGACTCTTTGGACGTTGGCATGAAAGACTAAAATGCAATAGTTGCTTCCAGTTAAAGCAAAACTGTAGACTGAAAGAAAAATGAATGGATGTAAGTCAAATTTTGATTTCCTGGTATCGATATCAAAAAGTTTTTTCGTCGTAAACTGAATTTTGAAGGGTAAATAAGTCCTCTGAGTAAATAGTACCATGGCGGAGACTAAAAACTACGATTATACCTACTTAGAGCCAAACTCGAAGCAAAAACTAAAATAAAAGGGTTGAAAAACTGATTTTGATCAGACCCGGTATCTTGCTTTACATATATATATATATATATATATATATTATCGATTTTCTGCACTATTGTAAAATCTGTAACCTTGAAACTTCTCAATATCGTTTCTTATGTCTTTGTCTATGAGTGCATCAAATTTTATTAAAATCGGATCACTCCTTCTATAACCCGATTTTTTCGATTATCGATTTTCGGTATTTATCGGGGGTACCTCGACACAAAACCTAGCTAAGAATACTCGCAGACGCTTATAGTAGAACTGTGTAAATTTTCAAGAAGGTCGGTTCAGCCGTTTCGGAGTCTATAAGTAACCGACGCACACACACACACACACACACACACACACACACACACACAGACAAAGTTCTATTCATAAATAAGTTTAGATTTAGATATGATCCATTATTGTACATAATTAGGTCATAAAAATGTATTTTATATGAACACTACATTATGAAAATTGAGATGTAGTATAGTTAGTGGCTCCGTATCATTGATTTTCAGGGTAAAGGGGAAATACAAGACCCTTGCATCAAAACACACAATATACTAAATATACTAAAAATAAGTTAACTTGTACGCTGTTATAGATATATATAGTCGACGATGGTGTATTCAACCAGTTTCTTTCGCCAAACGAGCGACATCATTTTTGCCGATAGATTTTTCTCTTGTGAGCCGAAACAAAAAAAGTGGAGATTTCAATTCCATTAGCACCATCAGTGTCATTTTAATTAAAATAACTGACGTTATTTAAACACAATGCCTGCACACACGTGACCTTGACGGTTTCTCACTTAATTACAGTTATCCATTATTTCAAAAATGTCTTATCTGCTGCATTTTATCAATTTACTTTAGAAAAGACCTCGGATGCTTGGCGTGGAACTGTTGTCTCGCAGCCGAGTTCGACAGTAATTAGATTGATCCTCTAACAGCTGTAATTCTTATATTAAGCAAATATTCTACTCCTGCAGCTTCTTCTCTCGCACTTCCTGCCTGTGGAACTCGCTCCCATATTCTTGTTTGATGGCTACAACCTCCAAGAATTTAAATGCAATGTCAATATTCATCTATTAACCACTGGATTCTAGCTCTCTCCTCATCCCGTATATCCTTCCCTTTCCCTCCACCTATGTAACTGTCATCACACCTGCATTCTCCTCTTTCTATTGCTCTTTTCTAACTGGTCTGTACTCCTCACTCTTTTCTAATTAATCTTTTTACAGTTATGTAGCCCCCCGCACGCCAGTGGCATTTCCGCCTTGCTCGGGGTGAAATGATTAAAAAAAATATTTATTTTTGTTACAGTAAGGTTCGAAAAGTACAAGGCCCCATAGCCACTCGTGGTAGATGGTTCAGTTAAGAGGCAGTTTATACAGCTAAGTTGGGAAGATAACGATTAACCCGAAACTTGAACAGGTTAAGATTGTAGTGATCTGGGAAACATTCTCTCGGAAATGGCTAGCAAGAAGATGTTATTCGAGTGAAACTGACTTCTCACCGATAGAATACGGAGGGAATGTGGATGGTTTTCAGCAATATAAGTGGCATGGCTGGTCCTGACTGTGATGGGTAGGTCTGGTGGAACCAAGGAATATAGTTCGTCCAACCACTTTCCATGGTAAAAGAGATAGAGCAGGGAGAGACTCTCTACATCTCCTCCGTGAGAAAGAGATTGGAAGGTCGTAAATAATTCTATAATTATCTACGTTTTTTTATCAAACCACTGCAGTTTATTCAAAGCCAGAAAATATTTTTAGATTGTAATTTTTTCTTTTTAGATAATAATGATTTAGTGATACAAGTCTTACTAATTTGCCCATAGCTGGGGGAGAAGAGGAAGAATCATATCTTTTCCAATGGTATTTTAATGTAGGTTAATATAACAAACTTAACCGGAATTGGAACTTAGCTCTCTGATGACCAAATTCTAAGACATTATCTATCATACCACTTACATATTCGAGCAGCTGGTATTCCCAAGTTATCACCCATCTAAGTAATGACTACATCCAGAATTTGAACTTTAATGTCTTTAAGCCAACAAGAGAATTAGGAATATTTTCTCGCATATAAATTGCTAAATGGGTCATTTAATTCTAAATTGATTTACTCTTTTTTTTTCTTTTAGTCCTATTTATTTTATAAAATAGAAGATGGCACCAAAACTTTGAGTATATAGGAATAATTTAAGTACATATATACATGTATATATATTTAAAGTGAATAAGTATACAATATATATATATTCTTCATTTGTAAACGAATTATTACGAGAATATGATTGTACTGAACACTTTTTAATAAAACTTTATACTTGTCAAATTTTATTATGAACAAAAACTTAATTAAACAGTATATATATATATATATATATATATATATACATATATATATATATATATATTTCTACAAAAATAAAAATCTGAATACATTCATTTTATTGACATGTATTTTAATTATTTAATTGACATGTATTTTAATTATTTAAGTAAAATACCTACTAATTGGTAGCTAAAAATGCATCTAGGAATCATAAAATCCCCAAACTTTTATAGCAAAGCAAATATTTATAAAAAATGTGTCACACTTGTTTTAAATACCTACCAAAAAGAATACAAACTGTAAAATTCTGGGTAGTGGACAAATCTGTGAAACTCAATGTTGTGGGAATTTAATGCTTCTTCGAAGGTCATGACATACTTAAATCTAAAAAATATAGAAATATACGTCCGTGTGTGTCCATATGTATTGTGTCTGTACGTGTGTGTGAGAAAGATCGCGGATGGGATTTAAGTACTACAA
This sequence comes from Ascarosepion bandense, assembly GCA_037127315.1. NCBI lineage: Eukaryota > Metazoa > Mollusca > Cephalopoda > Sepiida > Sepiidae > Ascarosepion > Ascarosepion bandense. The sequence goes on from JBBBDQ010000258.1 coordinate 2,194,807, forward strand.
AGTTGTCATGTTTTTAATTGCTATAAAATAATCCAGATAACATACACACTTGTCTGAACTTGAATATAGTAATTTGAACTTGTTTAAACTCCAAGTTGTCTCATATTACTTCTCTCACACGCGGGTTTTCTTTTATTTTATCACACACTGTATCACAATATATCAATATTATTTGAGCGATAATGACACATAGTTTTACATAAATTAAGGGATTTTACGTGCATGGAACTGTTCATTTTTTTAAAAATAAGAACTTTATCGTGGTCGACAATAGAAATAAGAAAAATAGCTTCGAGATTCACATCATTTTTTTCTTATCGAAAGATCGACGATTTGTGACATATATAAGTCTGATTAGAGAGTACTTTAACCTGAACCTCTAATCAGAAGTACACTTCATTCGAATAGAAGCCAAGTGGTGATAATCATCGCTAAAATGACAAATAAGTTCAAGCCTTCTTTCTTTCATTCTAGTTATTGAAGGTTTCCTTCTTCTTCTCCTTCTTCTTCTTCTTCTTCTTCTTCTTCTTGTCAGTCATTTGGTGTTTGTCATTTTTCTTCTTCTTTTTCTTCTTCTTCTTCTTTTTCTTCTTCTTTTTCTTCTTCTTCTTCTTCTTCTTCTCAAGCATTTGGTGTTTGTCATTTTTCTTCTTCTTTTTCTTCTTCTTCTTCTTTTTCTTCTTCTTCTTCTTCTTGTCAGTCATTTGGTGTTTGTCATTCTTTTTCTTCTTCTTTTTCTTCTTCTTCTTCTTCTTCTTTTTCTTCTTCTTTTTCTTCTTCTTCTTCTTCTTCTTGTCAGTCATTTGGTGTTTGTCATTTTTCTTCTTCTTTTTCTTCTTCTTCTTTTTCTTCTTCTTCTTCTTCTTCTTCTTGTCAGTCATTTGGTGTTTGTCATTCTTCTTCTTCTTCTTCTTCTTCTTCTTCTTCTTCTTCTTCTTCTTCTTCTTCTTCTTCCAGAACGTAGGCGATTCTAGCTTTCCATCTCTTCTCCATCGTAGCTCGTAATATTTTTTTGTATTTTTGTCATTTCTCCTAAACGTAATAAAAACTCCGAGGAGTGAGGACATCATGGTGATACTTTACCGAAACTTCGAATCGGCATGACTCTGCTCAGTTAAGTGACAAACTTCTCCACATTAACCTTATTAAATCTTTATCTCTAAAATATCTGCTTGGCAAAATGTATTTTTATCAGTAAACCACTGAAAAACAACAATCTTGGCATTAAGTATCATAACAAGTCAACAGTATTGAGCACTCTGGAAGAATGGTAGACTTTGAAAAAAAAGTAGTTACTTTAGCATCTACGCATCGCTCATTCAGTAATAAATTAGAGCACTCTGGTTACTGGCGTATGATACATCATACGCTACAATCTGCCTACTTCTACCGAGCTCATAGCTCAGAGGCAGAATCGCCGACTGACACCAATTCGGTCGGGTTTCAATCCTAAGTTAAAAGCAATCGGATGTCTAACCGTACTGATGAGCTGTGATACAGCGAAACACATCTTTCTGCGGATGAATATATATATATATATATATATATATATATATATATGTAGCATATGATTTTTCAAACATATTTCATTGAATGATGTAGACTAGATACCTCCACTCATTTTCGATATGTAAATTTTACATTGAATTTTTAAAAATAAAAAAGGTTTCTTAAAATTTTTATTTTAGTTTTAATCGAAAGCTAAATGATTAGATTCACTATTTCTAGTAAGCAAAATACTATAGTGTATTTTAAACAGAAATTATATTGAGTACAGTATAAAATTTTTAGCTGTTTTCTTTTTAATTCATTAATTTTTCGGACATTTTTGAGCAATCGACAGATTTGTAAACAAAAGTAAATGTTCGGTTTTTAAAATCCTGCAAAAGTATAATATGCATCTGTGACACATTATTTTTAGTAAATTAGCAAATTTAATGTTACTTTAATCTGAGTTACTTAAATGTCACTTATTTATTGCATGAAATTTAGAATAAAACTATTCTAAACACAGGGTTGACTGTTCTAACTTTTCCACCGTAACGAAATGATTTAACAAATTCAAGATCACAAGTGACATAATTGTACACATTTTTTTCAAATAAGGGGAAAAAAAACTGTGAAACAAATGACCTTTTAATTTACACATAGGAATTACCATAGAAAAAAAATCTTCAAATACACACAGAAAAGAAAAATGAAAATTATTTACAAAATAAGACGGTTAGATGATTTATATTAACCTTTTCAATTTTTTATTAGTAAATATAGTCTTCACTATATGATTTGCCATCCTAACGTTTGCAAGTCCCGGAAATATTTTAAAAATATCCTTGAAAATTTATAAATTATTGTTATGGAGCCCTATCTTCATTGGAATTAACTCTTTCTCTTTCATAAATAATAACCTGCTAGACTTCTTAATGGAGGGAGTCGAGACGCAGTGTAACTTGACAGTTCGGACAGACACTTCTATCTGCTGATTAATAACACTTTCATTTGTATATATGTTATGGTTCAACCTACCTGCTTATTTTCGTGTATTTCTTCCTAGCCCTAACAGGCCACAACAATTATTATAATAAAAAAAAACAATTCTTTTAAAATTTAATTATTAATAGAAAAAATATTTTCTTCAGACTATAATGTCTGACATTTATATTATCTATTAAATCAATTACAAGCTTATCTAATTAAATAATATCATATTTTTATTGCATTTTCGGACTAGATTTTTGGTAAAAGTGGCTAAACAGTTTTAAAAAATATATACATGATTTACATTTCCTAATGAGTCCTTCACTTAACTTATAAAACTAATTTTGCTTACAGAATTTAATTTATTGAAATTTCATGAATTTACGTGGAGGTGGGTAAAAATGTGTGTATATATATATATATATATATATATATATATATATATATATATATATATATATATATTACCAATATTTTTATTAAATAATAATTTTAAAAATAGTTTTATTCATTTGTAAGTAAGTCCTAAAAGTTTCATTAAAATCCGATAAATATTTGATTTTTGGATGAATTTCCTAATTAATGTGTTATGTAATATAGCGTTTTCCATTGTAAACTCTCATAACGATTTGGCTTCACGTTAACGAAAATAAAAACAAAATTTTACCAAAATTTCGAACGAGTTAGAAAGAATTAAAAATTTTAAAAAATAATTAAAAATACTTTGATATTTCCTTTTAATAATAATATAAACATTTGGATGAAAAAAACTTCGTTTTACTAAGTTTGGGACCTTTTTCTTCATACTTTGCTGCTTTTTTAAAAATTTATTGGAGGTACCTAAATTCTGTATCTACTTATATTTATACTGATCCGTTCCAGTTGTTTAGTCAATTTTTTATGTTAAGATGAAATTAATCAAGATAGGCGCTGTGGTTTTGTTTTTTAACCGTAACACTTTCGAATTTTTCTAGGTCATTTTCAAAGGTAAATTACAAAGAAAAACTTATTGTAGCTGCGATAAAATTTGCATTTAGTTGTGATAATGAGTTTTAAAAGCACGCACGAACTCGCTCTGTTATAGTTATTTCATAATTTTTTTAATATTTATCCGTTGCAGTTATGAAGGTTTTTACAAAACAAGCGTTTTAATATAAGGGAGCTGACTAAAAATTGGTAGAAATGTACAATAACATTAGTATATAAATGTTATATGCACTTTAATATGTTTTTGCTATATTCGTAGTAAATTTTGTTGAGTTTTTGGTTGTTTGTTTTTTATATAGAAGACATCGAGAATTCGAAAATTTTGTTTATTATTTTCATTGTGTATTTATTGCTGTTGTCAGCACGTATTTTGCTGTATTGTGAAATATATCTGCTTGTTTGGTTCAAACTATTAATCTTATTCGTGAAATATATCTGCTTGTTTGGTTCAAACTATTAATCTTATTCGTGAAATATATCTGCTTGTTTGGTTCAAACTATTAATCTTATTCGTGAAATATATCTGCTTGTTTGGTTCAAACTATTAATCTTATTCGTGAAATATATCTGCTTGTTTGGTTCAAACTATTAATCTTATTCGTGAAATATATCTGCTTGTTTGGTTCAAACTATTAATCTTATTCGTGAAATATATCTGCTTGTTTGGTTCAAACTATTAATCTTATTCGTGAAATATATCTGCTTGTTTGGTTCAAACTATTAATCTTATTCGTGAAATATATCTGCTTGTTTGGTTCAAACTATTAATCTTATTCGTGAAATATATCTGCTTGTTTGGTTCAAACTATTAATCTTATTCGTGAAATATATCTGCTTGTTTGGTTCAAACTATTAATCTTATTCGTGAAATATATCTGCTTGTTTGGTTCAAACTATTAATCTTATTCGTGAAATATATCTGCTTGTTTGGTTCAAACTATTAATCTTATTCGTGAAATATATCTGCTTGTTTGGTTCAAACTATTAATCTTATTTTAAATATAGATTATCGTACATACACAGTTTCATCTAAACAACTCTTCGGCTTTCTTTGGTAAGAAGTTCATTGAATGACCAAAAGATATAACGGTACCAGCTAATGCATTTGACTTACTTGGGATTTCTTGGATGAAATGCTACACCGTTCGGCCCATGATTTGAGCACTATATTAAAACCCGAAGGTTTCTCATAGGAGATGCGCACAAATAATTTTACACTAATATTTACACAATGCAAAGACTTAAAGCCACTTAAGACAGTTGGTTAGTGAAGAATGTCATTTTAGGAACGTAAGAAAAGGGAGTAAAGACTGCAACATATGATGTTATGTTAAAGAGATTTCAATTAATCTCTAGACATAAGTTAACAAATTAACATTGCATCGGGGTCTGGTCTCCAAAAAGTACTTGTCATTAAATCAAATGTTTAATCAATTGTCAAAACATTTCTAATAGGTAGTATGAAATTTCAATAACAATAAAAAATCACATCAATATATATATATATATATATATATATATATATATATATATATATATATATATATAAATTAAATTTGTTTTTTATTTAGAATCAATTTAAATTACATTGCGACACAGAAATTTTATGTTTCAAACATTTACCTCGTCATCAAGCAATTTTGACTCATTTTTGGAAAATGATTTATATTTGAATGTAGAAAACAATACCCTTGTTATTTAAAGAGTTTATATGGAGGAGAAAGACAGAAAAAAGTTAAATTTTATGTATGTGTTTAATTTAACTAATCAGAATGATGTTCATCTTTTAAATTTATATAGGTTATATGTTTGGGGAATACAAGAGTTCTTCTTTCTTAACAGGAAAGTGTCAACTCATTCAGCTGCAGGCCAGACTATTCCTTTAAATAAAAACAAATTTAACTGTAGTTATATTATGCACTACGATATATGGCAAAATTTGACTTTATTTATCAACATAGTCTCATTCTAGAGTGATACACAGATTCCAACGCTTCTCCAACAACTAAATGTTTTTTTTTTTTAAGAACAATTTGTCTTTGGCCTCATCAGACTCATAATGCTATCTATCAAATCCATAACTTATTACATAACAAAACAATTCATCCAATCTAATCTTCATCAAAATAATCAAAACCTCATTAAATACTATTATGTATTAAATACTATTATGTATTAAATACTATATGTATTAAATACTATTATGTATTAAATACTATTATGTATATGACCAGAACAACAAATACCTGTAACAATCATAATACAGAAACAGATTTATGTAAAACTAGCAGTATAGCCCAGCGTTGCTCGGGTGTAATGAAAGCTTTAAAATTAATCCTTGGTCCTGGAACTCAGACTCTTTGGATGTTGGCACGAAAGACTAAAAAACAATAGTTGTTTCCACTTAAAGTGAAACCATAAACTGAAAGAAAAATGAATGGATGTAAATCAAATTTTGATTAACTGGTATCGATATCAAATAAGTTTTTTCGTTGTAAACTGAATTTTGAAGGCTAAATAAGTTCTCTGAGCAAATGGTATCATGGCTGAGACTAAGAACTACAATTATACCTACTTAGAGCCAAACTCGAAGCAAAAACTAAAATAAATAAAAGGGCTGAAAAAATACAGACATACAGGCAGATAAACAGAAACACAAACATTTTGCCGTTTATATATATATATATTATTGATTTTCTGCACTATTGTAAGAACTGCAACCTTGAAACTTCTGAATATCATTTCTTATGTCTTTGTCTATGAGTGTATCAAATTTGATTAAAATCGCACCACTCCTTCTATAACCGGATTTTTTCGATTAACGATTTTCGATACTTAGCGGGGATACCTCGACACAAAACCTAGCTAAGAACACTCGCAGACGCTTATAGTACAACTGTATAAATTTGCAAGAAAATTGGTTCAGCCGTTTCTGAGTCTATAGGTAACAGCCACACACACATAGACGCAAATACACACACATACACACACACAAAGTTCCATTTAGAAAATAAGTTTAGATAAATTGCTAGAACTGCTCCTCAGAATTCACTGAGAAAAAGAGCAGAAATTTTAAAACCTTATTTATAAACACAAAAGTGGTCTTAATACAATAGTTTATCAAATGTATTAGTTATACATAGATGTAAATTCAACCACAACTATGATCGAAAAAAAGACACATTTATTAAAATAGAAAGTAATTTACTTAGAAGAAAAAATTTTGAAAGTGCCACTATCGAATCATATCAAAATATAAATCTGCGTCCCCGATGTTTTTCATTATCTCTATTACTGAAAGGATTACATCTTCTCCAACAGACATGACTATAAAAATGTTAAAAATATTAACGGAAAACGTTTAAATTCATAACATCATGTTATTTAAGATATATATTGGAGTAGATAGACTAAGCTATCGCCCGGTTCATACTCTACCTACGTTTATTGAACAGGTTAAGAGGCTCATCTCTTGTTCCCTGTTTAGGATGTGGTTTCCGGCTTTCTCTTTTCCAATCTTCTCATTTTTTTTTTCAGTTGGAGTAGATAGATCTATCTATCGCCCGGTTCACACTCCACCCACGTCTATTGAACAGGTTAAGAAGCTCATCCCTTGTTCCCTGTTTAGGTTGTGGTTTCCGGCTTTCTCTTTTCCAATCTTCTCACTTTGTTTTTTTTTTTTCAATTGGAGTTGATAGATCTATCTATCGCCCGGTTCACACTCCACCCACGTCTATTGAACAGGTTAAGAGGCTCATCTCTTGTTCCCTGTTTAGGATGTGGTTTCCGGCTTTCTCTTTTCCAATCTTCTCATTTTTTTTTCAATTGGAGTAGATAGATCTATCTATCGCCCGGTTCACACTCCACCCACGTTTATTGAACAGGTTAAGAGGCTCATCTCTTGTTACCTGTTTAGGTTGTGGTTTCCGGCTTTCTATTTTCCAATCTTTTCACTATTACGTAGCCCCCTGCACATCAGTGGCGTTACCGCCTTGCTCGGGGTGATACGATTTTTAAAAAATAACAGATAAATTAATTCCATACTAAAATAATTTAAATACTAATTTGCATGAGAACAAACTTCACGAATATAACTTAATCACGTTCATTAGGCATTGAATTGAATCAATTTGCGTACTTCGTAGCTTGCCTGACTTTTCGGCTAACCTTATGAATACTTAGGAGCTTTTTTTTATATTCAATTAAAATAAAATAAAATTTTTGGTCTTATAAATACTTGTTACAAAATGAAATCCTTTCATTTACTTTAATAATATCCCTTAGAAGACGAAACAATTTGACAAAGATAAGTTTTCTTTTTATTCATTCATTAGCCTCTTCACAGGCAAATTTCAAGGATATTATTTTTCCAGTAATGTTATGTCCCTATGTTTGACTGTAATGTAATTTTTTGTGTTTATTGTTTGTTTGTTTTTAAGAGAGTTCTTTAAAGCTATCACGTGATGCACGTGGCTGGGCATCGTGCTAGTGTTTGTCTATTTTTTAAAAATCTTTCAAAACTCCATTTCCACTGTTAGATAATGTGAGGTTGATGGTAGGAGAAAATTGTTTGATATATAGTGCCTCTCTTATATGGAGGTGCCTTTAATATTGCGATTTAATTAGTATTTTTGAATTTGCAATCAAAATATTCTTAAGGATTCTTATAACTTGTAGGTTAATAAATGTTTTCTATTACACTGCTGTTAATGAGCACGTCCATAGCTTAGAGGTAGAAGCGCCGACTGATGTCAGTTTGGTCGGGTTTCAATCTTGGCTAGAACAGCATTGATGATCTGCGAAATAGGGCTGCTATTATATACATAGTCAGCAAATTGGAGTAGATAGATCTTCAATTGGAGTAGATAGATCCAATTGAAATAGATAGATCCAATTGAAATAGATAGATCCAATTGGAGTAGATAGATATTAATTGGAGTAGATAGATCTTCAATTGGAGTAGATAGATCTTCAATTGGAGTAGATAGATTTAACTGGAGTAGATAGATCCAATTGAAATAGATAAATCCAATTGGAGTAGATAGATATTAATTGGAGTAGATAGATCTTTAATTAGAGTAGATAGATCTATCTATCGCCCGGTTCACACTCCACCCACGTCTATTGAACAGGTTAAGAGGCTCATCACTTGTTCCCTGTTTAGGATGTGGTTTCCGGCTTTCTCTTTTCCGATCTTTTCACTATTACGTAGCCCCCTGCGCATCAGTGGCATTACTGCCTTGCTCGGGATGATACGATTAAAAAAAATATTTAAAAATAATAATCATTTTGATTGCTTCTAAATATTTCAATATTGTCAAGTTCTTAATGAATTCGTGGGTTGTGTGCATTTCTAATTTGAAATTTTAGTCTATGAAGAATAAACCTTTGTGTTGTGATTATAAATATGATATATATTAATAATTTAATAAATTTCATTGGACCAATTGACCATGATGTGCGCTTTTACATGAAAATCGGAAGAAAATAAAAAAGAAACCAAAAACCAAAAATTAGCCTTATACTCTTAATTCAAAATCTGACCAAATGACAAAGAATCATAATTTGTTAATCCTTTCTTTGTCTGTCTTTGAAATGCTCACTGGTCTCTCGTCTCCATATATAGAGAGATCATTTTGTAGCCTTTTTGGTGTTACTTTTAGGCGAACTGTAGAATCACTGAACTCTTTGACATTCTTCATGTGCACTGTCCGTATTAAATAGAAATTTTTGTTTTTATTTTTTACATAGAAATACGCTTGCCAACTTTCACATTCTTGATTAAACAATATTACATTTTTTAGTTTTATTTTATTTTATTTTTTTTGTTTTTTAAATATTCCAATTAAAATAAACAAACAATCATCCATAATGAAAAAATGCGTGAAAAATGCGTGAAAAAAATCCGACTCCTTTCATCATCTGGGTGACAAGTTTGCCTTGATAAAGTCCCTCAGAGAACGAAATGCTTCATCCAAGATATGATTCTATATTGTGTTTTTGTAGATATACACTATTTAGTACATTTATACACACACACACACACACACACAATATATATATATATATATATATATATATATATATATCCAATTTGTAAATGAGTTATTACGTGACCTAGGTTTCTACCATGAGTGGTGTCTTCAGGTGATTTGCAATAAATTGTAAGTTAATAATTTGGAAGTTTTTGCTAATGGCCTGAAGACACCACTCATGGTAGAAACCTAGGTCGCGTAATAACTCGCTTACAAAAGGAAAATATTTAAAAGTTCTACAAAATAATTGTATTGAACAGTTTTTAATACTAATGTGCACTGGTCTAATCTTATTATGACCAGAAACTAAGTAATTAATCAATCAATCAATCAATCACTCAATCAATCAATCAATCAATCAATATATATATATATATATATATATATATATATATATATATATATATAAACTTTATAAAAGATTTTAGATTATTACAATGGGTAATACATATTTCACCGCAAACTGATATTATCATCGCGGCTCGTCAGACCCAAATGGTACAACAGTTGGTCCTCAAAATATCCCCTCCCAAAAATTTCTTTTCTTTTATTTTATTTTACATAGACGCTCACATGAATATATTAGAATAGACATTTGTAATGGTTATTTACGAAAATTTCTCGCTCATTCGAAAAGAACACCAAAGAAAGAGGAAAGCAAGGATAAAGAAAAGATAGACGATTGGTTTATGTAAAGAAGAGAAAAAAGAGAAAAAAGAGAAAAAAGAGAAAAAAGAAAAAAGAAAAACGGGGAAACAGAAAAAACTGAATGGAAAGCAAGAAACGAAAAAGAAAGGACAAAGAGATACAATAAAAGGAAATACAGAATCACGAGAAATAAATGTTGACTCCATTTCTGCGTCTCGAACCACATAACTGTTCTCTTATATATATATATATATATATATATATGGAAAATAAATTATTTTATGCCTTCTATGAAGGTATTTTTACAAAAGCCTGAAATCTTCTCGCCTATACCACTTTTTTATATTACTTTCTTGTATTGCTGCATTTTATCACACTACTGTATTTTGCTGTTAATATGTTGATACACATTGCAAATACTCATTTCTAGAACGTAATAGGCTAATCAAACATTCACTCAAAGAAATTCCTGTACTAAACAGTCAAACCCAATTAAGCTTGTGTGTTGCGTTTGTTCATTTATATTTATTGTGTTTAGTCATGTGATTTAAAGTCGTAGACCACAGGGTCTACATTAAAACTCCATATGTAAAGCCAGATTTCATCTTCAAATGCTTTCCTACTCCAAGTCCGGGTGTACGTTGTGGTGCACTGGATATCGATTCGGAACGACCAATCAGGGAGCTGAGTTCGAGTTCGAGTTGAATAACTTGCATTCACTTACGCACAAATACCACTGTTCCTTCTAGTTATGGGTTACATAATAGGACAGATTTGGTTCTATAGCCTTGTCTGGCAACTAGTCTACTGCAGAAAGCAATGGAAACCTAATGCGGGATAATCTTCTGCCTAGTCAGTCATGTCTCTTTAGAGACATGATCGCCCAAGCGTGTATCACGTATGGCACTTAACTGACTAACTAAATATAATAGTTGAAAACATGATTAAGGTTTCTCCTGGGTATAAAGTGGAGGATGAGTTTTATATTGTTATGAAATAATAAACTGATCCCTAACTAATTACTACTTAATAATATAATACATCTCTTTCCATTCTAGATATGAATCAAATAGTAGGACAGGCTGGATTCTATAGCCTTAGCTGGCAACCAGTCTACCGCAGAAAGCAATGGCCACCTACTGCGGCATAATCTTCTGCCGAGTTAGTCATGTCTCTTTCGAGACATGATCGCCCAAAGTGTGTATCACGTATGGCACTTAATTGACTGACTCTAAGTCCGGCTACTGTTTAATGATAAGTAACTCATGTTTTCACGCTAGCAGACAGTCGGAGTTATTAGTTGTAATGAAAAGATCCTAAAATAACTCCATGGAAATTCTTATCTTGCTTTTGATTATCGCTGTTTGTCCCAGCTTCTGCTTTTCCTCCCTTTCCGTTCCCGCTTCATTGTCTCTTTCTGCCCCCAACTACCGTTGACATGTAAAGTAGAACAAATGAGAAGTTGCTTTTTGATTTAAAGGGTTCCCGGTTGTGGTCAGACATTGTGATTTCTACAAAGGCAGGCAACGTATCAGTGTCGCGATTTGTACAGTTTATTTTTAGAAGGACGTACAGATCGGTAAATTCACGCCCTGAAGATAGTTAAAAAGAATAATGGCAGATTTTATGATATAACATTTTAGTTATCTTTTGTGTACAAAGAATTACAATGGGCGAGTGAAGAAAACGGCTCGTGGTAGAATAGAAATACTGCGGTTTCTTGGAATCTATAAAAAATACAAAATACAGAATAGTCCTTCGATCGATCGAGAAGATAAAAAAAATATGCTGTTTGGTCATACTTAAAATGGGTGATGTTTTTAGCATCCCACATATTAAAAATATTCGATTTTTTTTTCATATGGATTATCAACGCTTTGGACATTATTTAAAGCCGAAAATTTTGTTTTGTAAGAAAAATTCTTTTACATGTGAAGTGAGTGAATATTGCATTAACAATTATTTTTTTCTTGTTTTTTTTTTTTTAGAGTCACAGGCCATACTATTTAATCCATAGCCAGAGTATTTGCTCATAAATAAATATGATAAACGCTACTGGAATTATAACTCGCCTCTTCAATTATTTCAGTCTAAGTTGCTATCAATTACACCACACGTATGAGAATGCTATAGAATCTGAGAAAATGGTCTGATTTGAATTAAGATATTCATAGCTTCAATAGCCGTGTCATATGCAAACTCTCATATGGATATGATAAATAGCCTCCAATTTGTTCAGAAATTTCTAAATAATCATTTATTTACAACAGCTTTCTCAGAACAGTGATTAAAATTGATTCAGGCGAATAGCTATGTAGAAGATACTTCATCAGTTATTATAGACTGGTATTAGAGAATTACAAACGAATGATATTTTCCAAGTTACAAAAATAATTCGAAGATTTCTAACAGAAGCAAAAACCAGAATTGATATCTAACGTAACAAACATACAAAATAATCAAGATGTCGACATTCCAAACTACCAAAAATTAGGAAGAAAGTTTCTATCAATTCCTGAAAGAGTGATAATTACTGAACTTGAAAAGCCTATTTTCCTGCAATAATGAATAAGTAAAAGAGTTTTATAATTTTTATCCGACTGTTCGGTTAATGAATGTCGAATATTTACTCTATAGAAAAGGCTCATCTTACCGTCTTTAATAAGAGACAAATGTTTCAACGACAAAATCTTGTAATATTAGGAGATATACTTGAAGCCCTCCGAGTTATGCAATCTTATTTGACGCCCAGGTATTACACTTTTTTTAATCTCTGTGGTTGGGTAGACTGTTTTCGTTTCACTGGCGATACCCAGAAGATGTATGCGGAATATCTACAGCACAATATCCGTGTTAAGGGATATTAATACAAATAAGACAAACACCAGAAAACAGAACAACAATTAGTAGAAGAGTGAAGTCTTTAAAGTCGCAGAGAGCACAGTCTGATACTAATCGTCAATGACACTCCGAAAAACCCAGACTGCAATTAGTCTTTATTTTTATTGCTACTCCGGTCCACAGACCATTTCATTCTTGAAAGCGCTAGAGAGGTGTTAGCTTTTTCAGTATTTGTCTATATTTTTGAGATGAGGTAGTATTTACACTATTTATATTATTCGGACTAGTGTCCTCATCATTGCTATCATTTGTACAACGTTTCGGCCGTTGTACGCTCCGGTCTGTTTCAGGTGCTTGGAATTTCGAACCGAATTTTATATTACGATCACTAGGGTCTAACCGAACCCTTTATTATGATCACTACTACCAAAGAGGCTTCGCACAAAGGAATGAGAATGGTATACCCCAGTGATCGTAATAAAGAGTTTGCTTCGAAATTTCTGGCACCTGAAGAAGGCCGGAGCGTACAGCGGCTGAAACGTCGTAAAAGTGGTATGAAAGATGGGAACAATAGTCCGAATAATGTAAATAGTGTAACGCTTTTTTAATCTATTACTGTTCAGTTATTTCTCGCCCGTTTCTAATTGTAATATAGCAATCTAGCCCCCACCCGAAGAAGGTTGATGAAATCGATGATATTTCCCGTCGATGAAGGGGTCAGCGAACGACAAGACAGGTGTTTGAGAAATACATCCTGTCGGCGTCTGGAGCGTATGTCGCAGGGTTATGAGTCGGGCTCGTTTGACCTTATTTCCGAAAGCGGCGGAAATGACTACGGAAGTAAACAAAACAGGTGTCTCTTGGAATTACGTGGGCGTTGCGTAGGCGAGACAAAACCGGAAGGAAAAGTCCCGGTTCTAGAAGACTATAAAAAGAAATCAACACACAGATTCGCCAGCAGAGAACGGCCAGTGGAAGCAGAGAGACACCACAGGCAAGACTTACACTCCCGTCGACTGATTCTATGCGCGCTCTCACTCTTCCATTCTCTGTTCCACACAGGCTCGTCGTCAGGAATAGAAATATAATCTTATATTTTTATATATGCGTGTTCTCGTTGTTTGTCGTCGTACAGTGATATATAACAGAATGTCCCCGAGTCATGGATTAAATAAAGGACTCATTTCGCAATCCTCTGTAGTATATTTATTAGTACGGTCAACTTGATTTTAATGGGTACACGTGCTTGAACTGGTATCCCTGATTTTTTAATAATTTTTTTAAAAATGTGAAATAACAACCGGTCTATATTGAGATATCTTACTAAAGATAATTTATTCAACTAGCAGGAAACGAAATTGTGTGCCTTTTCTTCCTTTGTTTTTTATCAATCCCGGAAATCGCTTTTTTGGCAAAGCATGTTACTATCGGATGTGCGTATTGGCGCAGGGGATATCGGCTCGGAACGAGAAATCGGGGAACCGAGTTCGAATTCCAGTTGAATTCCTTGCATTCACTTACGCGCAAATACCCTTGCGAAAGGTATTAATCTGTCTCTTCCCTCCAGTTATGGGTTAAACAATAGGACAGATTGGGTTCTGTAGCCTTGGTCGGCAACCAGTCTACCGCAGAAAGCAATGGCAACCTACTGCGAGCTAATCTTCTGCCCAGTCAGTCATGTCTCATTCGAGACATGATCGCCCAAGCGTGTATCGCATGGCACTTAACTGACTGACTGACTGATGTTACTATCATTTTAGTCAGTAATAAATAAAATAAGTTCCCTAGACACTTTTTTTAATCATTTCACCCCAAGCAAGGAGGTAACGTCACTGATGCGCAAGGGGCTACGTAGGGGTAAAAGATTAGATAGAAGGAGAGAAAAGAGAAAGACAAACCAGTTAGAAAGGAGCAAGAGAAGGTGATTCTCTCCTGCCTGTTCGGCCGTCATTGCCCACAGGAACCACTATTTTGACTTTTTCGGAGACATGCATCTGACCACCACAGGCGCCTATTTACCTCTGCTCGTAATGAATGCAAGAAGACCCTAAGCAGTGAAACAAGAACAGTCTAGCCCACCCCAGAGATTAAATAAAGGGTTCAGTTCAGAATTCCATATAGGTTACTAGAAATACACATAAGGAAGGCTGGAGGGCACAAGGCTAGAAACTCTGGGGAAAAAATGCAACAGAGATGAAGTGTATAGTCCGAATATTGATAGTTAAATAATATATACTCATTCCAGAAATTCAGATGAAAATGTAGCGTTCAGTTTTTAACTTTCTTTAGTTTTCCAGTTTAAAAATTTCCGTTGAAAGCTGTTGAAATTTTTAGCGTACATTCTCTTATTACTTGTTTTTAAATTAATAATTTACAAATGTTGAAAAACGCGCTCTACTTTCTTTAACAATCCGACTCATATCTTGGCGTTTTCCTTCATATATTTATTTTTAACCCACGATGTATTAACTGGGAGTTAGATAAGATTTCATTACCCGAACTGCTTCAAGAACATCTCCTACTATTACAAGATTTTGTCGGTTGAAGCCTTTAATTGTCTCTTAATAATGGTGGTAAGATGAGTCTTTTCCACAGAGGTTACATGACCGAACAGTTACAGTCGTTTAAAAATTATAGAAATCTTTTGCTTAAAACATAATTGCAGGAAAACAGGCTTTTTAAGTTCACCAATTATAATATTTGTATCACATATTTAAAGTAAAGCACAACTCTCGTTAGGACTTCTATGATTCCAGATCTGCTAATTTTAGTTTCATCCCCAGAATGCAAACAGTACTTTTTAAGACTATTTTTATCCGACATTATTACTTATTAATATAAAACTATATAGTTCGCCAGTCATCAGTTAAGTGTCATACGTGATACACGCTTGGGCGATCATGTCTCGAAAGGAGATTTTCCTGCAGTAGGCTGCCATTACTTTCAGCTGTAGACAGCTGACAACCAAGGTTATAGAACCCAATCTGTCCTGTTATTTGACCCATAGCTGGAGGGAAGAGATTGATTAATACCTTTCCGAAGGTTATTTACGCGTAAGTGAATGCAACAATTTCAAGTGGAATTTGAACTCGGCTCTCCGATTTCTGGTTTTGAGTCGATATCCACTGCATCCAAATGTACATCCATAGTTCGTACACGTGCTTAATTTGCTATTTCTTGTTTATTTTCTTAAACAGTGAAATTAGATTTCCTTTAGCAGAACTTCTCAGTCTGTGTTTGTTGTCGTTAATTTCACTGTTACCGTAATGTAAGCAACACTTTGGTCACTTTATATAGGGTGATTTCTTACGCATGCGCACGTAAAAAGATGCTTATGCATTAATCCGTATAATACAATGTTATTTTTTTCTTATTCCTTTCTTTTAAATCTCAGTAAAAAAAAAAGCAGCATTTGACTGAAATGTTCAGATTGTTATGTCCTTGCTAAATAGAGGTCAGCTACTCAAAGTAAACGCATTGTAGTTTCATCTCTTCGCTTATATTAAAATTAGGAAGACAAAAAATCAATGAAGAATCATGTTTCTATTGCATTTTCTTCGATGATAATAATAATAATAATAATAATAATAATAATAATAATAATAATAATAATAATAAATTTCGTTCTTGTGTCTATCGTATCTTTATTTAATTAAAAACTGCTATACAGCCTGTACTAACCTGACGAAGATTGCCGAGTGTTGTTTGGCAGTTGTTCTTACAGGTGTGTAATCTTTGTCGATACTTGCGTAATGAGCGCTACCTGCTATTCTATTCTCCGGGCGCCCTCCCTGCTATTCTATTCTCCGGGCGCCCTCCCTAAACTCAACAGTTCCAAGGACACTCTTGCGTTTTTTTTTTCATCTGACTTTATTGCACGTTATAAATTCTATTTTTGCTAATCATTTCACGTCAAACAATGCAACAGATCGACTGAGGTGCAAACTGAGTGTGAAATAATATAAGAAAAAAGAAAACATTATTAAAAGAGAGTGAACTAAAAAAAAAGGACAGACGATAATAATTAACATTGCATTTAAAGTTCTGAAGATCAAAGTTGACTGAAAAGCTAGAAACCGGAAGTGAGCTCAACAAGTAAAAAGAAGTGCGATAGAAGAAACTGTTAGCATAGAACTTACGGTTACATCTAGTCATTTTAAATATAAATGTTTAGACATTGTCTCCAACATAATCGTTGAAGTTTTCTCAACCGGAGCTTCACTCCAAAACATGAATAAATATCAGATTTTAGTTCTTTCTTGTCCCTTTTACATTTATTTCGGCACCGGCTAATCTGCAAGAGACATAAATGTCTATGGTATTACCAGCTTTTTCCTGAGAAGGAAACATTCGGCGTTTAGTGACCAAGCAACCAGTGTTACATAAGGTTTTGAATTAATTTTTAGGAAATTGGGTTTCTCAAGTTCACTAATTGTTACCGCTTTTTCAATTACCGATTTTTCTAAATACTTTGCTTAGCTTTTAGAAGACATCTTTCTCCCTCCCAATGCACCTTCGGATTTTGTTGTCGCGTTTTCCGTCCTCTGTTAAAAAATTGCCTAGATATTTTAATTTTTGAACTAGTTTATTTAGATATCTCTAGTTAGTTAATCGTGTTTTGGGCTCTCTCATTTGCTGGCAAGTATACATTTTTTTTTTAATCATATCACCCCAAGCATGGCGATAACGCCACTGATGCGCAGGGGGCTACGTAAGGGTAAAAAGAATGGAAATGAGAAAGCCGGAAACCGCATCATAAACAGGAAACAAGGGATGAGCCTCTTCACCTGTTCAATAGATGTGGGTGGAGTGTGAACCGGGCGATAGTTTAGTCTATCTACTCCAATTGGAAAAAAAAATAAGAGTGAAAAGACTTGAAAAGGGAAAACCGGAAACCGCATCCTAAACAGGAAACAAGGGATGAGCCTCTTCACCTGTTCAATAGATGTGGGTGGAGTGTGAACCGGGCGATAGTTTAGTCTATCTACTCCAATTGGAAAAAAAAATAAATAAAAGAGTGAAAAGACTTGAAAAGGGAAAACCAGAAACCGCATCCTAAACAGGAAACAAGGGATGAGCCTCTTCACCTGTTCAATAGATGTGGGTGGAGTGTGAACCGGGCGATAGTTTAGTCTATCTACTCCAATTGGAAAAAAAAATTCTGTTTTCTTAAAAACTGATATTTTGTCTTTCTTCTCACTTTATTCCACCAGCTTCGGTAGGAATTCCTGTAGTTTCCTTTCTATGAATTTATGTCGTCTGCGTATGTCATGTCGTTAAGATTGTGGCAGCCATTAAGGAATTCTAGTAAAACTTCTAATTCTCTTATGATCGGTTCACTGTAAAGATTAAATAAGTTCGGTAAGATAAGACATTCTTATTAATCCGTATGCAGGCGGTTTGCTCCCAGTATAAATTCGAGATAATATCAAATAAAATCAAGTTTGCCTAGCATTTCTAACAATTTAATCTCGTGTCTAATATGAGCATTATATCTAAACCGTTTGGGGCTTTCGTATAGCGTTGAAACATCGGTTCTTATACAATCATCGTAGTTAAACAACGTCGATTCTGGTCAGTGACTAGATGGGTGACAGCTTGGGAATACCAGGGGCACGATTTGTAAGGCATAATGCCACGGAACTGGTAAAAAGAGAACAGAGTTCCAAATTCAGTTAGTTTAATTATATTCACTTACAGGCAAATATTACTGCGGAAGATATCAATCCACCTCTTTTACTCTCATCTATGGGTTAATTAGTAAGGCTTCTATTACTAAATCATTATAATCTCCGAAAAATTCTTACAATACAAAAATTCTTTTGACATTAATTAGTCTTCAAAAGCCGAAGAAAACTAATCAATCATTTAAATTTTACTCACAATATAAATGTTTCGTATTGTAAATGAATAAATATACGTTTTTTTTCCTATTATCCAATAAATGGCTTCTTAGTTCACAACGATGAGGAAAATGGCCCAAGATGTTTTCTAATAACGTGAAATCCTTCAATTGGTCATCTTGATGGACACTCACACATCACAACACCACTTAGGCGTGCCTCTCTCACACAAACCCAATAAGCAAGCTTTTTCGTCGAGCACCGAAGATACAATGCTTTGATTTCAGAATATTGATTTTCTGAAGATATTTGGGAGAAGAGCCAATTTTTCTGTGAACGGAGGTCAATGTGACATTCATTGTACAACACGTTTTAATATTTCGCAAAATTCAATCTTGCGTACGGCCTTTGTTTTTAAGGAGCGTTGCATACTACTGCATTCGATCCGCCATTTATTCGTAAAATTGCGCGCTTATATTTTGCGTATAGGATACAATTAAATTATAAAACATTATTGTACGAATTTCTTCGACTAATACCAACACTATACTTTTTTATATCTTAGTATCTATCTAGACTCATGATCATATCACGTTGAAACACGTTCTCGTTCGATCGACAACATTGAAGCTAGTCTGTGCCTAGATGGGTAACTGCTTTGGAATATCAGGTGCGGTAAGGTTGAATTTTCGGGTGATGTAATGGATAACGACTGGGAATGAGAAATCAGAGATCAGAGTTCGAATTCCAGTTCAGTTTGTTAGGTACACTTACATGCAAATACCATTGTGAAATGAAGCAATTCATCTCTTTTCCACCCAGTATGGCTTAAATAGCAAGAAAGTCTTACCTCTATAGCCATTCTAACATGATAGCCCAAACACGCATCACGTCTGTCACCTATAAAAGAAAGTTTTTTTTTCCTACTTTCTTCTACTTTTTTTGTCACAAGTAAAACGTTCAGTAATGCTTCTCCCACTTGCCTCCCAGAGAGTAAAATACTACGCCTCCTTGGCCTTACACTCGCGGCGGACCTCAAATGGAATGACTATATTGAATCCATTGCCAAATCTGCTGCTATGAAAGTGGGCTCCCTGTGCAGGGCCCGGAAATTTTTCCCACCTGAAACTATTCTGCACATATACAAATCTACCATCCGCCCGTGTATTGAATATTGCTGCCATATCTGGTCGGGTGCCCCTGCTGCTCTCCTTGGGCTTCTTGACAAAATACAAAGGAGGATCTGTAACGTGGTTGATACTGACTTGGCAGACCGGCTGCAGCCGCTCTCACACCGGCGTGATGTGGCTTCCCTGTGCCTCTTCTACAAGTACTTTCATGGCTTCTGCTCCGATGAGCTTAGATCACTGGTGCCGCCTAAGCACGAATTTACACGAGATACTAGATTAGCAACTAGGTCCCACCCTTTTACAGTTAAACAAATAAGATGTAACCGTAAATTCTACTCCAACAGCTTCTTTTCTCGCGCTTCCCGCCTGTGGAACTCCCTTCCACAAGTCTGCTTTCCCGACAGTTACAATCTCCAGGTGTTTAAATGTAGGGTCAATAGACACCTCCTATCACACTAACTCCCAACTATTCTCACAACACTCTCATCTACCCAACCCTCATTCTCGGTATCCTCACCCGCCTATCACCCACCCTCTGTTATTTCCTATATTTAACCAGCCTTTCTCCACTCTACGTAGCCCCCTGCACAGTAGTGGCAGTGACATGCCTTGCTCGGAGTGAAACGCTTATAAAAAAAAAAAAAAAGGAGTAATAAATTCCTGATTACGAGACTATATCTCTTTCCTGTTATTCTTCAATCTTTTTTCTCTTCTTTTCGTTTCCCACTGTCTTTCTTACTTACTCTGTATAATTTTACTTTCACTCTGTCTTTCCTGCTTTTCCCGTTTACCTTATTTTTCCCGTCATAAGGAAATAAACATATTACAATTGTATAGATATACGTTATGTGTATTGGAGAACACATGTATACGTCATATGTACAGGAGAAGAACACTTTTCCGGAGCAACTAGGTACTACAGACTAAATAGATACTACACTGAGCCGGTATTTATTCTCCTCCTTACGGTGACAAGCTGTGACACAAAGTTGGTGCCCTATCTACAGAAGAAAGGCAAAAAATACATGTTGTGGAGTTGTGGCGAAATTTCGCCGCAAAGATGTAGCGGCCGGTTTGTGCCGGAAGTAAGACACGAAACAAGAAGGTAGGTTCAAAACAGTGTATTAGTATAACAAGAAACAAAATATCGAAAAGAAGTGTTAATAATAAGTAATATAGAAAAAATTAAGTCCGAATGTAGTATTACGCTGCCTGACTAGTAGCTGTCGTTAACTGCTTTTATTAACTGCTTCATTAAACTGCTGTTCTTGACTGTTCGTAAGTGCTCTACTTGACTACTCATAAGTGCGCCTCTAGAAGCCACGCAGGTAATTTATATATAGCAAGAAGAAGAGTTCATTCCTCGAAGAAGGGTACCGTAACAATACCCGGTTCCAGTAATCACGTCATGCATCCACCAACTCTCCCTCATTAGTGCAAACACGGTAAACCTGTGATATAGTTTGCAGGTATTTCTACACTGGGATCGCCTTCTCCAAACCGATAACATGAAGAAATCAATAACAAATAATAAACTTTTACTTACGCCTAATAGTTTGTAGGGCATTGTTTTTGATGTTTCCGTAACATTTTTTTTATGGGGAAGGGTTGTTACCCCAAGCCCAAGCCCAAAACCTGGAGGAAGGTGATTTTATTAGCGTAGCTTAGACGTCACACACGACCGAAAGTAGGGGGTACCCAGTGAGGATCGAACTCACTACTCAGTTATAATAATTCTAGCAATATGAGCTTGCTAACCATTACACTAGGCCAAGATGCCCTGAAGAAAACACCTGTCTGATAAATTGACAGAGATTTGAACCCTAGCCTCATGGTCAGATAGCGAACATTCTAACCACCAGGTCATGCACCCAGCACTCGATGGTGATCGTCTGGTTTTAGTATTCTTCATTACGCAAACGTGAATTTCTCGAAGATATAAATATGGTAGAGAAAAGAACATATACTACACACTGACCCGGTATCTATCTACTTGCCGACTGTGGTAGGATGTTGCAAAACTTTGGTTTAACTATACTGAGCAGACCATTGTTACTGTTTCTAGGAGAGAATGCATTGTCGGGCTTGGTCAACATTTTGAACAAGACCAGTAAGTTTCAAACCCTCAGTCACGATGACTTGTGATTTTGTGCTAGCACAACCATCGATGGCTCCAAAATAGTTCCGTCTACCCAATTTTACTCACATGGTTTTTAGTTGATTTCCAAAGCTGCCGTGCGGAATAAACTCTCCGGACTGATAACAAAAAATCATCTTCCTGACAAATCCGACCATCGTAAGGTTCGATCCGTGTCTCACTGTTAGAAAGCGAATGTTTTAACCACTGTAATTACTTTACTAGATGTGCGTTGTGGTGCAGTGGATATCGACTCGGAACGAGAAATCGGGGTGCCGAGTTCGAATTCAAGTTTAATTCCTTGCCTTCATTTAGGCACAAATACCCTTGGGAAAGATATTAATCCGACTGTTCCCTCCAGTTATGGGTTAGATAATAGGACATATTGGGTTCTATAGCATTGTCTGGCCACCAGTCTACCTCAGAAAGCAATGACAACCTACTGCGGGATAATCTTCTACCCAGTTAGTCATGTCTCGAAAGAGACATTATCGCCCAAGCGTGTATCACGTATGACACTTAACTGACTGAACTACTCTACTAGAATATGATTGAATTAATGTTTGCCACTGATACTCCAATTTCTCTGGTTCTTATCACAGTATTTAGAACGGGATTTCTACAGGTGTTTAATGGACTGGAAAAATAATTTAATATTGAGAATTTTTACTCAGTTTGTGCTGTGATGTGGAGTCTGGCAAGACGCAACATTTAACTCGACAGTCATTTTTAATAATAGTCAATCTCGCTGCTGACCTTGAGCGGGATCTACACTCTGTGGTGAACTGGGGCAAGAAGTGGCTTGGCAACTTCAATTCCTCTAAGACCAAGCTGTTGTCTGTCAACCATTACAGGCAACCTCTTCTGCCTCCCATAAGCATGGACCAGATGATTCTCCCGGAGAGTAATACACTGCGCCTCCTCGGACTTACCCTGTCCTCAGACCTCAAATGGAAGCACTATATTGAATCCATAGCAAAATCTACTGCTAAGAAGATTGGGTCACTATGTCGATCCAGGATGTTTTTTCCACCTGAATCCATCCTGCATATATACAAGTCAACCATCCGTCCGTGCATGGAGTACTGCTGCCATTTATGGTCAGGTGCCCCTGCCGTTCTCCTCAGTGTTCTTGACAAGCTCCAAAGGAGAGTCTGTAATGTGATAGGTACTGATCTGGCGACTCGTCTGCAGCCACTTTCCCATCGTCGAAATGTGGCCTCCCTCTGTCTCTTCTATAAATACTTTCATGGCTTCTGCTCGGATGAGCTTAAGTCACTGATGCCTCCTCAACAGGTGTTTACCCGTTCAACCAGACTGGCAACTGGGTCCCACCCATTCACAGTCAGGTTAGCCAAACGCAGACGACAATTCTACTCCTGCAGCTTCCTCTCTCGCACTTCCCGCCAGTGGAACTCACTCCCGTATTCTTGCTTTCCTGACGGCTACGACGTCCAGAAATTTAAAAGCAAAGTTAATACTCACCTACTAACCACTGGCCTCTAGCTCTCTCTCCCCTCCCCTGTATAACCTTCCCTTTCTCTCCGCCCATGTACCTGTCATTGCACCTGCTTTCTCAGTTTTCTATTGTTCCTTTCTAACTAGCTTGTACTCCTCACTCTTTTCTAATTAATCTTTCTACATTTATGTAACCCCCTGCACATCAGTGGCGTTTCTGCCTTGCTCGGGGTGAAATGATTAAAAAAAAAAAAAAAAAAATCACTGCAATATTATTATGCTACCTATCATGAATGGATTAGTTCGTTCATGATAATAATGAGGGTAAATGGCTATTACCACAACAGTTTTTTAATCCTAGTTTGAGTAATAGTGAAAACATTAAGTTGACAACCTCGATTATTTCACTGACTTGTATGCCAAATTGTGGTCAAAATAATTACCATCATCTAGTGCATTTGATGTGTTGCTACTTAATATACTTATGCGATGCTTATGGAGAAGCAAAAACCTAGAAAGGTTTGGTGTAAGTTCAACAAAGAAAAAGGTAGATGAAATATCGACACAACAAGAAAAGAAAACACGAATCCTATTTCAGTTTAATAGGTCCTTTATCTTCCTTTTGGTTAGCGAGGTAACCGACTGTTCGACTGCCTTTCTCTAACTGCGGTTGTCTCTACATTTCGATGGGAAGAAAGTAATTAGACATTGGCTACCGACACTGCGCTCAGCACCGCGGACACAAATGACAGCTCCAAATGACAGCTACTGACTCGTCACTGGCTATCGACTCTATCCTACTGCCCTTCTACTTATCTCTACATAATGACTAACGGTTTATGACTTACCTGTGACTGTTAATTCTTTCCAACAGTACGTCTGCCAATCTCTACATCACAGCAAACGGATTCTAACTCGCCAACAGACATTTTCTGGCTGGTCATTCTCAATACGTAATTCCTCTACTTTCCCTTTCAGTGGTACTTGACCCAGTAAATTTTCATTTATTTATCTTCTTTTATTTTTCCCGACTTGTATACTACGTTTTTTTTGTTTTTTGTTTTTTGTTTTTTTGTTTTTGTTTTTTTTAATCGTCGTGTCTTGAATTTACAGTTAGTTCTTGTAAAAGCAAACCCGGATATAATCATTTATAGCCTGCTTGCCAATGAAGGGATGACGCATTAGTAGCAATAAACCTAATGATTACGAAACATCCATCAATCCTGGGGAAAAAAAACAGTTCATAGACTTGAGAAGTATATTTTCCTGAAAAAACTAATAGATAGACGTTATAACTTGCTAATCGGTCAATGAATAGCAAATGTTTGCATCTACGGAGACGGCTATATTACCATTAGAGATGAGGAGAACAGATACTACACTGTGATCCTATGCGGATGGCCAGGGAGTGAAGAAAAGTGAAATTTAATTAGTACTAGTTACCCGGTCAATGAAGGCCTACTACACTTGTATTTTAGAGTTACTTTCACTTTTTCATGATTTCAAAATAAATTAAAGCTAGTATGCAAAAATAAAAATGGGTGTAAGACAAGGATGTGTTTTCTCACCGGAAGTTTTCAACTTGCGAAACAATTTCGAGAGAAAAAAAGCCTTGCCAGGATTCGTCATTGGCTGCCACAAACTTAACAGTATCAGATACGCGGATGAGACTGTGCTGATAACAGACACGGAAAGGAAAAAGCAGGACCTTCTACGGAAGTTAGCAAAAGAAAGTGAGAAGAAAGGAGTGAGCATAAACTTAAACTTAGTCAGCAGCAAAAAGAGGAGCCCAATACGCCAACTACAAGTCGGAGAAACTAAAAATAAAACTAGTAAAAAAATTCGAATACCTGGGAAGTAATTTTGACAGAAGATAGAAAGAGAGACATGGAGATCCAAAGACGCATTGGCATGACCAAAGACGCATTTCAGAAGCTAATCACAGTACTTAAAGACAGAAAAATCTCATTAGAAACAAAGAAAAGAGTGCTTGGCTGCTTGTGATATCTGTCCTTCTTTATAGAAGTGAATGCTGGACGATCTCATCAAGAATGAAGTAGAGACTTGAGGCAGCAGAAATGTGGTTTTACAGAAGGATGATGAGGATTCTATTGACGGAGTGCAACTATGAGGTGTTGGAAATGATGCAAACGAGAAGAGAATTCATACTAAATATCAGGAAGAGATAAATGAAGTGCCTGGGACACGAAATGAGGAAAGAGGGTCGAGAGAACTTAATACTCACAGGTCGGATAAAGGGAAGTCGAGACAGGAGAAAGCAACGCGAAATGTACTTGTTAGGTTTGAGCAAATGGATGGCGGAGCGAGGCTTAGAGATTCCAAAAGATGAATATTGAGAGCGACAAAAGACAGTGCCAAGTGGAAGTCCATGATCGCCTACGTTCTGAAAAGATACGACAAATGAAGAAGAAGAATCATTGTCTTTGTTGGTACGATGGGGTTATATCGAAGCTTTCCCACCTCCACCGGTTTTATAAAGCTTCTACAAATATTAAAATACCAACCGATTCCAACAGCAGAAGCAAAGTAATAGACATTCAGAAATTAAAACGAATATGAAAGAATAGAATGTTTGAGTAGTTGTAAAGATAGAAGTGGTTACAAAAAAAAGCCTCCCACCCCACCCCAAATTTCCGCTAAGACAAAGAAGTAAAAGAAAGTTTTTGATTTAACCAAGAATGGATACCAAAAATAAATGCTTCGTATATTCGGTTTAGATTATGGAAACTCAAAGAGTCGTATTGAAATGATAAAATATATTGCAAACACAGATAAATTGATTACATCAATCTACCTCGTAGGGAAAGCATGCTTGGAAAATCAGCATTAGAAACTCCGTCAATTTGCAGTGGCTCGAACACCGGCCTCTTTGTGTCAAATGAATCAAGTTGCGTTCTTCTATGCCACTGCGTCTTAAATAGATTCATTTTTCGAGTTCAAATAAAATTAATCGTCGGAAGGAAGGAAGAAACCCATTTGCTCATAATTTGATTATTACTGTGGCTTTCTATCTTAGTGAAATTTCAATTTAATGAAGTGGTAAACGGAGTGAGGTATTCTATTTAGGGAAAATTCATTTTCTTCTTCCCACCCACTACAGCAAATGATTCGATCGTATTCTGAATGCCAAGTTTGGTCCAGATTCGAAGCTATCATACGATTCTGAATATAAATATCATGGGAAACGGTTCTTAATTATTTCCGATATTGGCTGAAATTTCAGGGAATGTATTGACGAAAATGCGCCTTCATTTTATTCGAGAAAATTACAGAGGTGTTTTTATATTTTCAATATTAAAGTTATTGAACGATATATTTACATTTTTTTAAATTTCATTTCGTTTCTTTTAAAGAACTTTATATTACCCTATCAATACGCATTGAGCCAGCGTGACAGAGTAATGGCTCATTTCTCCCCATAAAACAGGGGAAAGCCTTCGTTCAACAAAGGATCTTCAAAATCTGAAAAGAAAAGAAAGAATACAGTGAGTGAGTGAATGATTCTGAATTTAAATCAACAAATAAACATTTAACCAAAAGTAATACTTTCCATAAGCTTGGAAAGAAAATCATGTCAGATTTTTATTATGTTAATTTAAGGTATCTTGTAATTACTAAAGTTAAAATAAAGGCGAATTAATATGTTCTTTTTTTTTCTTTTTCTTTACAGATTAGCTTATATAAGATTTATTCGTCTATTTCATTCGTTTAAATTGAGTTTAAATCAAACGCATTCTAGAAACAATATGAATTCAAAATGTCTTTTCGGCAATGGTGCGAGCAAACATGGAAAGTAAATTAAAAAGCCTACAGAATGTGGTGAAGAAAAACAAGAAAAGACTAAAAATAAACTACAAGAAAATTGAATGCGTAGCCATCAGCAAAAAAGAGGAGCCCAAAATGCCAATTACAGGTGAGGGATACTAAAATCAAGCAGGTACAGAAATTTAAGTACCTGTGAATTGTTCTAACAGAAGAAAGAAAGTGCGACATTGAGACCCGAAGGCGTATTCGCATTGCCAAAGTTAGTTAGTTAAGTGCCATACGTGATACACGCTTGGGCGATCATGTTTCAAAAGAGATATGACTGACTGGGTAGGAAGATTATCCCGCAGTAGGTTGCCATTGCTTTCTGCGGTAGACTGATTGCCGATCAAGGCTATAGAACCCAGTCTGTCCCTTTATTTGACTCATAGCTAAAAAGGGAAGACATGTATTATATTAGTATATAGTAATAAGTGGGGAATCAGTTTTATATTGTTATGAAGAAATAAACTGATCCCCCACTTTATGCCCAGTAGTGGCCTTAATCATATGTTCAACTATTATATTCAGTCAGTCAGTTTAGTGCCATACGTGATACACGCTTGGGCGATCATGTCGCGAAAGAGACATGACTGAATGGGTAGGAAGATTATCCCGCAATAGGTTGCCATTGCTTTCTGCGGTAGACTGGTTGCCGACCAAAGCTATAGAACCCAATCTGTTCTGTTATTTAACCCATAACTGGAAGGAATAGACGGACTAATACTTTTTCCAAGGGTATTTGCGCATAAGTGAATGCAATGAATTCTGCTGGAATTCGAACTCGGTTCCCCGATTTCTCGTTCCGAGCCGCTATCCAATGCACCACAACGCACATCCCATGGCCAAAGACGCTTTCCAAAACCTGAGTAGAGTATTGAGAGATAGGAAAATTTCGTTGAAAAAAAGCACTGAACTGGTAAGTGATATTTGTCCTCCTATATAGCTGCGAATGTTGGTCTCTAAAGAAGAAGAAAAGACTCAAAGTAACAGAAATGTGGTTCTACAGAAGGAGGCTGAGGATATCATAGATCGAACATGCGAGCAACGAAGAGATTTGGGAGAGAACTGAAACAAAAAGAAAACTTATACTTAAAATCGTCTACGGCTATATCATGTTGAATACACAGGTTCCCGTCCGATCACCGAAGTTAAGCAACATCAAGCCTGGTCAGTACTTAAATGCGCGATCATTTGGGAATACCAGGTGCTGTAATCTTAAGGACCAAGAATGGTCCACCGGTCCTCCAGGTTTGGGGGTTGGGTGCAGGGATAACAACCTTGTCCCATAAAAAACAGTTTGTTACAGCAACAAAAAGTTGCTGCCCTATGCACCATCTGGGTGTGATGGATAAATGATGATGATGATGATGATACTTAAAATCAGGAAGAAACACCTGAAACCTCTAGGACACGTAATGAGGAAGGAGGGCTTCGAGAATCTGATGTTCACAGAACGGATAGAGAGAAAGAGAAATAGTGGAAAATCACGCGTGACATACTTGATGGGCAAATGGAAAATAGCAAATAGCAAATGAATGGAAGAGCCATGTTTGGGAAAAATATTAAGAGCTACAAAGGATATGAAGGAGTGCCATGATCGCCTACGTCTTGAAGAGACACAGCACGAAGAAGAATAAGCAAGAAATCTGTGGAAATGTACCTTTAAGTGTTTAGACAGGCTAACGATTATTTTTCTAGTTATTTTCTGGAATATTTTTCCTCGAAGATTTCCCTTGATCTCTATGACCAAGTTTTTTTAAATATTGACTTTCTGTAAACCATAGCTGAAAAACATTTAATGCAAACTTCACAAACTAAGATTTAAGTTAGAGACACATAAAATGCCTTCAGAGACAAAGAAAAGAGTCTAAAATTAGTCAAAGTGTTCTCCATTATTTCAGTCCTCTTAATTGGTATGACAATAAACTGCATCCAGCAGCAAGGATCTGATTGGAATCTTGTAAAGATCATGGAAGCACCTCTTAATTGATGTTGTTCCCAGGTTCACTCTGATCCGGGGTGGTAGCACCTGTTAAGGTCCCAACTATGGGCAAATAGTTTTTTCCCAAATTGGGGTCAAAACACTATAGAAGTATAAAAATAAACCTTTATAGAAAAATATACATTTTTGAATGAAAAATATGACGAATAATAAATTTTTTGAAGGAAAAATAATATTGCCATAATACATTTTTAATACAAAACTACATGACATCTTTAGATTTCTCAAATAAAATTAAAATAATAATAATAATAATAATAATAATAATAATAAAATGTTTCATCAAAATTTGACTAAATCACCCTTCTCACTATAACAGAACATTAAAAAATAGCTTAAAACCCCAACGTTTTGATATTAAATAACCCATTGAGGTTGATATGCCATTAAACAAAACTCAGACTCAAACCCTCTCAGATGAAAGAGTTGCCCTGACTTGATACTGAATCTTTCACAGGTATATGATTAATTGATTTGTTTCTACGGCTTATCAACCTTTTGCAAGTTGTTTAAAAACAGAGAAATAAGTTTTAGATTGTTAAAATGTCTTTGGAGATAATAACGATTTAATGATAGAAGTCCTCTTAATTTACCCTTGGCTGGTAAAAGAAATGGCGGCTTTATATATTTCCCAAGTATAAGCGAAAACCACGAATCTGACTGGAATTGGAACTTAGCTTTCTGATTTCAAATTCGAAGCTGTTTCTCCTACACATCGTAGCTTACAACACTTGGCATTCCCAAGCTGTCACCCACCTCGATACTGACCAGGCCCGACATTGCTTAACCTTAGTAATAGTACTAGAAGCGATGTTTCAAAATGATGTGGTAGTAAACTTTCAAAACTAGGATCATTGCCACTGATGAAAATTGAGTCTCCTATGAAGAAAGACAAATAACATCGTTTACGTTACAACCAACATGAAAAGAGAATGGAGCCCTAAATGAGGATTACATTCTTTAAAAGATTATGTTCCGTGTTTGGTGTTATATGAAGGGTGATATCAGTCATGAAGTGCTACAGCAAAACGAAACAATATGTAGAGTATTTATCACTAGTTGGAAGAATTTCAAAAATAATTGCAGAAAAATTGAGGGTTAATTATATCGACGTGCTGCTACGGTCGCGTCATTCGGGGAAAAATTATGGCAATAGATATAAAACTTATGCCTTATTCTACTTATTTTTAAACTACTTTCATAGAATAAGCATGTTTTCAGATCTCTGAAAAATATTCTAACAAGAACATTTTTTATTAGCTTTAAAAGTTTTAAACTGATATTAAACCTTTCTTTGTATTCCAGACTGAATATTTTTTTACAAACGAGGAGTTAACAATTTGAAAATAATTGTAACTATGTTATCGATAATGAGAGGATCTATTAGTTTAATCAAATATACCAATTCAGACCAAAAAAATCGTTTGTTTCCTTTTCTTCTGCTAATACAAAAGATCTTTCTTTCTGACTTAATAATTCCAGACGCCTTCCATGGATAATAACCTTCAGATGGTCTACTTAGGATGAATATTTGTTTGAATTTATAGTTTGTTTCTCTACGAAGGGCATTTGACAGAAAGCAACAACAAACAGAGCATTATTGTTTTGTCAATAAAAATGGCTTTTGAAACGCTTGGTTATATATATATATATATATATATATATACTACCGACCATAAGTTTGGGACCACTTAGATTTATTCTCTAAGAGAAAGAAATAATAAATTTTATATCTTAGAAGAATAAATATAGATATATTTCATTGTTACTCACAATTGTACAATAATTAAAACCAAAATTAACATAGAGTAATTTCAAATTTAGTTAAAGTTAATTCATATTTTCTTTTCATCAAAGAAGCCACCACAAGCCTTTATTACTGCAGAGAATATCCTTGGCATTCTTTCTGATAACTTATAAAAATAAGTTCGTGAAAGTGATTTCCAAGCATCCTGCAAGCATTTAAACAACATTTGTTCACTTTTAGGAAGTTCATTTCGAATTGTAGGATCAATTCCATCCCTTATTCTCCTTTTTTGAAAGTGGTTTCTTAACTGCTACACAGCCTTTAAGCTTAGCAGAATAAAGTCGTCTCTTAATAGATGTTACTCTGGGCCTACCAGATATTTTTCCGTAAATATTTAACTCAGTTTCGCGAAGTTGCTGAAGGCAATAATTCACGCCATTTTTTGATAGGTTTAATTTTTTAGCGATAACACGTTCAGAATATCCTTCTTCCGAAAGAATTTCAACCTGAGCTATTTTTTCAATGCTAATCTCTTTCTCCCTTGTCATTTATACTGGAGTAATATGGTTTACAAAATTAAATTATACCGTAATTATAATATCTGAATAAATCTGAATTTTCGCCAAAAACTTGATCACAATAAGAGGAGTCAAGTAGCAAACTGAGTAAATGTTTACTTTAAAGAAGAAAAGAATCCTTTTTTTACTTGACATCTGCATAAGAATAACAAAATATACAAACTCGGCGAATTTGATTCTGCTAAAAGTTTGGGTGGTCCCAAACTTATGGTCGGTGATATATATATATATATATATATATATATCAAGTTGTTTTAAACTATCTACTTTTCACAACGCGTTACACCGCAGATTCGAAAATGTTTTCCGTTAGATTTAAGCAACAAGTTTACACGCATCAGTTGTTTGTTTGTTTGTTTTTGTTGCTTAATTTACGTTGACGTTATGTAACACAATTTTTAAAATAATGATAACAAATAATTTTTAATGCTTTGTATTTTTTATATATTTTTATATACTTTCTATCTCTCACGGCTAACTACTAAAGGATATAACGTCAATTATTCGCAAAATATTAGTTTAGTGCATTATTCTGAACTAGCAGTATAGCCCGGCGTTGCTCAGGTGTAATGAAAGCTTTAAAACTAATCAAACATCAGACTCTTTGAACGTTGGCACGAAAGGCTAAAAAGCAATAGTGGTTTCCAGTCAAAGCGAAACCCTAGATTGAAAAAAAAAATGAATGGATGTAAGTCAAATTTTGATTTTCGGTATCGATAAGTTTTTCGTCGTAAACTGAATTTTGAAGGCTAAATAAGTCCTCTGAGTAAATGGCATCATGGCTGAGACTAAGAACTAAAATTATACCTACTTAGAGCAAAACCCAAAGCAAAACCAAAATAAAAAGGCTGAACCCGAAGCAAAACCAAAATAAAAAGGCTGAAAACCTGATTTTGATCAAACACAAGAGAATATCGTGGTATCAATTTCAAATATCGGAGTGAAATAAGTAATCCAAGGATAAACTAACCTAAGTAAGTACATGAAAACTTATCGTACGAATCGGGAGTAAAATTGGAGAAAATGAGCCATATTGATAGCTAAATATCGGTTTTTGATCAGATTTGATAGAATATCGGGGTATCAATTTCCGATATCGGGGAAAATGAGTCGTCTGAGAAGATCTATTAATGTTTCAGACTAAAAAACTATAATTTTACCAAGTTAGAGCAAATTCTGCAGCAAGAACCACGATAAAAGGGCTGAAATCCTGGTCTTGATCAGACCTGATCAAATATCGGGGTATCTATTTCTGATATCGGTGGGGGGCATTGGAATAAATAAATAGCTCATGACCTTACCGGAAGCCTAAACAATATTTATGTGAAGTTTGGCGAGAATAGAAATTGTGGATTTGTATAAAAGACATACAAGTAGACACAAAGATAAATAGACACACACACAAACATCTTACCTTTCATATTTATAGAAGATTAAATCTTCAACATGATTATTTGCAAACCATTTTAGTTATGTTCGATTACGCACAATACCTTCTTCATAAACGGCAAAAATAATTGTTACGTTTATATTGCATTTTTACCTTTTTTTAGAATGATAAACAATGAACTAAAATAGGGTTTGTAACTTCGGTAACAGTAGTTCTGTGTTCAGTCCCTGGACCGGGCAATTTCTTCTTGGAATCAGTGAGTGGAAGGGGAGTAACAACTGGAACTAGAACTAGACGTAATATTTATAGACACGGTAAACGGAAAAAAGAAGAATCCACTACCGTAGATTAAAAACAAATAGTTCAATTTCAAATTCTCTTCAGGTTATCCGGACTGGCATGGATCTGATGAAGGTCTGGAGAGCATAACTGCCGAAAAATTGTGATAATAACTATAAAGTAAATGGCAATAGTTAGCATGTAAATTATACACATAAGGATAATTTTTCATCGATTAAATCTAGAAATGAAAATTCGATAATTCCGACAATATTTTAAATCATCTCTTAAGCTGTAACAGCACAATTAAAAGCAACTTTTAACAAAATCACTTAATACTTAACGCTACTAATGCCATCTTACGCATTAATAGTAGTAGATACATGAAAGTGAAGGGGAAAACCGGGTTCGAATTTCGGCACCGACAATACTGACATTCATTTGCCCCATATTTCCTTGGTAGAGAAATTGTTACGTTCCGGCTTCCGATTTATTCCTTGTCACAGGCAGACTTAACCGAGCGTCAGACTTGACAAACGAGCACTTCGACAAACCACTCTTTCCTAACTTAAAAGTCAATGCCTTAGTAGAAAAAGTTGATACCCTAATTATCATCCTTGAGAGAAACGTATAAATATCTATGTCCACCTTTATTGGTGTTATTTTAAGAAGCGAAAAAAGAGTGGTTTTGCTATATAAAATTTCTGGCTATCGCGTCTGAGTTTCATCAGACTGTCTGGAATTTGCGAATTAAATCACTATGAAGTACAATTTTTAAAAAATGACTTACTACACGAGATAAACTATTGCAAATATTTCTAAAAAAACAGATAAGCTGAAATTGACACTGTATTTATCATAGATAGATAGATAGATAGATAGTGTATCGAGGCAGCAGATAATTTTCTAAACATATACTGTTAAATATAACAGACAGTGAATCATAAGCTGTTCTAAACATCGAATTTTGGCTTTAAATAAAATAATTGTTCTAAATTTGGATGTTTTTTATTATGCTGGTTCTAAGCTTTCGGCTCACATGAGTCATCTTTAGAGAGGTTACAGGGAAGTTAAAATAAAAAGTTCCACCTTCAAAGACGATTTTACTGTGTTGACATAAAATATTGCAATGAAATTTCAAAAATCTATCACGAGAATGATTTCGCTTAAATGCACTATTCAGCCTTGCTTGATCAGCAAAAGACTTCGTTACAGAGACGCTATAAATACTTCGGATCTAACGACAGTTCCCCCTGCCCAGGATGAATGCAGGTTGAATCCTGTCAGAGACGCATTTTCTGCATCAAGGTCGGAAAATTGTTGGAGTGGCATCCTGTGTCATAAAATAGTTGGCCAATATAAATAATTGCTGAGCAACCAACCCGTCTTGCACTATGGTTAAATCTTCAGTGCATTGGATAACAAGTTATTGCTTTTCTCCCCAGCGATGTCCGGCAAATGGCAATCTTGTAGAAATCTCAGGGAT
The DNA here is from genome assembly GCA_037127315.1 of Ascarosepion bandense. NCBI lineage: Eukaryota > Metazoa > Mollusca > Cephalopoda > Sepiida > Sepiidae > Ascarosepion > Ascarosepion bandense. The sequence continues at coordinate 2,229,674 of JBBBDQ010000258.1, forward strand.
GGGTTCACAGAGCTGTAATTTTGTTGGGTATTTTCTCTAATGTCAAGTATATCTCTCAGTGTACGTTCCATCAAACTTAGACTCAAGGGTTTTGTAACTGTCCAAGCAGTGACACCATATATTAAAACTCCATCTTCAGTGACATTGAAGAAACTCTGTTTAATGTTTTCTGGTATCTCAGATTTCCAGGCTACATCCGTTTTATTTAAGCTGGCTTAGGCTTTAGCTACGCAGATTTTCCCATCCTTTTCAGTAGAATTTAATTCGTTTTGTAGGTATGTAAAAGATTCAACAGATTTTATTGATTGTTCTGAAACAGTTTGTCATTAGCCTTGCCGGTTGAAGCCGTTTTAGAGGCATTGAAATAGAGTCCAGAATAGCTGCCTTTTCTCGATGATGTAGTGTGGTGGATAGGAAATTAAGAATTAAAATCAATCTTCTTCTTCATTTTTACAAAAATTAACAATGTGAAATTCTGGTATTTCCCAAATAGAAAAAGGATTGACCATGTGCTTAAAGAAAAAGTCGAAACCGGATTTCGCAAGTAGGTGTTAGATTAATTTTCTGACAAATGGAAGCGGTTTACAAGACCATAAAGACTTAGTGATACAGCGCGAAAAATGTAAATTCTATAAAAGGCTCCGGTCAGCGTCTGTCAGACAGTCACAGATAGAAGCATCAGAGACGACAAGCTAAAATGTAACGGGAGAAGCTTCAAGTGACACTTTCCTCTTCTTTCTCGTGTGCTGTTTCATTTTACTGCATCTTCTCCTACCAAGCAAATTTAAATACGTACGCATGAAGGCTTTCCAACAATTACTACTATGAACATTTCTTGATACTATTTCTCATTGAACATTAATTTCTACGAATTCTTGTTCATTCATTTCTTTTAATAAATTTCTATATTAACATGAAAAATGTATATATTTTAATCTTCCTCTATTCCACATTATTCCACTATTCCACACTGAATAATTTAATGAAAGTAATAAGCATAGAAATACAACAGCGTATTACTTTCATTACAGGAAGTAAATCGCCGGAAGTTTCAGTAAAGGAAGAAAATCGACAGAAAATCGATCGAGATTTGTTGTCCTACGCCGAAAGACATTCAGCAGTTAATTACATGACTGCGTTAGAGTTACGGGAGAGAAAAAGTGCGAGATATAGTTCGTTTTTTTTTATGGACTTTCAAATCGAAAATGGTAGGGTTTTTTAATAACTAATTGTTGATTTGACTTCAGCATATACATTTGCATAGAAATAATGCTATTGTGGATAAATTTGAAGGGGGAAAAAACCTTCGGCACCTAAAACGAAAATTTACCTACTAATCACTAACTGATGAAACACAATCTTCACTTCAAGCATCTCGGCTGTATGTAATTTATTAACTTTCTTTCATTCTCAAAACTAGTTCTCGTCATGATATTTACTCCATTTTCTTTTATTTTTCGTTATTTATTTCTTACTAGCAGTATAGCCCGGCGTTGCTCGGGCGTAATAAAAGCTTTAAAACTAATCCATGGTCCTGGAGCTCAGACTCTTTGGACGTTGGCACGAAAGACTAAAAAGCAATAATTGTTTCCAGTTAAAGCGAAACCGTAGACTGAAAGAAAAATGAATGGATGTAAGTCAAATTTTGATTTCCTGCTATCGATATCAAATAAGTTTTTTCGTCGTAAACTGAATTTTGAAGGGTAAATAAGTCCTCTGAGTAAATGGTATCATGGCTGAGACTAAGAACTACAATTATACCTACTTAGAGCCAAACCCGAAGCAAAAAATAAAATAAAAGGGCTTAACAAATACAGATATACTGGCAGGTAAACAGACACACCCAAACATCTTGCTTATATATATATATATATATATATATATATTATCAATTTTCTGCATTATTGTAAGAACTGCAACCTTGAAACTTCTGAATATCATTTCTTATGTCTTTGTCTATGAGTGTATCAAATTTGATTAAAATCGGACCACTCCTTCTATAACCCGATTTTTTTCGATTATTGATTTTCGATATTTATCGGGTGTACCTCGACACAAAACCTAGCTAAGAAAATTTGCAGACGCTTATAGTACAACTATGTAAATTTTCAAGAAAATGGGTTCAGCCGTTTTGGAATATATAGATAACGGACAAACACACACAGACACACACACACACACAGACACACACAGAGAGACAAAGTTCCAATTATAAATAAGTTTAGATATGTTCATGCTTCCGTTATAACCTCTCTTAACATTGTCATTTTCCTGTTGGGGTTGTTATATTCACTTAAGTGTGATACCCGTGAGAAAGATATGAATTCACCAGCCAGCTAGCCAGCTATGTATTAATGAGAAAAAACTTTTATCACTAAATCATTATAATCTACAAAGTAATCTTTTACTATGAAACCAATAAATTATAAACGCAAATTCTACTCCCTCAGCTTCTTTTCCTGCAATTTCCGCCTGTTTAATCCCCTTCCATTTACTTGCTACAATCTCCAAGAATTTAAATGTAAAGTCAATAGTCATCTCTTATACCACTAACTTGCATTCTTTTTCTCATGCTCCTCCGTCCACTCCACTATCATCAGTAGTCTCATACTTCTCTTACACACTTCCTGACACCTCCTATAACCTATCACTCTTTCTCATAACTTTCTTCCTATGTAACCCTCACCGCACCAGTGGCAGTAAACTGCCTTGCTTGGGGTAATATAATTATAAAAAAAAGAAAAGAAAAATTCATACAATGGGAAATATATTTTGGCTTTAAATAATTTACAAAGGTTTGATAAACTGCATTAATTAATCATTTTGGTATTTTTTTCTTTCATTAATTTATTCTTTCTTTCTATCTTTCATATAATAATAATCTCGTTTTGCTTACATCTCACTCTTTTTTCTTTTTCTTTCCCATTTTATTATTTTTTTCATTAGACTTATGCTTCTTGTTTTCTTCACGATCTGTTGCATTTTTGTTCCGTTCTTTCTTTTTTTCTTTCTTTCTTTCTTTCTTTCTTTATTTTTCCCAATGTTAAGTTTACTTCTTTCGTTTTTTATTCATTCATTAGGTATATTTTCTTTCTTTCTTTCTTTCTTTCTTTCTTTATTTATTTATTTATTTATTTTTCCCATGTAATGTTTGTTTCTTTCTTTATTTCTTTCTTTCTTTATTTTTCATGTGATATGTTTACTTCTTTCGTTTTTCATTCATTCATCAGCTATATTTTCTTTCATTCTTTCTTTCTTTCTTTCTTTATTTATTTATTTTTCCCATGTTATGCTTACTTCTTTCGTTCTTTTATTCATTCATTAGGTATATTTTCTTTCTTTCTTTCTTTCTGTCTGTCTTTCTTTCTTTCTTTCTTTCTTTCTTTATTTATTTATTTATTTTTCCCATGTAATATATCTTTCTTTCTTTCTTTCTTTCTTTTTTTTTTATGTGATATGTTTACTTCTTTCGTTTTTCATTCATTCATCAGCTATATTTTCTTTCTTTCTTTCTTTATTTATTTTTCCCATGTTATGTTTACTTCTTTCGTTCTTTTATTCATTCATTAAGTATATTTTCTTTCTTTCTTTCTTTCTTTATTTATTCATTTATTTATTTTTCCCATGTAATGTTTCTTTCTTTCTTTCTTTCTTTATTTATTCATTTATATTTCATGTGATATGTTTACTTCTTTCGTTTTTCATTCATTCATCAGCTATATTTTCTTTCTTTCTTTCTTTCTTTATTTTTTTCCAATGTTATGTTTACTTCTTTCGTTCTTTTATTCATTCATTAGGTATATTTTCTTTCTTTCTTTCTTTCTTTCATTCTTTCTTTCTTTCTTTTTGACTTTCTTTCTTTCTTTCTTTCTTTCTTTATTTATTTTTCCCATGTAATGTTTCTTTCTTTCTTTCTTTATTTTTCATGTGATATGTTTACTTCTTTCGTTTTTCATTCATTCATCAGCTATATTTTCTTTCATTCTTTCTTTCTTTCTTTCTTTCTTTATTTATTTATTTATTTATTTTTCCCATGTTATGCTTACTTCTTTCGTTCTTTTATTCATTCATTAGGTATATTTTCTTTCTTTCTTTCTTTCTGTCTGTCTTTCTTTCTTTCTTTCTTTCTTTATTTATTTATTTATTTATTTTTCCCATGTAATATATCTTTCTTTCTTTCTTTCTTTCTTTTTTTTATGTGATATGTTTACTTCTTTCGTTTTTCATTCATTCATCAGCTATATTTTCTTTCTTTCTTTATTTATTTAATTTTCCCATGTTATGTTTACTTCTTTCGTTCTTTTATTCATTCATTAAGTATATTTTCTTTCTTTCTTTCTTTCTTTATTTATTCATTTATATTTCATGTGATATGTTTACTTCTTTCGTTTTTCATTCATTCATCAGCTATATTTTCTTTCTTTCTTTCTTTCTTTCTTTCTTTATTTTTTTCCAATGTTATGTTTACTTCTTTCGTTCTTTTATTCATTCATTAGGTATATTTTCTTTCTTTCTTTCTTTCTTTCATTCTTTCTTTCTTTCTTTCTTTTTGACTTTCTTTCTTTCTTTCTTTCTTTATTTATTTATTTTTCCCATGTAATGTTTCTTTCTTTCTTTCTTTATTTTTCATGTGATATGTTTACTTCATTCGTTTTTTTTCATTCATCAGCTATATTTTCTTTCTTTCTTTCTTTCTTTATTATTTATTTATTTATTTTTCCTATCTTATGCTTACTTCTTTCGCTTTTTTATTCATTCATTAGGTATATTTTCTTTCTTTCTTTCTTTATTCATTTATTTTTTCCATATTATGTTTCTTTCTTTATTTATTTATTTATTTATTTTTCATATGTTATGTTTACATCTTTCGTTTTTCATTCATTCATTAAGTATATTTTCTTTCTTTCTTTCTTTCTTGGTCCCACGTTATATTCGGTTCTTTCTTTTTTCACTCATTTATTTGCCATACTTTTCTTTTTCCTTCATTGTTTTCTTTCTAGTAATTACGTTATATTTGCTTCTTTCATTTTTAATCATTCGCTAATTATATTTTTCTTACTTTTTTCCGTTTTCACGTTATATTTGTTTCTCTTTTCTGTTTGCTTCTTTATTTTTTCATTAATTCTTTATTTATTCTTTATTACTTTATAAAGAAGAATTTCATTCGTAAACTGCCTGTCTCTTTTCTCTTATTTCTCTTTTATTCGTTTTTCTTCCTTAAAGAAATATGAAATATTTTTTATTTAATCATTTTTTCCTTCATGATTTCATTTAATTCCCTCCCTAATCTCCTTCTTTCTTTCTTTCTTTCTTTCTTTCTTTCTTTCTTTATTTATTTCTTCCTTTCATGTCTTCTTATTTTCTTTCGTAGCTCATGGCAATTAATTTATTAACTGAAGTTTCTTTGCAACTCGAACCTAAATGGAGAAAACATAGATATGTGTGGACTCAGTGTTCTCGACAGGCTCCAAAAGAGAATCAGTAATCTGATAGGTACCGACTTGTTGGTTCGACTCCAGTCACTTTCTTACCGACGGGATGTGGCTACCCTATGTCTTTTCTGGCTTCTGCTCCGAAGCACTTAAGTCACTGGTGCCCCTGCCACATGAGTTTACTCTTGCAACCAGACTGGCAGCTGGATCCCACCCATTCACAGTTACATCCACCAAAGGCAGCCGACAATTCTACCCCATCAGTTTCTTTACTCGCACTTCTCGGCTGTGGAACTCTCTTCCATTTTCTTGCTTTCCTAACGGCTACAACCTACAGGAATTTAAATGCAATGTCAATACCTATCTTTTAACCACTTGACTCCAGTTCTTTCTACATCACCCTGTATATCTTTTCCTTTCTCTCTACCTTTGCAACTGTCATCACATCTGTATTCCCGTCCTACTCTTGCTTCCTTCTCTGAAACCCCCTGTAAGTGGTTCGTCTTTCTCTTTACTCTCCTCCTATCTAATATTTTACTCTTATGTAGCCCTCTGCACATCAGTGGCGTTACCGCCTCACTTGGAGTGAAACGATTAAAAAAAATATTGATCATGTGCAAACTATTCCTCGACATGTTTTGATATTTTAAGTAATAAGGCACAACGTCTCCAAATATATTTTCTCATTATCGTCCGAATCAGGATTGGTCATTGCTGCTACAATGCCCTCTTAAAAAAACAATCAATACAGTGTGCGATGGATGAATTTTTGTTTAAATTACGCTAAAATGAAATCTCATTTTAACGAATATATTTACGAAAATTACTCAAAATTAAAATTGCCATTGACTTCAACCACTGCCTCCAGACGAATTTGGAATCTGCTGCAACTTTTCCGGGCAGTCTCATGTTTAAGTTGCTGAATGCTGCCATAACCATTGCCTTCAATTGATCTTTGGTGTTACACGGAGTTTTGTTGGTTTCGCAACTCTGCCCCACACATAATAATCAAAGGGGTTGCAGTCCTGGAAGTTAGGTAGCCAGTTTTAAGGGGTGATATAGTCGCTGGATTTGTCTGACAACCATGAATGTATTCAGCTGCTTGTGTAGCATAACGCAGTGTGCAGACATAAAGTCTTCCAGTCGGTACTCTCTTGACAGAGTCGCACTACCATGTAGACACACTATCTGTTCAAGTCACTAGATATAGGCATCTGCGTTGAGTCTGAGGCTCTTTTGGAAGATGAATACAGGCATAACTAGTGATCACTTCAAGCGCCTTTGTAATCGCTCTTAGGATCATCCAACTCTTTCCGAATCCTCTACACTGTCCTCAGATTGACTCCCAGACTCTCTGAAATATTCGTATTAGAGCTTCTAGCGCGAATTACTAAGCAATACATCATGCCATTTTCAAATTTCTGATGGATTGAATAATGTAATGGTGCTTTTTTTCTCACAGACGAGGCCCAACTGATCCGACTATACTGAGCAGTTGACAAAAAAAAAAAAAAAAAACGCGCAAGCACTATATTAAAATTATAAAATAAAGACAATTTATCCATTGCATCCTATATTTGTAAAATCTTTTCTTTAGCACCAAACACATTTTGACCTGCTAAAGCAGCGGTCCGCAACCCCCGGCCCGCGGGCCACATCCAGCCTTCGAGTGAATTTTGTCCGGCCTGCTACCTTACTCTGGACAGGATATAAATATAGGTAAACCAAACCAGTTGATAGTCTAAATATATTGCGTCGCAATTTAAAAAAATATTTCTTTTTACCTGGAGAATCTATTTTATTTTTTTTTAATTTGTAGGGACGGCTAAAATTAGCGTACGGCCTCACTTTCACTTTTTCTGTAAAATTGGTTTCGTGAGGGGGCACTTTTAAATGAATATAAAATTGTGTTCAACCGAAAATATAAAAACATCATGGCTAATGTGAAACTGATGATGGCATTATTTGAAAGTTCATAAGCTTGTGAACAACTTTTTTCCAAAATGAAATATACTAAAAGTCATTTGAGAACAAGATTGTGTGACGAACAACTGGATGCTGTTTTGCTCCTGTCATCAACAAATACCTGATGTAGAGAAGTTATTGCACGATAAGCAGAAACAAGTGTCTCATTAAATTATTTACCGTTTCTAATCGTATTTCGTCTGTAGCAAGGAATTTGTTTTTTTGTTTTTTTGTTTTTTGTTTTTTTTTGTTTTTGTTTTTTTCTAGATTGTGATATATTGTTTAAATACAATTAAATTATATTGAATCTTTGCTTTCTTCAAAAACAGAAAATTTAGTTACATATTTAATAACATGCTTCTTCTCCATGACACTGGAGCCATAGCTGTTTGGGTTTTTGGGGTTTAATGTACATGGCCTCCAATATCTGATACACAAAGGAAAAAGAACCTTCAGATATTGGAGGCTATGTACATTAAATCTAAACAACCCACACTTAATAAAATCACCTTTAAATCTGGTCATAACACATTACATTGCATTTGAATACATGGTTTTGTTGTCATTTCGCGCTATCACGGGGTGTGACGTCATAGAACCGCATTGCAAATTTGCGAACTGCGTTTGTTATTTTTGGTAACTATTGCCGTTGCCTAGCGGAGTTTTATGTCAACACAAAATAAAATCGTCGGTGATTGTGGATGTTACTGTATTACTGTCTTAATAACCTCTCTGAAGATGGCTCATGTGAGCCGAAAGCTTAGAACCAAATTAAAAAAATTATTCAAATGTTGGAGAATTTTTGTCTTTATTTTCAACTGAAATTAAAGCCAAAATACGACGTTTAGAATATCTCATGATTAAACATAATAGACATTTATTGTCTCTTATATTTAACAGTATATGTTTAGAATATATATATATATATATATATATATATATATATATAATGGTACAACATTTAATTATGGCGTTAAAGACAAAGAAACTCATGCTGGAACAGACAGCTGAAGTTTCTGAGACACCTAATGAGGAAGAAGGGCTTTGAGAATCTGATACTCACAGGTCAGATAGAGGAAAAAAGAGGTAGGAGAAATCAAGGCGAGGCGTACTTGATGGGCTTGAGCAAGGGGATATCAGAGCAAAGTTCGGGAAAGATATCAAGCAGAAAAATGTTAAGTGGAGGTCCATGATCGCCTACGCCCTGAAAGCATGTTGATAAAATAGCTTTGCTCAGTTTTAAAGATTTATTTCTTCTTCTATGTGCCCTGTCTCTTCATGAGGTAAACAATCATGGCTTTCCACGTTTCCCTATCTCTGGTGGCTCTGAGAATGCATTCTCCTGTTACACCGTGCAATCCTCGTTCTGTCATCCACCTGATTAGGTCCTTCGAATATGTGATCTGTTGCTTTCCCCTGTTTCTTTTTTCCTCTATCTGGCCTGTTAGTATCAGGTTCTCCAAGCCCTCCTTCCTCGTTGCATGTCCTAGGAATTTCAGTTGTCTCTTCCTGATGCTCAGTATTAATTTTCTTTTTACTTCCATCATTTCCAAGACCTCCTCATTGCTCACATGCTCGAGCCATGATATTCGCAGAATACTTCTATATTTTCGAAAAAAAATCAACTGAATATCTTTTTCTTTGACGAGTGTACTGCTGTCATTTTCGCAAAATGAGGTCACGCGATGATTTACTGCATTCTAGAAATTCCTAACAAATGGTGTCATGTTTGCAACGGACAGAATATCAATCATTCTATCTTAATCTCAGATGTATCTTTCTAAAGACTGTCAGGTTACATGGGTTCTTTTATTCAGTCTTAAATCGGGATTTATATCTTTCAAGCATCTGTGTCGCTTGTTCTTTCAGGACTTGAGTTATAATGGCAACTTCCTATTTCACGTATGGTTGGGGCACATCGACGTGCTGTAAAGGCTAAGAAGCTTGTCTAGTTAGAACCTATTACATCTGAGTTGTGAATTCGATCCTCACTGGGAGCATACACTTCCGATCTTAGCCACTTAGAAAATCAACTATTCTACGTATGGTTGTCACCTTAAAAACTTTCACTTTCTACGTTTTGCCATTCATTTACACAAGCTCACTGTGCAGTCTGTTTGTTTTCCCCTCTGTCCTTCTTGCCTTCAACATGACTTATGAGTGTTAAAACTCTCCACACCCACTTTCCTTTATAAGAACCCCAAATATTTCAATTTCGTATTGTCTCATTTATTTTTTTAGCTCAAATGTTCCGTCCTGATATTTTCTATTTGTTTCTGCAGAACCACATTTTTGTTACCTCATATCTCTTCTCCAATCTATCAGGAAATTGTCTAGCATTCACTATCATATAGGACCGATAGTACATAGCAGTTAAGCAATATTTATTTTATTTCCAGACTCTATGTTAAGGTCATTATTTCCAGATGTTTTTTCTCGATCAAGATAATGCTTTAAGTCATTAGTAAAAGACACTTTGTAACACAATTCTAAGCGGAGAATGGTTATGATAAATGAGATATAATCTGAGTCAAAGAGAAGGTGGTAAGAAGCGAAGACCACAAGGATAGAAATGATCGATAATTATTGATTTTTTACAAGAAGAGGTAAGATTGTAATGTTTAGAAATGTTATATACAACTTTTTCTTCACCTATATCACAGTGAAGATAAGCGTATAGTAATAATAATTAGTCATTTGTTTTGTACCAAAACGTTCATTGACCAAAAGAGTTAGCATTACTCTCGTTTGAAATCCATAAACACTTTTTTCTTAGAAGAGAGTTTAAGAATAATGAATGTTTGTTTTTTATGTTCATTGTTATACTTTTTTCTAGTAATCGTTGAAGTTTCCTTCCTAGACCTTGGTTTAAGGTAATGTAAACAGTAAAAATGTTGATTATATCTGCATTTATACATAAAGTTGCATGTACTATCAATTTTAGTTGTTGATGTTGTTGAAAGTCTTGAAGTAATGCGATGTTTGTTATTTCAAAGAGTTCTTTGTTTCTAATCCCTGTGGCCAGTCTATGCAGTGCATTTGGGGAAAAACAGAAAATGGTACGATATCAATCGACGATATGCACGAAAGAGAGAATGTACATATATATAATTGGTCGTAAATCCGAAAAAAAAAACGGTTTGTTATTAAATCACAAAGGATCCTATTAATATTAAATATTAACACTGATCAAGTTAGAGAGCTCAGTGTAATTAAATTTATTTATTTATTTAAAGAGTCATTTATTACATATAAAAAAAATCAGTTTTTCTTAAATTGAATGGCCATTTCGAAGGGTAAATTTAACACCTGTCTCATCAGCGAAAACAAAACATTTTATCAAAATGAATTTATTTGTTTTTTTTTGTTTTTATTTTTTATTCTTTTTTCTTTCTTTTTCCCTGAACCTTAAGTTTTTTTACACACACACAAACAAATAAATTTAATTTCCCATATTGTTTTGTTCTCGCTGAGAGGGTGTTAAATTTACCTGGCGAAATGACTATTCGATTTCCCCAAAAATTATTTCTTTACATGTGATATATATATATATATATAGTGTTGAGTTATGGTAAATTTATTGCAAAGAATGTTGTTTTTCAACTGTTTTGGTGATAAAATGTAATTTTTGCAAGCAGGTAAATTATCGTAAGCTGATAGAGTTTACATTACTTCAAAGTTGACATGAATCTGCTCAGTTAAAGTAACAAACACTTTGTGCTTATATATATATATATATATATATATATAACTTTAATCCAGAATGGGATTCAATATAAGATTTAAAAATTTTTTTTTTCGTGTTCATTTGATTAAACCTTTTAGGTAGAAGCGAGTTAAATGCCAATTACCGCCTGCATCACTTTTTAATATTAAATTTTTTTAATATTGATTAGGATCAGGTCCTTGGAATTTACCATTCTACTCTTCCACTTCGGATTAAAGAAAAACAAATATATATATATATATATATATATATATATATATATATAGTCATCCGCAGACATTAAAACTAGGGAAATCAAACACGCTATCATTGTTTCAACTTTTCACTATCATCAGGCGTTATGGACTAACTGGTTTCTTAACACATTATTTTGAACGCACAACTGAAAATTGAAAACGCATAAAAGAAAGTGTAGATAAGGGGAGAAATGAGTCAAGACTAGCCAAATAGTTTTGTAAATACTTTTATCTCGGTTTGTACAAACCTAAAATGTGCTTACTAATGAATATACACCCGGCATTTTTTCAAATTTTTGATTTAGTAATCTTCATCATTCTGGAAATTATGCTATAACCAATTTTTCCTCTTGTCACAATTGACAGACATCACTATTGCTGTAAGGTTTGGATTTTCTCAATATACACTAGTTTACATTAGCATTTAAGGTATTTTTGCTTTTAATTTCCACGCATAATTGGCTACTTTTGATAAAATTCCTAAGGATTTCTTGCTTAAATGATCATTTATAGTTATAACATCGTTTGTGAAAATTGCATTCAGTGCACTTCACGTATACTTAGCTCTATCATAAATTTCCTGATATGCATTGTGAACTTCCTGTTGTGTGTTCAAAGAAATCATTAAGAAATCAGTTATTCTATAACGCCTGACTATACCAAAAGATTAAAACCATGGTAGCGTAATCAGATGATATTCTTCATGTTAACATTTGAAAACTTTGCATGTTAAATTTTTCTATTCTATTTTTCTGTAAAATGTGTAATGAGCACTTTTTAATACATTTTTGCTGGTTTAATTTGGTTCCAATGCATGAGCACAACTACAGTTCAGACTTATTTCTTTCTTATCTGCATTAAAAGACTCGCCTAAAACAATTTAAAATAGAGCACTCTTATATACGTAAGAAAAAGATCATAAAGATAATATATTATAATACCAAACTTTGAGCTAAAAGACCTTTGAAAACAAATTTTAAAACAGTTATAAGCCCAATTTTCCGTATTTTTGTATTATTTGAAAGATACTTGCCTAAATATAGTTACCTTCACTTTTCGGCATAAATTTTCGATACCTAATATTAAAATGAATTTTTTAAAATGAAAACACATTCTTGAAGATTTTATTTTAGATTTAAATAAAAGTGCAATGATTAAATTTATTATGTCCATTCGGTAAAAAATTTTGGCATATTGCAGATAGAAATTATATAGATTGGAAAATCAAATTTAATTTCGATTTCTTAAATTTTCTTAAAAGCGGCCATTTTCTTAATTTTAAGAATTTTTTTTTAAATCATCGTATCACCCCGAGCAAGGCGGTAACGCCACTGATGTGCAGGGGGCTACGTAATAGTGAAAAGATCGGAAAAGAGAACGCCGGAAACCACATCCTAAACAGGGAACAAGGGATGAGCCTCTTAACCTGTTCAATAGACGTGGGTGGAGTGTGAACCGGGCAATAGATATATCTATCTACTCCAATTGATAGATCTATCTACTCCAATTATTTGTAAACAAACAAAAATTCATCGATTTTAAAAATATTTCAAAAGATTTCTGACACTTTATTTTAATAAAATTAGAAGATTGAAAGTTAAATTAAGCTGTTTTTTAAAAAAATATTACTTACTACTAGCATAAAAAAGTAATATACAAAATATTATTAACGATTGGTCGTGTTCATCTGATCGAAGTTTTGACGGACTGTTTACTGATTATGCGATGACATGTTGTACACATGACGAAAAACGACAATTTTCATAAATCAAAGTGAAGAGACAATACTCTTAAATTACGTAACCGTTTCATAATAATGGCAATTTCCGTCTTCTATACATGAAAATAAGGTAAAAAATAAAATAAATTAAAAATATTTTAAAAATAGGGAAGCGTAACTACGTTTATTAATCTTTGCAATTTTGGACTCGTAAATTTTGTTTCTACTTAATTACTATATTATATCCAATAAATACTCCAATACAGAATTTTACCCAATTTTAAACTATTATAAATTATTATAATTAAAATGTAAGAAAAAAAATGAAAAGATTCTTGTAAAAATTAATTATTCATCAGAAATATTTTTTAGACAATAATGTCCTTAATATTACTTATTTACAAAAATAATTAAAAGCTTTTCTAATTAAATAATGTCCTAGTTTTATTGGATTCATTATTTTTTTTTAATTCAGAGCAGATTTTCAGTTAAATAGTACAAATTTTAAAAAAGGATGTAGGTTATTTACAATCTCCAATGACTCTTACTTTTAAGAAAAAATAATTTGAAGAAATAAGAAGGTTCTGTGCAACATTTAATGAAATTAAGTAAGTGGTGGGTAACACATTTAAAAAAAATACCAATATTTTCTAAAAAAAAATATAAAAAATGATTTCATTTATTTGTGAATAAGTTCTGAAAATTTCATTAAAATCGGACAATTATTTGATTTTTACAATAATTGTCAAATAAATGTGTTTTCAACGGAGAAAAAGCGCAAAAAAGCCAATGTTAAACTTTGAAGAAGATGACGTAAACAAAATTTCGATCGTGTTAGAAAGGATTAAAAATTTAAAAATTTCTTTAAAAATTCTTTGATCGTACCTCTTAATAATAACATCAACATTTTGACGATAAAACCCTATGCTGTTCTTCCTGCAAATTACTGGAGATACCTACCTAAATATAACCTAAAAAAAAGATAATATATGTTCATGTATTTCAGCAGAGTTTGAATTTATTTTCAAAAACGGTCTCACAGTCAATTTATAAACTATTCACCATTTTAATTGAAAATTGGCGACAGAAAACGTAAGACATTTTTTCAATTTCTGAAAAAATCAAATGTTTATTGAGGTATTTGTTTCAAAGTAAATTAATAAAACAAACGACAAATAAACAGAATTTTGAGAAAATATTACTTACATTATACTGTAAGTGTAAATATCGTGAAAAGTACATTTGAATACAGTATAATATATTGAACATATCGAAAACTCCATGGGTCAAAAAGTAGAGCAATGTCTTCCTTAAAAGAAATATGCTTCCAATTTAATTCAATACGGATGATCAAAACATACAAAATACAGAATCTGCTTTCGATATTTTTAAACAATAGTTTTTAATTTATGCAACCAGTAATTTTAGATGATATTTCTTATTCGATAAGACCCTATGAAACTTCATAAAATGAATATTTTTATATTAACAGCAACATAAAATAAATTAATAAAATTAAATAGTTTATTCATTGCAATTATTCTTTTCTTTTTAAATATTTGACATTTATTCCGTATTTATTTATTTATTTTCATAGAATATTTAATTGCAATCAATCAGGTCTTTTTAATTATTCAAAGAAAATTTATTAAAAGAAAGCAATACTGTATAAAATAACCTGACGAAAATTAATAATGACTTTTCGAATTGACAGAAGTAATTGATTGCTATCCCGTGGAATTCTTTCGGCTCCCACTGTGATAAATATTCTAGACACCTCGAGCTATAATGCATAATTATTTTAACTTAGTGTAACGAATAGAAATCTAAAAGCTGTGTCATTGTTGAGGCATCTCCTTTTGTTTTTCTACATTCAAAATACTTTAATAACTATAAAAAAAACTACAGAATCTTTTTTAAAATATTTCTCTGTTCTGGAGTAGTTTTCGCACTGAAGGATATAATCGTGCTATGTCGGTTGCTAATCGACTTAACGCACCCTAAATGTTAGGAACTTGGGAATCTTCCTGTTCTGGAGTAGTTTTCGCACTGAGGGATATAATCGTGCTATGTTGGTTGCTAATCGACTTAACGCACCCTAAATGTTAGGAACTTGGGAATCTTCCTGTTGTGGAGTAGTTTTCGCACTGAGGGATATAATCGTGCTATGTCGGTTGCTAATCGACTTAACACACCCTAAACGTTAGGAACTTGGGAATCTTCCTGTTGTGGAGTAGTTTTCGCACTGAGGGATATAATCGTGCTATGTCGGTTGCTAATCGACTTAACGCACCCTAAACGTTAGGAACTTGGGAATCTTCCTGTTCTGGAGTAGTTTTTGCACTGAAGGATATAATCGTGCTATGTCGGTTGCTAATCAACTTAACGTACCCACATTCTCACTCGAAAATGATATTCTTTTTTTTTAAAAATCTTTTTTTATCACCAGCAAGCAAAATAATTTCAAAATCGAACTGAAAAATTTCCAATTTTTCAAAAATAAGTATTCGCTGTTGCTTTTTTTCCTGTCAAATCCGAAAGAAAATAATGTGATTTGTTAAAATTATGCAAGTATCAATTCTTAAAATACTCATTTTTGAGATTTTATTTATTTATTTATTTATTGTAAAGATTCAGGATAAATATTCAAGATGCTCACATTCGATAGTGCACAAATGTTTTACAGAAATATTATTTTCAGACATATCACTTTATATAACTATAAAATATATTTTTCATAACTCCCTAACTTTAAAAGTATTTACACTGTATTGAAATGGCTTGTGAGTGATAGGTCGAAAGGTATTTCACAAAGCTTTCTAATAAAATGACGTCGTCGGCATTGAATTCATTGAATAAATGTTGAAAATCTCACTTGAATCGTGTAAATTTGGTCAAGTTTCAAAAACTGTGTAGTGCTTTTTTTCTTTTATTTCGGTTAAAAAAGCACGGAGAGAGAAAGGGAGAGAGGAAGAGAGAGTCGGAGAGGAGGCAGTGAGGAAACAGTAAGTTACAATCAGTTATATGAAAAAAGATATTAAATTGAAAAATATTAGTTCATTTTTTTTTTTATGAACATATTTTCAACTCAGAAAAACAAAGAAACGTTATTTAGTGAAACCGCCTTCAGCGATGTGGACGACCTCATTGCGACCTCGAAACTCACTGCTTGCCCCACCCAGTTTGTTCTCATTCATGTTGCTGATCACGTTCACCATGGCGGTCTTCAATGAATCTTCTGGTATTCTCCCACACAACCTCGCCCTAAAAATATAAGTCAAATAAATAAATATTAAGTTATCCTTCTGCGAATTATATACATACATTTCGTAAGATTTTGACAGTTTTTTAATCTACGGTGACAGTATGTCTATCAGCTGAAGAGAAAAGGTTTACGTTTGCTCACAAACCCACTATTATCGCTGTCAGCCATCGTTAGTTATAATGATAGAATTCAGGGAGAGGCGGATTCAAGCACTTTTCCATAGTTATTAGAGAATATAAAAAAATAACTTGAATGTTAAAATTGGTTCATCGATTCTCTTTTTCTTGATAATGTTATATAATATCTGATCTCGTGAGTAATTTTAAGCAGAAGTGTATTAACATTGATCAGGTGTTATTAAACAGCAAAAATGCAAGCTAGCGAACAAAAGAAAATAAATGTTGTTTTGAAAAGTTAAAGAATGACGGGTAACGAGCAAAATTGTGTGGACACAGCTGTTTCTAGGTCGGGAGATATGGAAACAGAAATGTATTTATCGTAAAATAAATATTATTGCATTGAAGGCATGTGACTGTGTTTGATAAACAGCATAGCCAAGGTCAGAGAATATAAACCTCGAAATTGTTTATTATAAACAATATACCCGAAAAGAAAATGACGTCACCGACTGGATTTTGGCCTATAAGAGAAAGAGAGAGAGATGAGAGAACTCAGAAAAAAAAAAAGATGAATTCAGAAATCGACTTCCACGTATACGTGCGTGCTTAACTCTGACTTTTCCTCTCCACATAACGATCACCGAAGAAGATAATATATATATATATATATATAGACTAAACTATCGCCCTGTTCACTCTCCACCCACGTCTATTGAACAGGTGCAGAGGCTCATCCCTTGTCCCCTGTTTAGGATGTGTTTTCTGGCTTTCTCTCTTCCAATATTTTCACTCTTACGTAACCCCCTGCACATCAGTGGCATTACCGCCTTGCTCGGGGTCATATGATTAAAAAATATATATTCTTTTTTTTTTAATCATATTACCCCGAGCAAAGCGCTAACGCCACTGATGTGCAGGGGGCTGCAAAGAGAAAAAGATTAGGAGATTGAGGAGAAGGACGAACTAGCTAGAAAGGAGCAAAAGAAGGATGAGAATATAGGTGTGATGACAGTTGCAAAGGTGGAGAGAAAGGAAAGGATATACAGGGCGGTGTAGAAAGAACTAGAATCAAGTAGTTAAGAGATGAGTATTGACCTTGCTTTTAAATTCCTGGAGGTTGCAGCCGTCAGGAAAGCAAGAATAAGGCAGGAAGTTCCACAGGCAGGAAGTGCGAGAAAAGAAGCTGGAGTAGTAGAATTATCGTCTACATTTGGTTGATCTGTGAATGGGTGAGACCCAGATGCCAGTCTGGTTGCACGAGTAAACATATATATATATATATACACGCACATGTTGGTTGTTATCGCTTATCTGTCAAGACGTTTGTTGTTCCTGCAGCATCAGCAGTATATACCAAACACGACAGTGGTATATAACAGATGACACTCGATAATTTCAAGTCGCGTATGTCAGTAATTTAAAAACAATTCAAGTATATTTTATTTATTTTTAATGAATGGATTTAAATGATTTGTCGCAGCAATTAGAGAATTCAAGTTATTTTAATTGATCGCTTTGTGTGAATTTCTATTTTCCATGTTTTCTCTAATACCAATTACCGAAGTTAAGTTGATTGATTGGGAGTAGGGAGTCTTTTGAAAAAAGAAATAGAGGAAAGATCTTTTTCTTCTGATAAATAGAATAGATACTTTTCTAATCGTACCTAATGAGGATCGAAATCACTGCGCAGTCTTAATTAAGCTAGCGAGACAAGTTTACTAACCATTTCACCACGCCGAAGGTGTAAAGACAAGAAAAAGTGAAAGAAAGAGAAAGAGAATCAAATGAACAAAGAGAAGAAAGAAAATTAAAAAGACAGAAAAAGAAAGAGAGAAAAAAAAAGGCAAAGCAAATCAAACCATTTAGGATTTTCAAGTCTGAAAAAAAATCGGAGAGAAAAAAGACAGGGAATGAGAGAAAGTGAGAGAGTGAAAATAAAGGAAGAGAAATGAAAAAAAAAAAATTAAAGAAAATTGGAATGAACAAGAATTAAATCTGAAAGGAATTAAGTGTAAATGCCAGAGAAGTGAGTTCGATCCTCATTAGGTGCCTCATGTGTAGAGAAAATAAGAGAAAAATAAAAGAAAATGATAAAAGAAACAAACAAACAAAGAGAGAAAAAATACAGTGCAATTAAAACCATGAATTAACAAATTTTGACTCTTTAAAAATTAATTTCACTCTAAGCAATGTGGTAAAGACAATAAAACGTATGTGGTTACTAGGAATATAAGAAAACGTTAAAGGTATATATATATAGTCATCTGCAGGCAGATCTGTTTCGCTGTATCACAGCTCATCAGTACGGTTAAACTCCGATTGCTTTTAACCCAGAATTGAAACCCGACCGAATTGGCGTCAGTCGGCAATTCTACCTCTGGGCTATGGGCGCTCGGTAGAGGAAGGTCGACTTTTTAGCGCATATATTATCATTATACATGCCCAATATATATATAGAGAGAGAGAGAAAGAAAGAAAGAAAGGGAAGGGGTGTATAATAAAAGAACAGGATTCAAAGAGAAAGAAAATGCGATTGACATCATATTCAAATTTTTGAAGATTTTCTTCTTCTATATTCCGTGTTTTTTCAGAACGTCAGCGATCATGGCCTTCCACAGCTTCTTTATCCTTAATAGCCCTCAGCACGTTTTCACCTGTCACACCACGCAAACCTCACTTCAGTACCCAATGCTCAAGCCCGTCAAATATGTAATGCGCTGCTTTCCCCTGTCTCTCTTTCTCTCCGTCTGACCTGTGAGTATTAGCTTCTCCAAGCACTCATTCCTCATTACCTGACACGGGAACTTTAGTTGACAGGAAAGCGAGAAGCTGAAAGAGATTAACAGAATCAAAAGGTTCGAGGGAGGAATAAAGCAGAATACTCTTACACTAATATTTATTAGTTTCAACAATAAAATGATGAAGCATAGCTCTTAATCTAACATTCAAACAGGAGGTGTGGTATCAAACAAGAGAGCTTATCAGGAGAATTAAATTACGAAGATGGAACAGATATTGAACTCGAGATATCTGGTCAAGACAAATAGCACTGAGTATTTGTCTTTCCCGCTTGTTTGAAAATAAGGCAAAAATGCAAAGGCAAAGTAAGAATCGAACGCAGCGAAAAAATAAACCCAAACAATCATTTTTAAAATGTTTCAATTTATATATATATATATATATATATATATATATATATATAACGAAGATTAACGAAACTTGGTTATAAGCAACCGACAATTTAAAATGATTTGTTTGAACATTATTTTTTATCGACACTCGTATTTAAGTAGATATTCTGTTTTTAATAAAACAGTATTATGTATTTATATCTACTGGCCTGATTATTTACGACTAGCAGTATAGCCCGTCATTGCTCGGGTGTAATGAAAGCTTTAAAACTAATCCATGATCCAGGAGCTCAGACTCAGCCTAAAGAATATTTGTGTGAAGTTTGGTGAGAAACAGATAAAAATTGTGGATTTGTATAAAGGACATACAGACAGATAAACAGACACACACACGAATATCTTGCCTTATATATATATATATTATCGATTTTCTGCACTATTGTAAGAACTGCAACATTGAAACTTCTGAATATCGTTTCTTATGTCTTTTTATATGAGTGTATCAAATTTGATTAAAATCGGACAACTCCTTCTATAACCCGATTTTTTCAATTATCGATTTTCGATATTTATTGGGGTATCTCGACACAAATCCTAGCTAAGAACACTCGCAGACGCTGATAGTACAAATGTGTAAATTTTCAAGAAAATAGGTTCAGCCGTTTCGGAGTCTGTAAGTAACGGACACACGCACACAAAGTTCCATTTATAAATAAGTTTAGATAGATTTTT
>JBBBDQ010000258.1:2255000-2437500 GCA_037127315.1 Ascarosepion bandense
AACAGGGAACAAGGGATGAGACTCTTAACCTGTTCAATAGACATGGGAGGAATGTGGACCGGGCGATAGATAGAGCTATCTACTCCAATTGCATTTTCGACATTTTTGCAAAGTCATCTTTTGGTTATTCTATCAAATTCATACTGATACGGTGCTGGTAGGAACACGACTGCTGTAAGTTTGGACGTGCAGTTAGTGTAAGGGATAATGTCTAGGAACTGAATCGGAGAACCGAGTCTGAAGTTCCACTTGTGTTCGTTATATTCACTTCTGCTTTAATCTCTTTGGGAATGGTATGGGTTCCCCCTCTTCTTCTAGCTTTGGATTAATTAACAAAAGTCAATCATGATTATCTCCAAAAAATAATTCTTACATTCTCAAAAAATTTTATGGGCAAGTTGACTTGGCAGATTAGAGAAAGAGGGTTGTGCAGATTTAGCCCAGATATGGCAGCTATATTCGATTATGTGCCTGACTCTTCTCAGGATAGAGTAAGGCACGCTGAAGTCAGGAGCTTTCTGAAGCGGTATAACAAACCGACCATCTTCTCGCATCTTTCTTGATGGATTATACATATGAGTTCCTACTAGGGTGGACTTGAATTCTAAAAGGCGCTTAAAACAAGGGGCTTCTTTAAGATTCCAACCTTTGATCGTTCTACTCGAACTCAAACTTGTCGGACTCTCTGTTGAGAGAAACCCAAACTAGGCTATGTCGAATGGCTAAGTCTTGTCTGGGGAAAAGTAGACAAGACCCGATCCCGCTTATGTAGTGTCTATGGGAAATTTTTACCCGAGCGTACGCACTCGAAAAAAATAAAATTGTAAAATTTGGCCTTGTGCTACATCCCGCCTATGGTAGATACCCAGTGGTCGTGCCTGGTGAGAATTCGGACTCAGTTTAGTGAGGATGAAAGGTTTCTAGTTTGGTTTTGTTGTATTGAAAGTTACAAGATATTTTTTATCACCATTTAGGCTTTTAGTGCTAAATCAGATGAGAGTTCTGCTGATAGTCTTTGTCGATATAAATTTTAAACTAGATATGATATGTATTAATCGATGCAAAAATTTAGCTTACACCTGATGAGTGAAGTAATTTCGTAGAAACTTAAAGACGGGAAAAATTCATTTAAGTTAACTTCATTTACTTTATTCTATATATGTATATCAAATATATAGTGTATCCCCACCAAGAATTGATATTATTTTGTAGTCTTTTATTGTCAGTTAAGTGCCATACGTGATACACGCTTTGGACGATCATGTCTCGAAAGGGACATGACTGAATGGGCAGAAGATTAAGTCTAATAACTTAGCCAATTCTCGCTACAATTGTCTCAATTTTGAACAAAATATGTCAAATCTAAGCTGACAGTGCAAAATTATCTCAATGAGAATCTACACGGATGACGGATCGAGTGTGCCTGTGACAATGACAATGTGCTGTTGAAATGTCCACCACGTTCACCTGACTTGACAGCTTGTGAATTTTTTCTATGAGGCGAATGTGAAAGAATAGGTTTATACCACTTTTCTTCTTACAAGCCTCGAGGAACTTAAATGTAGAGATGTTTGGTAACGTTACGCAGCCTGTTTGCCGACTTGACGTGGGTCCAATCATAAGAGTTGTGTATAGAGAACATTCGTGAAGCTTTGTGACATCTGTTGTAAAATCTACATCCATCTGAATAACTTGATCAGATTTTGATGGATAAATATTCTTTATGGTTCAACATGAAGTCTAATTAATTACGTTATCATGCGACATGTAATAAACTTAGTGTTGTGGTATCTCCCATTTTTCTATGATAATGGACTCGACTTGAGAATACATATACTCCTGCCATAGCGAGATGAGTCACTTACCGGAGAGTACCGTAAAAGTTCGTAAGTTACCGAGAGAATACCACGTCAATAGTCATTAGAGCTTTGAGCTCCATTCAGCCAGAATAGTATTACACGGATATACAAACTCCAGCACGGCTTCGCTTGTATATATATATATCTTCCTTACTAAGACATAATCTCGCTGCTGACCTTGAGCGGGATCTACACTCTGTGGTGAACTGGGGCAAGAAGTGGCTTGTCAACTTCAATTCCTCTAAGACCAAGCTGTTGTCTGTCAACCATTACAGGCAACCTCTTCTGCCTCCCATAAGCATGGACCAGATGATTCTCCCGGAGAGTAATACACTACGCCTCCTCGGACTTACCCTGTCCTCAGACCTCAAATGGAAGCACTATATTGAATCCATAGCAAAATCTACTGCTAAGAAGATTGGGTCACTATGTCGATCCAGGATGTTTTTTCCACCTGAATCCATCCTGCATATATACAAGTCAACCATCCGTCCGTGCATGGAGTACTGCTGCCATTTATGGTCAGGTGCCCCTGCCGTTCTCCTCAGTGTTCTTGACAAGCTCCAAAGGAGAGTCTGTAATGTGATAGGTACTGATCTGGCGACTCGTCTGCAGCCACTTTCCCATCGTCGAAATGTGGCCTCCCTCTGTCTCTTCTATAAATACTTTCATGGCTTCTGCTCGGATGAGCTTAAGTCACTGATGCCTCCTCAACAGGTGTTTACCCGTTCAACCAGACTGGCAACTGGGTCCCACCCATTCACAGTCAGGTTAGCCAAACGCAGACGACAATTCTACTCCTGCAGCTTCCTCTCTCGCACTTCCCGCCTGTGGAACTCACTCCCGTATTCTTGCTTTCATGACGGCTACGACCTCCAGAAATTTAAAAGCAAAGTTAATACTCACCTACTAACCACTGGCCTCTAGCTCTCTCTCCCCTCCTCTGTATAACCTTCCCTTTCTCTCCGCCCATGTACCTGTCATTGCACCTGCTTTCTCAGTTTTCTATTGTTCCTTTCTAACTAGCTTGTACTCCTCACTCTTTTCTAATTAATCTTTCTACATTTATGTAACCCCCTGCACATCAGTGGCGTTTCTGCCTTGCTCGGGGTGAAATGATTAAAAAAAAAAAAAAAAAATTCCTGGATTACTAACCTGCATTCCAGTTCTATCTATACGTTTAATATAAATTATTTTTCTATCTCAAATATTTTTTTTGTTGTTCATTATTTTGTGTAGTTCCTCACCCGAAATCCACAACACTTAGATATTCACATTTTTAATTATATCAGTTTTTAGACATCCAGTATATTAAATATATATGATATAGATGGTGCGACAGAAATATCCCTACATTTTAAACTGTCACTGCTGAGGTGTTATTGAAATTAGACAAGTGTTAATGATGTCTTCAGTCATCTAATATCTTACCATTTCTTTTCACATACCATCACTTGCCATTATAACTTGGACCGTTGAAAAGTTGTTTTTTTTTTTTAACTATTCAATCTCTAACACAGAGCTTTTCGGGCGAATTTTGGGTTAATCAGAATGATTTTGTTCGGAATAGAAAATCGATACTGCTATTGGTTGAAAATTTCAGGGTCACAGGTTCAGTGTTTAAAAGACAGCTATCTGGAAGGTCGTGAAGAGTTCGAAGTCCAAAAAATGTCCAAGCTGCAAAAATCTTCTAAAACAGAGTACAGCAAATAGAGGCCACCGTTTGGTAGATCTCATTTTTAAAACTAAATGAATAAAAACTGTAGCTATTTACTTAAATAGCAATGATTTTTTTTATTAGTAGTTACATTGACCTTTTGTTGACATTTATAATTTGAGAAGAAGTATTTCCGCCGCACCCTGTATATATACAGGATGTGGACAAAATAATGGAAAAACCTGGTACCATAATAGCATAATTTGAAAAAAAAAATTATTACCCTTTGAATGACGTTTCGGCCGTTGTACGCCCCGGCCCACTTCAGGTGCTAAGAATTTCGAAGCGAACCCTTTATTACACTCACTGGGGTGTATAATCTTCATTTCCTACGTAGACCCTATTTTGGTAGTCATGAGTTATCTCCCTCTAACCCTGTAAGTTACTTGTTCACCACTGCTGTAATCTGGTATTGAACTCACAACTCTTTTAACCAACGTCTATATCTACTGAGCCATGTGTCCTTAAGTATGGTTAGTTTCTATAACTTGACCCAAATAAGTCGTGAGTTCAATACCAGACTACAGCAGTGGTGAACATGTAACTTACAGGGTTAGAGCGAAATAACTCATGACTACCAGTATAGGCTCTACGTAAATGATGTAGATCATATACCACAGTGAGTGGAATAAAGGGAACGATTTGAAGAAGCCTGGAACGTACAACGGCCGAAACGTCGTACAAAGAGCAACAAAGATGAGGACAATAGTCCGAATTATGTGAATACTGTAAATACTACCTCTTCTCAGAAATATAGACAAGTAAGACAAAAGCTCGTCTATCAATATGATTGTTTATTAAATATTTCCTCTCAATGTGCACATTTTCCTTATTTGGTTTTCCTTTTGCTTTGTTCGTTTTGCCTTCAATATGTGCTGTGATTTTCAATTTCTTCCAGGTCGTTTTCACCTTTATGTACCATAGAAATTTCTAGTTCCTCTTTTTGATTCGAAGTATAATTGACGTTTTTATTTCAATTTAATGTTAATCCGACATCTTCATAACTTCAAACGTTATTAGAGTGTTTTGCTCTCTGCCGGGGAGCACAATTTTTATTAACATTTCCCGAATTCACAGGCCAATAAAATCACTATACACTGTTTAAAGAGAAATATGACGAATCTATTTCAAATACAATAACAACTATAATAAAGGTTGAATAAAGGTTATATATATATATGTATATATATATATATATATATATATATATATATATATATATTATCGATTTTCTGCACTATTGTAAGAACTGCCTCCTTGAAACTTCAGAATATCGGTTCTTATGTCTTTGTTTATGAGTGTATCAAATTTGATTAAAATCGGACCACTCCTTCTATAACCCGATTTTTTCGATTATCGATTATCGATATTTATCGGGGGTATCTCGACACAAAACCAAGCTAAGAACACTTGCAGACGCTATATATAGTGATATGTATATATAAAGTAAATAATATATATATACATATATATACATATATATATATATATATATAGAGAGATAGATAGATAGATAGATAGGTACATAAAGTAAATAATATATATATATATAAAGTAAATAATATATATATATGTATAAAGTAAATAATATATATATTTATATAGATATATATAAAGTAAATAATAATATATATATATATATATATATATATATATATAAAGTAAATAATATATATACATATAAAGTAAATAATATATATATATATATATATATATATATATATATATAACGCACTAAGTCGCACCCATTCTCTCAAACACGCTTCTTATGTACCTCCTTACTTGTCTATCACCCTCCTTCTGACATTTCCTATATCTAATCGCTCTCTCAGCACCTACCCCTATGTAACCCGCTGCGCTATAGTGGAAGTGGTATGCCTTGCTTGGGGTGAAATGATCAAAAAAAAAAATTTGATTTTTAACTTTTTTTTCGACGTTCCTTGTACCTTTTTTATTCTCTCACTGTAACCCCCTGCGCACCAGTGTCATTTCTGCCTTACTTGGGGTGAAATGATTATAATAAAAAAGATTTAATAATTACCCACATGGAACGGGGTTTTTAGATGCGCATAAAATAATAATAAAAGAATTTAATATAATATAATAATATCTAAACTTATTTATAAATGGAACTTTGTCTCTGTGTGTCCGTTAACTATAGACTCCGAAACGGCTGAACCGATTTTCTTGAAAATTTACACAGTTGTACTATAAGCGTCTTCCAGTGTACTTAGCTAGGTTTTGTGTCCAGGTACCCCCGATAAATATCAAAAATCGATAATTGAAAAAAAATCGGGTTATAGAAGGAGTGGTCCGATTTTAATCAAACTTGATACACTCATAGACAAAGACATAAGAAACGATATTCAGAAGTTTCTAGGTTGCAGTTCTTACAATAGTGCAGAAAATTTGATATCGATACCAGGAAATCAAAATTCGACTTACACCCATTTATTTTTCTTTCATTCTACGGTTTCACTTGAACTGGAAGCAACTTTTACTTTTTAGTCTTTCGTGCCAACGTCCAAAGAGTCTGAGCTCCAGGACCATGGATTAGTTTTAAATCTTTCATTACACCCGAGCAACGCCGGGCTATACTGCTAGTAATAATATCATAGTAATATAATATAAGAATTTAATATATTTATCCTTTATTTTTGTGATGCTGGCGAAACCGTTCTACAGATATAACGTTCTTTGTATACGATGTACGAATATTTAACTTTTAAACGTCAGGTTACTAAAATGCCAAAATTAGTCTTATAAAATTTTTACTTTATAGCACTGAAAACTTTAACGTATCTGACAGTTCGAAATCTAAGTGATTTAATCATTTTTCGTTCTGTTTGTAATTAAAAAAATTATTAGATAAAAAAAAAAAATAATGATTTGCGATTTTAAGTTGAGATAAACGGATAAGAACTGAAGCAGAAATACGCGATTAGACAAACAATTCAATCCACGGAAAATCAAACCGATTTTCATAGAATTAAAGAAAACAATACAGAAAATTAAAACCTTTTATGTGATTAATGTAAATGCATTAAGAATATTTTTTTCTGAAAGGAATTAATTGAACATCGAGAAAAAAAAAAACAAGATTTGATAGTAAAGATGAATTAATGAATTTTTGGCAATACAAAGATTTTTATTTTATAACTCTACCATTCGTCCGTGCATTGAATACCGTTGTCGTATCTGGTCTGGTGTTCCTGCTATTCATCTCAGGGTTCTCGACATAATCCAAACGAGGATCTGCAGTCTAATCGATCCCAACTTAGTCGCTTTCTCAACGACGGGATGTAGATACCCTCTGTCTTTTCTACAAATATTTTCACAGCGTCTACTCTGAAAGCTTCATTCCCTAATGTTCTGCCCACATGAATTTACGCAAGCTATTAGATAAGCAACTAGGTCTCAATTTTTTACCGTGATAATAGACAAACGTAACCGCCACTTCTACCAGTTGCTTTCTCGCACTTCACGTCTGTGGAACTTCCTTCTGTATACTTGCTTACTCACAATCTTCAAAAGTTCGAGTGCAATGTCAATTACCAACTGCTATTTCCTTGACTCCCATCTTTCTCTTTTCCTTTCTTCGACATTGCTTGAACCTTCTTTTTTGTTGTTTTTTGTCTTATCTCTTCTCTCACTGTGACGCCCCGTACACCAGTGGCAGTACTGCCTTACTTGGGGTGAAACGATTATTAGAAACATAATATATATATATATATATATATATATATATATATATATATATATATATATATGTCTGTTTGCGCGCGCACGCACGCGCGTCAATGTGTGTGTGCAAGATTCATTAAGGACCAAGAAAAGTTAATTTTTTTATGATTTTTATTGATCTTTTGCATATCTGCAACATAAATTGTTTTTGAAAATGGAAAGTGGTATTTGGTGAAATTACTGAAAAGATAAGACAAATTTCATATTCCAAACGCAAAGCAGGAAAAATGGTAGAAGTTTTCAAACGGAAGAATTTATAAATATTAACAACTAAACTTTCCATGTTTTTTTAATGAGACGAAACCATTCTGCACTACGAGAAAAGATTATAGAAACACAAAAGAGACATTAAAAAAATAACATTAAATCCATGAGTTGCTCACCGTAACGAAACTGACCATAATTTTGACATAAAAATGCTACTGTAATTAAAAGAGAAAAAAATTCACTAAGACGAAAAATGTTTACAAATTGCTTAAATTGCTAGTTCATAAACAGTAAATTTGCATCCAGCTGATGTATTTGTTTTTTTGTTTTTTTTCAAGGCGATGTATTTATAGGGTTACAAAGTGATGTATTTGTCCGATTACAAGATAGTTCGTTTGTCAAGACAAAGATGATGTGTTTTAAGCCAATTTATTTGAAGGTTTCAAAACGATGTTTTTGTAGGGTTACAAAGCAATTTATTTGTAGGTTTAAAAAGCGATGTATTTGTAGGTTTAAAAGGCGATGTATTTGTCCGATTACAAGATGGTTTATTTGTAGGGTACAAGGTGATGTATTTGTAGGGTTACAAGGCAATGTAATTGAAGGGTTTAAGGCGATGTATTTATAGGGTTGCAAAGCGATGTATTTGTAAGTTAGAAGGTGGTGTATTTGTAGGGTTACAAGGTGGTTTACTTGTACGATGACAAGGTGGTGTATTTGTACGATTACAAGGTGGTGTATTTGTACGATTACAAGGTGGTGTATTTGTACGATTACAAGGTGGTGTATTTGTACGATTACAAGGTGGTGTATTTGTACGATTAAAAGGTAATGTATTTGTACGATTACAAGGTGATGTATTTGTACGATTACAAGGCAATGTAGTTTTAGGGCTACAAGATGTTATATTTGTAAAATTACAAAGTGACGTATTTGTACGGTTATAAGGTGGTGTATGTTTAGGGTACTAGGTGATGTTTTTGTAGGGTTCAAGGCGATGTATTTTTAGGGTTGCAAGGTAACATTGCGGATAGTTTGTGATGTGGCGACCAACAAAAAAAAAATGAAGACTTTGATACCTAACATTTGTAACATTTGATACCTCACATTTGTAACGTTTTGCTGTGTATTTGATATCGAACGTTGCCAGCCAGCGTCATTACTACAAACATATCCACGCTACAAAAAGGAAAATAAATTGACTCTGAGGAAATGAAAGGCAAATAAAGAACGAAAATAAATAGTGAACGGGTGGATGAAATGGGTAATATTAGAAGAAAAAAATATTTATTATAACGAAATAAAGGTGTGGGGGAGGATTTCGCCTCCCCCCAACACCCCACCCCACCCCACTCCAAAAAAAGAAAAGCAAAAAGAATACAGGCATCTCAGAAAAAAGCAAAATCTTAGATTGAAGATTTAATCAAGGAAGAGTAATCTTCTAAAATATTACGAGGCGGGATGAAGAAGGAGATGGAGCAAAAACATGACAGAGTGGACGGACGTATATACACAAGGTTTATTTATTTTTTATCCGCATAACAGTCCACCCTATCAACATGCCCCGCCTGCACATATCCGCTGCCCGAAGGCGATGCAAGAAAACTTAATAACATTCTTGACTAGTTGCATGTGCTAATAAACAAGGAGAGTCGACATCGGATATTTCTCTTGTGGTAGCCAAGACAACCAGAAGCCATTATTACTGGAATCGAGGTGAAAGGAAATAGATTTGCCGCTGAAAAATCTCGCCAACTGAACCAACAAAACAATTTAACCTCTTACTTATTTACGCTTTTCGGCGAGATAGTCTATTTAACAAGTTTTTTTTTTATGTTTTTTTTAATTTGCTACAATGTTTTCTTTTACTTGAACGATACGTTCACTTTGGCTTTTAGTTTATTATAAATAAGCATACTGTTGGGACGCCCGCGCCTATTCGGCTATAATGGACTATTCCATTACTATGTAAAGTAATGGTGGCATCTACGTAGGGGAGTGTGCCGAGCAGCCGTATCCACAAGTCAGTCGTAGACTTCCGGTGACGACCCGGAAGTACCCATTGCTCATACTACGTCTTACGACGGTTGAGATGATTAACCTTTATTCTTGTATTGGATACTAATAACCTTTGTCAATACTATTTTCACGGAATACAACAATTAACCTATTCCTGTTGTTGAGTTATTTATTCTTACTCACGACATAACACATACAAAATTTCTCGAATAATTAAATTACTACATCCATTGCGATGCATTGAATACTGCTGCCATATTTGGTCGGGTGCTCCTGCTATCCACCTAGGGGTCTTTGACAAAATTCAACAGAGAATCTGCAATGTGATCGATCCCGACATGGCAGCTCGGATGCAGCCACTTTCTCACTGGCGCAATGTGGCTTCCCTGTGTCTCTTCTACAAATACTCTCACAACTTCTGCTCCGATGAACTTAGCTCACTGGTGCCGCCTATATATAAATTTACTCGAGCCAGAAGATTAGAAATTAGGTCCCACCCTTTTACTGTGAAACCAATAAATTGTAAACGCAAATTCTACTCCAACAGCTTCTTTTCTCGCACTTCCCGCCTGTGGAATTCCCTTCCATTTACTTGATTTTCCGACAGCTATAATCTCCAAGAATTTAAATGTAAAGTCAATAGCCATCTCTTATCTCACTAACCTGCATACTCGCTCTCGTCCTTTTTTCTCCGTCCACCCCACTCTCATCAGTATTCTCATCCTTCTCTTACCCACTTCCTAACACCCACTAAAACCAGTCACTCTTTCTCATAACTCTCCTCCTATGTAACCACCTTTCAAAACAGTGGCAATAAAATGCCTTGCTTGGGGCGATATGATTATAAAAAACTGTTTTGTCCTCAAGTCCATTGTTAACTAGGGCAAAAGATCGCTGGTCAATTTTAATGCTTCCAAAACTAAATTTTACTCTTTCAATCACCTGAAAGTCACCTTCTAATCTCCCGTCAGCGTGTCCGGTGTTAACCTTCAGGCAAGTTACTCGAAGCACTGTCTCGAGCTAACGTTCTCAGCTGACGAAGTAGAAAAACTATAATGAATCCATTGCTAGGTCAGCTGCTAAAAAAGTTGGTTCACTTTGTCGTGCAATACATTTTTCTCTCCAGAATCTATCTTAAATATCTATAAGTCTACCATTCGCTCACGATTTGAATATGGTTACTTCATATGGTCCGGTGGCCCAGCTATTTACCTTGAGCTCCTTGATAAAATTCAAAATAGAATAAGCAATATTATCGCTTCTGATCTGGCGGCTCTGCTTCTTCAGTTACTTTTTCACTGCTGTAAGATTGTCTCCTTTCATAGTAACTCTTCGCAGTGGTACCTAGATTTTTTAAAACTTTAAGCTCAGTAATAGTCTGGCATCGAGATTATATCAATTTACAGTTGAGCTGGCTAAATGTTACCATAAATTCTATGCTAAAAGTTTCTCTTCTCGCTCTTTTTGCTTGCGAAACTACATCAAGTTTGGCTGGAAAATATGAAACTTTTCAACTAAATTTAATCTGCAAAAATTTAAATGCAATGTCAATCACTATTTGCTGTCTTCCAGATTACTCTTTTCCCTTCCTGCTGAATGTTAATGTTTCTTTTCTTAATTATTTCATTATTTTGTCTTAGTGGCTTTACTGCCTTGAATGGGTAAAACCGATTTAAAAAGTCACTTCTTTCTTGTATCATGATGCTCACTTCGAAAGTAATAACTTTACTTTTACTATGAATTTGGAAAGAAAGTCATTTCGCATTTTTGACACGATTACTTCGTCTGTACTCTCTTTAATACTTGCAGTCAAATAACTATAATTGTTTACATTCTAATGAATCTTTTACTTCTTTGCAGATTACCATTTACCAGAGTAAGTAAATTTTGCATCAAATCCATATGAGAATCTGGGTGCTGTATGGATTTTTTTAAAAATCGCATCTTCAGGAACGAAAGCCTCAGGAAAAATTCGTTATTTCAATGACAGTGTCCAGGTATGCCAAGTATAATTTGGTCAGTTTCAATCAGAAAATTATTCTTTCAATGATTTTTCTCAATTTGGACGACCAAATTGAGTTAATATTGGGCATCTTCAAAACAGTAGTCAATCAGTAAAAGGCCGTAAGTAATACACAAGACAATTTCATGAATTTGGAAAATTGTCTAAACTTGGTCAATGAGCCTCTCATCATCGGAACGATTCAGTCGTTGAAGTGTAGACTTTCCGTAATATTGTTGCTGTTTTATTTACTAATTTTATTTTCGTATCAGTAGGAGTAGATAGGCTCACCTGTCGCTTGGTTCACACCTCTTCCAGGTTTTTAAACAACAGTAGGTTCTATCCTTTGCTTCCTGTTTAGTATTTATTCATTCTCTTTTATTCCCAGTAGCCTCTTTCATCTTAGGGGCATCATTACCTTGATTAGAGTGAATTGATTAAAAATAGTTATCGCCAGTGATGAACAGTCTGATTTTTTTATAATTATATTCAATGACAACAATTTTCAGCACCCGCAGAAAATTAATGACCCATTCCTTAAAACTTCTTTCGTTTTATTAAGTCAATTTTATATTTTCTGTTTTTAGAATAAGGTTCAATCTGTACAAAGCCAAAGAGCCACTCTAGGCAGGTGGCTAAGAGAGTAAGACTTTATAAGCGAACAAACTTTCTGGATAACGTTGAGCAAGTCATACTCCAATCACAAGACAATTTCATGAAGTTGCAAATGATCAATAGGCCCCTCATCATTTGAATGCCTCTCAGTTTAATTCATGCTCGCCGGTAAAGAGTAGACTTACCGCAGAATCGCTGCGGTATTTATGAAAAGTTGGTAACACCCTATACAGGTATGTCTTCAGTCTGCCGGTACAAGGAAGGGATCTTTTTTATTATGATGTGCTAAAACAAAAAGACACAGTCGATGCAGAGAAATATTGTGAACTAGCAGTATAGCCCGGCGTTGCTCGGGTGTAATGAAAGCTTTAAAACTAATCCATGGTCCTGGAGCTCAAACTCAGCCTAAATAACAAATGTGTGAAGTTTGGTGAGAATCGGATAAAAATTGTAGATTTCTATAAAGGACATACAGACAGATAAACAGACACACACACAAACATCATGCCTTTTATATATATATATATATTATCGATTTTCTGCACTATTGTAAGAACTGCAACCTTGAAACCTCTGAATATCGTTTCTTATGCCTTTGTCTATGAGTGTATCAAATTTGATTAAAATCGGACCACGCCTTCTATAACCCGATAACTACAAAGAACACTCGCAGACGCTTATAGTACAACAGTGTAAATTTTCAAGAAAATCGGTTCAGCCGTTTCGGAGTCAATAGGTAACGGACACACACACACAGACACATACACACAGAGACAAAGTTCCATTTATAAATAAGTTTAGATAGATTGCAAGACTAAACCAGGAAGAGGTGTGAACCAAGTGACAGGTTTTTTTTTATTTGCAGAAAACTGTTCATCATTGGTCAGACGTAAAGACCTGTTAACTATCTACCGATAAAATCCTTGTGCCTCTTCTATAAATACTTTTACGGCTTCTGCTCCGATTAACTTAGATCACGAATTTGCACGAGATACTAGATTAGCAACTAAGTCCCACCGTTTTACAGTGAAACCGATAAAATGTAACCGCAATTTATACTCCAAAAGCTTCTTTTCTCGCACTTAACGCCTGTGGAATTCCCTTCCACATACTTGCTTCCCCGACAGCTACAATCTCCAGGAGTTTAAATGTCAGGTCAATAGACACCTTCTAACACACTAACTCGCACCTATTCTCTGAAACACTCTTCCTATGTACCTCCTTACTCGTCTATCACCCTCCTTCTGACATTTCCTATATCTAATCGCTCTCTCGGAATCTTCCCCTATGTAACCCTCGTCGCTATATTTATATATATTAATTTTGCCCCGTTTTCTTTACTCTCCTAGCCTTGCTTCATCTGTGATTTCTTCGATCATGGAGACGTTTTTGTTATTAAAGGGAAATAAATTTATTAATTTTGAAGCGGTTAAAAAGATATATCTAGCGTTTCATTTTTTTTCATCGAAACCTGAAATACCAAACCGAAATGGATGGGATTATGAAATCAATAATATTATTTTGTTAAGATATATCAATTAAGAACAAAAAGGATTTGTTTCATTTCTATTGTCAACGGCAACAGTGTTTTCTTTTCAGCGATTAAAGAATAAAAATGTGGCGTAATATTTATCGATTTGAAGTTTTACAAATTTCAAATCGATAGCTATTACGCCACATTTTTATACGTCAGCTCACGCGACAAAAATAGAGAATCATAGGATCAATGTTATTTTTTAAATATCATTTCAAACGTTTTTGAATAATTACCAGCTTGTATCAAAGACTGAAACGTTTAATCTTGCTTAGGACACACGTAATTTAAAAAGGAGTTTTATCACGAGTTCCTATGATAATATATGATGTTGGTTGTATAACTGTACAGTTTGACTCTTCGTGTCGTTATTTTTTGTCTGAGCATCAACATGCAAAAAAGATTTGATATGCGACAAGACTTTCTTTCCAGTGATGGAGGTGATGCTGGTTGTATAGATGTAGAGTTTGAATCATCGCATCCTTATTTTTTGTCCGAGTGTCAGCATGCTAAAATGAATTTCTGACAAATGTAGCAAATATAAAAATATGTCACTGAATTTTTCCATGCAGAAAACACCTGCTTTTACTGACGTCTATCAATCTTTTGCATAAAAAGTAGGGAAACGTATAAGTGAATGTGGCTAATGTGTTTCAACAACTGCGACAGTGATGTGAAACCATGAACTGTCGTGTTACTCGAAAAGGCGGAGCCAATAATGGTTAATATGTAGCTGAAGACTTACTCTATCCAACAATGCTATATTTGTCTATTAGATTTGTTTAAGTATAAAAAAGAAATCGGAGACATTGTTTTTATGGCGTTTCCCGTATATGTACTACATTTTCATCAAATTCTTGAAATTCTTGAAAAACTGGAGAATATATATATATATATATATATATATATATATATATATATATATATATCAGCATGCGTTGTAGATATAGAAGAATCCAAAGGAGCATGTAAAGACGGAAGCTGATGATGGTACGCCTGAAATAGGCCAATAATTACGATTTGCCATGAAATAACGTGTCTGCCTTACTTTTTCTTATATATATATATATAAAGAGAGAGAGATGATGCGATGGATAAATTGTCCAAATTACGTAAAAATGAAAAATGAAAATATAGTTGATATCTCCTTTTAACAGACATATTTATCAAAATTACACAAAATATATTGAAATAAAGAAAAGTAATTTTATTCACACGACTTCGAAATCTCCTGCTTCTCTTCTGGGCGGTCTTCTTTTTTAAGTTAGTGAATGTTATCATAATCCTTGCCTTCAGTTCAGCTAGTATTTTACAAGGAGTTTTATTGGTCTCTCGCTCAACTGCACCACACACATAATAATCGAGAAGTTTCAGTCTGGGGAGTTAGGTAGCCAGATGTAAGAGCTGATGTGGTTACGGAAATTATCTGACACATATGATTGGGTTCACATGTTTGTGTGGTAGGGTGCGGAATTCTGCTACCAAACAGGTTCTTCTAGCAAGCATCATCTTGGCCCAGAGAAGCACTCAAAGGTACTTGATGTAAGCCCCCATGTTGAGTCTGAAGACCGCACGAACAAGTTATGGAGTTCTTTTTCTTAATCACCATTAAACTCATCCAACTCTTTTCGAATCCTCTGCACTGTCCTCGGATTTACTCCCAAACATTCTGAAATACCAAATACCAAGCATGCCGATTCTAAAATTCATGTTTTTTTTTTCTCACAGCCTGTGTACCAACTGACATTACTTTAGTGTGCAGTCTACAAATTCAAAAATAAATGTATTCAGCACTATTAATCGCATATCTAAACTTATTTATAAATGGAACATTGTCTGTGTGTGTGTGTCTGTGTGTGTCTGTGTCTGTATGCGTCCGTTACCTATAGACTCCGAAACGGCCGAACCGATTTTCTTGAAAATTTACACAGCTATACTATAAGCATCAGCGAGTGTTCTTAGCTAGGTTTTGTGTAACGGTACCTCCGATAAATATCGAAAATCGATAATCGAAGAATTCGGGCTATAGAAGGAGTGGTCCGAATTTAATCAAATCTGTTACACTCATAGACAAAAACATAAGAAACGATATTCAGAAGTTTCAAGGCTGCAGTTCTTACAATAGTGCAGAAAAAAGATTATATATATATATATATATATAAAAGGCAAGATGCTTGTGTGTGTGTGTTTGTTTATCTGCCTGTATGTCTTTATTTTTTCAGCCCTTTTATTTTAGTTTTTGCATCGGGTTTGGCTCTAAGTAGATATACTTGTAGTTATGAGTCCCAGCCATGATACCATTTACTCAGAGGACTTATTTAGCCTTCAAAATTCAGTTTACGACGAAAAACACTTATTTGATATCGATCAATTTTTGAAATCAAAATTTGACTTACATCCATTCATTTTTCTTTCAGTCTACGGTTTCGCTTTAACTGGAAAAAACTATTGCTTTTTAGTCTTTCGTGCCAACGTCCAAAGAGTCTGAGCTCCAGGCCCATGGATTAGTTTTAAAGCTTTCATTACATCCGAGCAACGCCGGGCTATACTGCTAGTGTTTAATAATTTGCATCTGCAAATCTGAATTATTCATATAGAAAATGTATGTTTCATTCAAACTTTTCACAAGAAATAAAGAGTTAGATGTTTTAATATCAGATTTCATTTCATTCGTTTTGTATACTATTAAACTAATTTATATATTCTCTGCCACTGCTTCAGTTTAGTAGTCTTGTATGTGGGCTTCATTTCGAAATTATCTTTATGGTTTTTTAATGTACAAAAAGCAAATTTGGATTGGAATATTTCCGATTTGTCGTTGATTGTTAGTCTTGTTGCAGGTAAAACAATTTTTTACTAAATTCTTCAAAGACAGGATTTTTTTTCTTTTTTTTTTACAATGATGTTTACAATGGACAAGGCACGAGATCCACTCGAGATAGATGATTACAAAATAAAAGGTACAGATTATGCAGGAAACCTAATGGTTGACCCTAGATTTGAACAGCTTAAGAGTGTAATGATTTGAAATGATACATCTTGGGAGTCGGTTTCACGAATAGCGGCTAGTGGGAAGAAGCAGTTCGGGTGGAATTTACAGCTCACCAATCTAATAAGAAGGAAATGTGAATGGGGCGCTAAAATGTGCGTGGCATGACGGATCTTGGCCGTGAAGGTTAACTAAGGAATGTTGGTCACCTGAGCTCTTTTCATGGAAATAGTGATAGAGCAGTAAAAGACTTGTGACGTTTCGTCTATGAGTAAGAGGTTATACAGTGGAAAAAATTTGTTACCCACGAAGACGCTGAGACGCTTTTAAACTGTATCGAAACTGGGAAGCGAAAACCTGGCAACTTCTACCCACATATGGCAACAGTAATCCATTTGGGGCCTGACCCGGCTCTTCTAATGGCAGAGGATAGCAGAAAGAGGCAAATACTTACTGGAGCGGTAAAGTAATAATACAGGAGATGTGTAACAGTCCATGAGATTGAGCCGCTAATATGAACCATTATTGGAGTGCCGGTCAAGGAATTTTCAACATGACACCGTCAAATAGAGCAAGCTTCCGGCTAGGAAATATTTTTTAGTAGAGTTTCTGGCAATGATATCTTCAAAATAAATAAAATGAAAATAAAGTGAAAAATAAATAAAAATTACTTTTGTCGTATTGCAGCATGCAAACCGAAATAATGTTTATAGTATATAGCTGATTTTCGAATTTTGTTATTACGGTTACTGCTTCAACCAGGACTTGGACATCGACCACCAACTGGTCTCAAAATTAGCAATTGACTAGACGTGGATAATGTTGAACAATTTCCATACCATAGTAGTATACTAAAATCAAATGGATCCGCTGAAAAGAGGTAGACAGCCAAATGAAAGCCATCCACGTTACATACGACAACCCTGAGCTAACACGAATCACCAAGCTTATGGCCTACCAAGTTGTTGTAATCTCGACACTCCTGTAAGTCTGTGAGACCTGGATACTTTACCAAACAGACATCAGCAAACTTGAAAGTTTCCATCAAAC
The DNA here is from genome assembly GCA_037127315.1 of Ascarosepion bandense. Taxonomy (NCBI): domain Eukaryota; kingdom Metazoa; phylum Mollusca; class Cephalopoda; order Sepiida; family Sepiidae; genus Ascarosepion; species Ascarosepion bandense. Next base: position 2,272,737 of record JBBBDQ010000258.1, read on the forward strand.
GAAATTTCGTCAAATTCTGCAGAGCACGTAGTAGGACCGCGTCACAAACAACGAAGTTCTCCTCCGCGCAAAGAGCCTAAAAACCATCAAGATTCACCGCCGACTTCGATGGGCCGACACCTTGTTTTAAGGTTAGACACCGTCCTATATAAATACATCTTCTTCTCATAGAGCAGATCTGGCAAGAGACCACGTAGAACCTCACGTCATTGATTCAAGAATAAGCTCAAAAACACCGTGCTGAGTAAAGACATTGATCCGCTCAATTAGGTGTAGCAAGCTACAGGAAAAACTAATTAGCAAAAAGCAGTCGACGAAATAATATCTTTCGAAAACACCAGAATACAAAAAGAAGAGAGGCAAAAAGCCTAAAAATAAAAAACCAGAGCTCCCCAGCCCCAGGACACTCCTACTCTATCAGACGTCTCTTCAGATCAAAAATAGAACTCCTTTCACACAGAATAAAATGTTAATGAGAATCTAAATACTTGGCAACAATTTCCGCCAATGACAACCCTACTGTACTGTGTATGCATTCAGAAAACATTAGAAATGTTACAAATGGAGGCAGACTGTCTTTAACTGCAAGATAACAAAATGCATAGTCATCAGCAAAAAAAGCAGCCCAAAATGCTAAATACAGGTTGAATATCCTAAAGTAAAGCATGTACAAAAATTTAAATACCTGGGAAATATTCTAACATAAGAATGAAAGTGCAACACAGAGATCTGAAGGTGAATTGGCATGGCAAAGGACGCGTTCCAGAAGTTAAGTAGAGTATTGACAGACAGAAAAATTTCGCTAGAAACAAAGAAGAGAGAACTGGTTTGCTATGTGATGTTAGTTCTTCAATATGGCAGTGAATGCTGGACAATATCATCAAAGATGAAAGAAAAACTTGCAGCAACAAAAATGTGGTTTTACAGAAGCATACTGGATATAACGTGGGGGAGCAATTCTATATTACAATCAATATATAAACTGAGCCCTCACTTTGTGGTCACATCAGTTTCGATACATTTATATTCCTGAGATCCAAAAGCCCAACGATGCATTCCGGGAGCTGAGTAGAGTATCAAGAGACAGGAAAATTTCGCTAGAAACAAAGAAGAGAGAACTGGTTTGCTATGTGATGTTAGTTCTTTAATATGGCAGTGAATGCTGGACAATACCATCGAAGATAAAGGAAAAACTTTGAAGCAGTTAAAACGTTGTTCTACAGAAGGCTGCTGCGGATAACAGGGATCGAGCATATGAGCAATGATGAGGATTTGAAAAGAATAGAAACAAAAGGGAAATTAATATTAGCATCATGAAGAGACAGCTAAATTTTTTGGGACATGCAATGAGGAAGAAGGGCTTGGAAAACCTTATACTCACAGGTCGGATAGAGGGAAAAGAGATAGAGGAAAGCAGTGGATAACATATTTGAAGGGCCCGAGCAGGTGGATGATAGAACGGGCGTTGTGTGGTGTAACAGGAGAAATTGTGTTAAGAGCCACAAGGGATAGGGAGACGTGGAAAGCCATGACGTCTTGAAGGGACAAAGAAGAAGAAGAAGAAGAAGAAGAAGAAGAAGAAGAAGAAGAAGAAGAAGAAGCCGGTTGATGCTAGAGAATTATACGCGTAGAAATAGCAGTCAATTATTTCTTTTTTAGCGCCCAAAAGGTTTGAACGAATTTCAGTCGTGAAGTAACGAGTGGCTGAACTGAGAAAGAGTTTTCTTTAAAAATAATCTTATAACAATCAGATTTTATAAGTATTTAATTATGCTTTCCTCGAAATTTGGTTCAATATGACTTAACCGTCTTTTTTTTTTCTACTCTAATTTTTATTAATTTAAAAAATAAAAGAAATTTTAAAAATTATTTCAAGATTAACCTACGCTGTTCTGAAATTTTCTTTTAAAATTAGCCTAAAATTAAAAATTAAAATTAAAATTAAAAATTAAAATTAAAATTAAAATTAGCCGTTCAATGTCGACGTTGTTAATAGAGTTCTCAGTGGCTATTGAAAATCATAAGATTTATAATTTGAAAAGTATAGTTATTCATCTCCCCACACCCACAAAAAACAAGTTAGCTCTAGGAATGTGTTTCCCTTTCACGAATAGAGAATAAATATTACATTTTTATGGTAGACAAACATCAATGCTTAAAGATCTTCACGAAGAAGCCATATTTAAATTGGATGTAAAAAAAATGAAGAGATGACACAGCGGTTTTGAGACCATAAAATCGCTGAAATAATGTAAAACAATTTTAAAATGTCAATGAAAAAAGCCTATTTCGCAAATGTTTTCTTTTTATTTAACATAACTTTCGACAGAAGGGTGATGCGAATATCATGGATCGAACATGTGAGCAATGATGATGGTTTAGAAAGGATGGAAACGAAAAGGAAATACTGAGCATTAGGAAGAGATTGCTAAAGTTCATGAGGCATGTGATGAGGAAGGAGGGCTTGGATAATCTGATAATCACAGGTCATATCGAGGAAAAGAGAGGCAGGGGAAAGCAGCGGATAACATATTTGAAAGGCTTAAGCAGGTGGATGTCAGAGTGGGGTTTATGTGGAGGTAACCAGAGAAAGCGTGCTAAGAGCTACCAAGGATAGGGAGACGTGGAAGGCCACGATTGCCGACATCTTGAAGGGACATGACACAAGAAGAAGAAGAAGAAGAAGAAGAAGAAGAAGACTTAATGACCATTTATAATAATCTGGTACCAAATTCATACTTCTTCTTCTATGTGCCCTGTCCCTTCAGTACGTAGACGATCATGGTTCTCCACGTCTCCCTATCCCTTGTGGCTCTTAGTATGTTTGCTCCTGTTACACCTCGCAACCCCCATTCCGTCATCAGGCCCTGCAAATATGTTAACCACTGCCTTCCTCTGTCTCATTTCCCTTCTATCTGGCCTGTCAGTATCAGTTTCTCCAAGCTTTCCTTCCTTATTGCATGTCCCAGAAATTTCAGTTGTCTCTTCCTGATGCTCAGTATTAATTTCCTTTTTGTTGCCATTCTTTCCAGCACCTCATCATTGCTTGCATGCTCAGTCCACGATATCGACACCATCCTTCTGTAGAACCACATTTCCGTTGCTTCCAGTTTTGTTCTCATTTTCGATGATATTGTCCAGCATTCACTGCCGTATTGAAGAACTGACATCACATAGCAATCCAGCACTCTTTTCTTTGTTTCTAGTGAAATTTTCCTGTGTGTTAGTACTTTCATACTAAGCAACAAAATTTGGCAATAAAATTTGCTTAAATACCGCCTTTGGATGCTTCTGCTCAAATCCAAATCATTTCCTGTTTATAGAATTCAAATTATAATTATTTTTAAATGCAAATTACCGCTCAATATAATTATTACTAATCAGCATTCGCAAAATATTATCAGTGATGGAGGGTAGCGCATGAATATCAAGGATTACTCACTGCTTGTTCTGCACATTTTCTTCTTTAATAAACCTTACGAAAACACTCTTTAATTAGCAGTTAGTCGACATTAAATCATCTTCTTCAGACAGAAATATTTTTGGCCAATTTATTTTAATCGATAAAGAAAATTAATCATAACACGGTGACTTCGTCGAAATTGAAAATGATTTATGCTCGAAATAAAGATTTGAATTTTTATATTTTAAAATTTTAAATTGGTTACTATAGTTTGGAATTTTTACCTAATTATGGTAAGTAAACAGTTTTCAATTCGACACACATTCTTAAATCTAGATAAACAATGAAAAAATATTTTTTAATATTAAGCTATATTTTTTCATTATAATTATATGACAGCCCAATTAAGAGGAATAGCCCAATATGCAAGCTACAAAATGAAAAGGACAAAATCAAGCAAACAAAGAAATTTAAATATCTTGGAAATGTTTTAACTGATAAGAGAAAATATAGTACCAAAATCTTGAGGCACAGTAGAATAGCAAAAATGCTTTCAAAAAGCTAAGGAAAACTGCAGGACAAAGTAGTAGAGGAAAGTGGGAAGAAAGGACTAATTATCGATTGTAAGAAGACAATGTATGATCAAGCTAGCTAAACTGACCAAAATGCGATATAAAATCGGATATGTCAAAAGATTATTACGCCCAAAAGAAATGTGGCTCAGGATGGCACAGCAATAACAAAACGAACTCGTCTAAATTGACTGTAGAACGTGTATGGAACTGGAAAACACTTCTTAAATCTACAAAGTACATCATCCCTGCCATGCAGATTCACGGCATTACGAATAAAATAATCATAATTTTATTGAAATATTTATCTAATTATTAATTACGAGTTTATATATAATCGCTTCAAAGATGTATTACTATCTTTACAATATTAAATGTCTTATATTTATATACGATGTAATTACATATTAATTGTATACATAATATGGATGCTCGTTTAGCGTAACGGTTATTAGTGTGGAAAATGGATCGCCGATCAAAATTCAATTTTATCCATACCGTGGGAAGATGTTTCTAAGATAAGTACCTATATTTGATATTTACGAAGCTTAAGTTAATTTTTGGCGCCGCTCTAAAAATGATGCCGTTGCTAATGAACAACAAACTGATTATTCAATAGGAAATTGGCGCATCACCTCGTCCTCCATCGCCTAGCGCTTATTCTTGGGTTTAAAATAGAAAGTGATAAATTTCGTTTTTCATTTCAAGTTTCCTCCCAGTTATCATATCATTGCCTTTATGATGTAGTAAAAAATACCAAGGGTATCAAATGACTTATACAGAAGTGGATGCTGCTGGTAATATCATATTAAAGAACAAGCGAAAGCAAACACGACCATTAAAAACTATAATATAGTTTTATGATCAAGTTTAGTTTTATGGTTAGGGCTAACGTTGCAAGCGTTGACTAAAAATTTAAACATTCTGTGGTTAAAATTATAAAATTAAAAAGTATACACGATAAGCAAATACTTTTATCGAATTTTTAAGTCTGATAATGAATTCATATATAAATGTTAATTCAGTCAATCCAGTGATATACGCGATACTCGCTTTGGGCGATCATGTCTCGAAAGAGACATGACTGACTGGGCAGAAGATTATCCCGCAGTAGGTCGCCATTGCTTTCTACGGTAGATTGGTTGCCAGCCAAGTCTATAGAACCCAATCTGTCTTATTATTTAACCCATAACTGAAGGGAAGAGACGGATTAATACCTTTTCCCAAGGGTATTTATGTGTAAGCGAATGCCATGAATTCAACTGGAATTCGAACTCGGCTCCACGATTCGTCTTTCGGAGACGATATCCACTGCACCACAAGGCACATCCTCATGTTAATTACCCTTCCAAAACTATATAAAATACTAAAATATTCCTTGTTTTCAGAGATATTTATATCTTCTGGATGTCATCCAGTCGTTCCTATGTGCAATATTTTTTATAGAAGTTCTTTGCATATCTCACTTCAAAATATTTTTGGGCTAGCATTGGTTGATATATCTTTTTAATATTAAAATGTTATATTTCACACAAAAATTTCAATTCGAACAACATCTTCTATTTAGTTGTTTATTGCTCACCCAACAGCTGAAATCGCCCACCGGGGGATGATATCGCTCAGGTTTTTTTTTTTTAGATCAGTGATTAAATATGACTTCAAATAAATGAATTGAATAAATGAATCGAACCCTTTATTGTTACAGTCTAGAGTATTTCTTACAGACATCACAGCGAGTGCTTAAGCAAGACGAATATTATAACCGCTAGAAAACGAGTAATAACAGATTTTTACTATAAGATTTTTTACTATATAGTAAAAAATCTATTATAACTCGTTTTCTAGCGGTTATAATATTCGTCTTGCTTAAGCACTCGCTGTGACGTCTGTAAGAAATACTCTAGACTGTAACAATAAAGGGTTCGATTCGAAATTCCAGGCATCAGAAGGATGGCGAGCTCACAATGGCTGAAATATCGCACAAATGGCTGAAATGTCGCACAAATGGCAAAAAAGATGAGAACAATAGTCCGAAAAATGAAAATATTATATTTCAATCAATTTTTTTTGTTTTTCTGAAGTTCCAACAACTGCTGCTATTGCTGTTGTTGATGTTGTTGCTGTTGTTGCTGTTGTTGTTGATGATGTTGTTGCTGTTGTTGATGTTGTTGCTGTTGTTGATGTTGTTGCTGTTGTTGTTGATGTTGTTGCTGTTGTTGATGTTGTTGATGTTGTTGATGTTGTGCTGTTGTTGATGTTGTTGCTGTTGTTGTTCTTGTTGATGTTGTTGCTGTTGTTGATGTTGTTGCTGTTGTTGATGTTGTTGCTGTTGTTGTTGATGTTGTTGATGTTGTTGCTGTTGTTGATGTTGTTACTGCTGTTGATGTTGTTGCTGTTGTTGATGTTGCTGTTTAATTTTTTTTACGACAGAAGTCAATATTTCTTTCATAGTTGCAAGAATATGTTTCTTCTGTTTTTAAACACAAATAGAAAAAAATAATTTACCGTGGTTCAAACTCTCATCGTTACTGGTATCAAAGTAGCAACTATGTATTTTTACTTGTTATCACTTAGTATGTTTTCTGATATTATTGTAACCCCTGCTATACATTGTATGAGTTTAAATCTTTGTTGTCACTGTTAGAAATCGTTTTCTAGCGGTTATGATATTAGTCATGGTTAGGCACTTGCCGTGACTTCTGTAAGAAATGCACGAGTCTAACTCAAACGAAATTTCTATTTGGAGTTCTTTATTTAAGCGTCTAAACTAGTCTATTTGTGTTCATTTTATTATTTACACCAAAACAAATTTGTTCATTAGACTCCATAGAGAGGCTTTACAAAATCCCGAACAAAGAATTATACCAAATAGCAAAAGTCCCCTCACTTGAATACTTCAAACAGAATCAACAACTAAAATTGATAAGTTTGTTTGTTTTTTAGGCTTAACGACCTATCAATCCTTATGGGATCATTTTAAGGTCATAACCAGTGATTTTGGGTAAGGTTATTTTATTTTTACAATGTTTTTCTTTTCACGATTCATTGGGATTTGTTTTTAAGAGCAGGGTCCCCAAGTCCTACTCTTGTTATTTAACCCATAACTGGAGGGAATGGACGGATTAATACCTTTCCCAAAGGTACCAGTGCTTAAGTGAATGCAGGGTATTCAACTGGAATTGGAACTCGGCTCACCGATTTCTCTTTCTGAGCTGATATCCACTGCACTACAACGCACATCCGTCACTAAACGCTTACAGCACCTGGTATTCCCAAGCGGTCACCCATCTAAGTACTGACCAGGCTCAACGTTGCTTAACTTCGGTGATCGAGCGAGAACCGGTGTATTCAACGTGATAGGCCGTAAGCCCAAAATTGATAAGACATATAACGCAAAGGGAAAATAAGTTTATAGTTAAGATGTTGAATTTCTGTTATATTACACCTGGTTCTCTAACTATGATGATAGTTTTCATGGACAACCACGGTGACACTGGTGTGGAGTAGGAGTGGCCTGAGAGATATCGCACACACACAGAAGCCGACGGGGAGTCGTTAACCTGTGGAAGTTCTCTGTGTGTGTGTAAGTGTTTGTTTGTTCTGACTTATTAATCTAAATTTTTACGCATCTTTGCTTTTTAAGGTTTTAGCTTTACTGACGTCAGTCATATCTTTGACGGCTATTGCCTTTCATTCCTTCGTTGTCGCCTGTGTTTTCGGCCTTCGATGTAAATCATATCTTTGGCGGCTATTGTATTTCAAGCCTTTCTTACTATACTCCGCAGACACCAATCCACGACCGGAATATATTTCTGTCAATCATATCTGTGTCGATCAAATTAATATATTACATTCCCATACTAGCTTAAACAGAAGATAAGGAACGAAGATCTTACTGAAACTAAAAAGCGCGATAACAGTGAAATTGTAAATATTAATACAAGAAAAACAATTTTCTAAAAAATAATTTATTAACGTCCACTTAAGGTGAGATAAAATGTTCAGTAAATGAATATTAAATGTTTTCTGTATGGAAAATGTTATTTTTCATTTTTACCTTTAACATTGATAAAAAGTATTTAAAATTTTTCCGACTTCTCTTCAATAACGTAATATGAACGGCTTCGTTTTTTTCTAAAAAAGCCTTATTCAAAGAGAGTCTAGGTGAACCGGAACCCAGCATAGCTCAAACACTCTTCCCATCTACCCAACCCTCATCCTCGGTATCCTTACCTGTCTATCACACTCACTCTGACATTTCCTATATCTAACCACTCTTTCTCATCACTTTCCCCTTATGTAACTCCCTAAACATTCTTTCTCATCACTTCCCCCCTCTGTAACCCCTTAACTACTCTTTCTCATCACTTTCTCCTATGTAACCCCCTAACCATTCTTTCTCATCACTTCCCCCTCTGTAATACCCTAACCATTCTTTCTCATCACTTTCCCCTTATGTAACCCCCTAAATCATTCTTTCTCATCACTTCCCCCCTATGTAACCCCCTAACCATTCTTTCTCATTACTTTCCCCCTATGTAACCCCCTAAACCATTCTTTCTCATCACTTCCCCCTCTGTAATCCCCAACCATTCTATCTCATCACTTTCCCCTTATGTAACCCCCTAAATCATTCTTTCTCATCACTTCCCCCCTATGTAACCCCCTAAACATTCTTTCTCATCACTTTCCCCCTATGTAACCCCCTAAACATTCTTTCTCATCACTTCCCCCCTCTGTAACCCCTTAACTACTCTTTCTCATCACTTTCTCCTATGTAACCCCCTAACCATTCTTTCTCATCAATTTCCCCCTATGTAACCCCCTAAACCATTCTTTCTCATCACTTCCCCCTCTGTAATCCCCAACCATTCTTTCTCATCACTTTCCCCTTATGTAACTCCCTAAACATTCTTTCTCATCACTTCCCTCCTCTGTAACCCCTTAACTACTCTTTCTCATCACTTTCTCCTATGTAACCCCCTAACCATTCTTTCTCATCACTTTCCCCTTATGTAACCCCCTAAATCATTCTTTCTCATCACTTCCCCCCTATGTAACCCCCTAACCATTCTTTCTCATTACTTTCCCCCTATGTAACCCCCTAAACCATTCTTTCTCATCACTTTCCCCCTATGTAACCCCCTAAACATTCTTTCTCATCACTTCCCCCCTCTGTAACCCCTTAACTACTCTTTCTCATCACTTTCTCCTATGTAACCCCCTAACCATTCTTTCTCATCAATTTCCCCCTATGTAACCCCCTAAACCATTCTTTCTCATCACTTCCCCCTCTGTAATCCCCAACCATTCTTTCTCATCACTTTCCCCTTATGTAACTCCCTAAACATTCTTTCTCATCACTTCCCTCCTCTGTAACCCCTTAACTACTCTTTCTCATCACTTTCTCCTATGTAACCCCCTAACCATTCTTTCTCATCACTTTCCCCTTATGTAACCCCCTAAATCATTCTTTCTCATCACTTCCCCCCTATGTAACCCCCTAACCATTCTTTCTCATCACTTTCCCCTTATGTAACCCCCTAACCATTCTTTCTCATCACTTTCCCCCTATGTAACCCCCTAAACCATTCTTTCTCATCACTTCCCCCTCTGTAATCCCCAACCATTCTATCTCATCACTTTCCCCTTATGTAACCCCCTAAATCATTCTTTCTCATCACTTCCCTTCTATGTAACCCCCTAACCATTCTTTCTCATCACTTTCCCCTATGTAATCCCCTACGCAACAGTGGGTGAAATGATTAAAAAAAAATATTTCGTACAAACGGCATCGACGTGAAAGACTAAATTTCCTCGTTTTTTCTATACGAAGATTTAGAATTTGCTTCAAATTTGTCTGACATGATGATATTTCATATTCCAAAATATACCTGGCATCTTTAAGCGATTCATAGTTGACTCATAATTCTAAAAAGTAAATACAATGACTCCTGAGAAAGGTCTGAATAAGAGGGAAGCATTTGTCTATATTTCTGAGATGAGGTAGTATTTACAGTATTTACATTATTCAGACTATTGTCCTCATCTTTGTTGCCATTTGTATGACGTTTCGGCCGTTGTAAACTCCTGCCTTCTTCAGGTGCTAGAAATTTCGAACCGAACCCTTTATTACAAACACTGGGGTATATCATGATCATTCCTTGAATAGTAGGAATGCCTCGATTGGAAATCATGAGTTATCTCTCTTTAACCCAGCAGCCTACTTGTTCCCCCATTGCTGTAGCCTGGTATTGAACTCACAACTCTTTGGGTCAAGTCACAGAAACTAACCAGCGTTTATATCCACTGTTAGAAGTTTGTGACATGGCAACGGAGAAACCGTTAAAGGGAAGCAATTAAAAGATCGCCTTAATTTTTACTTTTCTCTTATTAATACGAAGGATTTATTATTTTTTAATCGCCAGTCACTGCAGTCGTTCACATTTAGTCATTATCAACGATGAATTTTTTTTTACTTTTAACTGAATATACAGATTCATAAATAAAACAATCTACATATTAACATAAAAATAAACTAAAATTCATCCTTATTTCTGCCTAAAAGTATGGCAGAAAGGGCTTAGATAAATAAAAATTTTAGACAATTTTATATAATTTATGTACTAAAAAACAAGGTTGTCGTGCAGTGGATATCGGCTCAAGACGGCAAATCAGGGAACCGAGTTCGAATTCTAGTTGAATTATTTGCATTCACTTACGCACAAATACCCTTGGGAAAGATATTAAGCCGTCTCTTCCCTCCAGTAATGAGTTAAATAATAAAACAGATTGGGTTCTGTAGCCTTGGTTGGCAATCAGTCTACCGCAGAAAGCAATAGCAAACTACTGCGGTATAATCTTCTGCCCAGTCAGTAATATTTTCAGACATGATTGCCTAAAGCGTGTATCACGTATAGCACTTAACTGACTGACTGACTGATTAAAAAAATATAAGGTCAAAATTTTGTAACAAACTAAACACAGTACCATGTCTGGCATTTTTAAATAAACTTGCATATATATATATCTGTGTGTGTGTGTGTGTGTGTGTGTGCACGCGGAAGAAATTGATTTCTATATACCAGAAAAATGGTAGGAAAATTAACGACAAAATGGGAAAAATAGTTCTTTCTTGGCATTAATTTATACAAAATTAATTAATATTGGATTAACTTATCCAAAACATTTATGCATATATATATATGTATATGTGATGTGGTGAGTGGTGTAATGGATATCGGCACGGAATTAGAAAATGGATTCGAAACGAACTGCAGTTGCACTCGTTGCATTCACTTACGCACAAATACCCCTTGGAAAGTTATGAAACCATCTCTTCTCTTTCTCTAGCTATGGGTTGAATAGCAAGATAGATTGAGTTTTATAGCCTTGGTTGGCAACTAGTCTACCACAAAAGAAACGGAAACCTTCCGCAGGAAAATCTGAACGCTCACTTCTAGCATGCACTGAATTTGCATGCCAGAGTAGACTTATAAAATTTACATAATATATTTTTCATATTGATGCGCAGTCTGCAGAGTAAGCGAATGCATATATACACACATTTCGATCTCGGTCAGAAGCAAGTAGAGGTCTAGTCACACTGATGAGACTTGATGCAGCAAAACAGGCTTATATGTGGATGACATATATATATATATATATATGTGTGTGTGTGTGTGTGTGTGTGTGTGTGTGTGTGTGTGTGTGTGTGCATCTCTTCTAACACATTTTGATAATGGATTTCATTAATCATCATTTTTCTGAAAGATATTAACCAAAATTCTGGCAGAAATGCATTCAGTGCTTACCTTCAAGCTAAGTCTTAAGTAACCTAAATTTTCCAAAAAAAACTTTAGAATAAAATTATCATGCTATAAACTGTTTTCAGAATATGCAGAGATTACCCGCTAAGAACGCGCTCTGTGATTTTTTTTACTTGGTTTCCGCTTTGTCTTCGTTTTAATACAGCAGTTCTGTCGAAAACAAATATTGCGTGATTATGAGATAGGTTATCTAGTGTTTGTCATAAAAGTATATATACCTACTTCCCCGACTGCTACAATCTCCATGAATTTAAATGTAAGGTCAATAGACATCTCCTATCACACTAACTCGCATCCATTCTCTCAAGCTCTTTTTTCATCTACTTCACCCCTATTCTCGCTATCCTCATCCGTCTATTACCCACCTCTTGACATTTCCTATAACTAACCCCTCTTTCTCATCACTTTCCCCTATGTAAGCCCCTACACAACACTGGCAGTAGAATGCCTTGCTTGAGGTGAAATGATTAATATATATATATATATATATATATATATATATTAATACAGGTTTCATTGAATAATATAAACAAGTTCTGTTTATTTATTTTGTGTAAGATCCGTTCGTATGATCTGATTAGCTTGATAGTGTTGTCATGGAAAGACGACAAGAAATCGCAGTAATTGTTGATTTTTTTTATCAGGTCTGAGCTTTCGGCTTACATAAGCCATTATCATTTAATGTTCAGTGAACATAGAACATTTAAATTATTATTAACAGAGTGGAGTTATATAGAGAAAATTAGACAGGTCCATTTTTTGTGTCGCACATGGCTGTAGGCCGAGAAGGAATGGTGGTAGTGGTTTTTTGGTCAATTGAGTGTATAGTGGCATGAGAGATTGGTCTGGGAACTGCTGCTACTACGGTGTAGGGGGTAAGTATAATAACTATGACCTCTCCCGTCGATTATAGGCATTGAAGTATGTTAGTAGAGGTGTTGAAATTTATTTTATTTAGGCTAGGTTTAAACTGTTTGATGTAGATAGCTTCTAGAATTGTGTGTTGATAGCCGTGGTGTTTTAAATGTCGGAATATGTTAGAATTTTCATTTAAGTGCAATGTAAGTCTCCGCGAAAGCGAGTTAGTAGTATGTCCAATGTAGGTATCATTTAGTTTGTTAGAGATACATTCTCGAAAGGGGCATTTGAATTTATACACTACATTGTTTTTTTGCAAATCGCTAACGGTGGGGGAGGAGTCGTTGCAGACGATTGTGTTGGATGTTGTGGATTTAGCGTAATATATGATAAATTTAATTCTTTTGTTGGGGGTTGTCGAAAAGATATTAGTGTTTATGAGTTTTTTTAGGATATTTTCATCTAGTTGGTAGTTGGTGTGCATTTGGCTACGATATAAGAGAGTGATAGAGAAATCCTAATTTTCTCTGTATAACTCCACTCTGTTAATAATAATTTAAATGTTCTATGTTCACTGAACATTAAATGTTCATCCTTTGATAATGGCTTATGTAAGCCGAAAGCTCAGACCTGATAAAAATATCAACAATTATTGTGATTTATTGTCGTCTTTCCTTGACAACACTATCAAGCTAATCAGATCATACGAACGGATCTTACACAAAATAAATAGACAGAACTTGTCTATATTATTCAATGAAACCTGCATTAATGAAAAAATGCTGCCAAAATACACACAATATATATATATATATATATATATATATATATATATATATATATATATGTGGGGGGGTGTATTAATAAATATACGTATGTCGTCCAACCAGAATGATACAGATTTTTGTGGAATTATATCGCAAAATATTATTGAACTACTTATATTTTTATACTTATTATAAACACTGTACATAAAATATTTAATGACAAACTATATGAAAGTTTTAATAGACATCGAAATACAAAAAAAAAACAAATTATATAATAATTATAAACACTATACAGAAAATATCTTATGACATCCAAACTGTAAAGGAAATTTGAAAATTAAAAAAAGAACACGTATTATAAACACATACATCAAATATCTCATGCCGAACTATCAGTCAGTTAAGTGCTATACGTGATGCACGCTTGGGCGATCATGTCTCGAAAGAGACTTGTCTGACTGGGCAGAAGTTTATACCGCAGTAGGTTGCCATTGCTTTCTGCGGTAGACTGGTTGCCAGCCAAGGCTATAGAATCCAATCTGTCTTATTATTTAACCCATAACTGGAGGCAAGAGACGGCTTAATACCTTTCCCAAGGGTAATCGTGCGTAAGTGAATGCAATGAATTCCACTGGAATTCGAACACGGCTCCTTGATTTCTCGTTCCGAATCGATATCCATTGCACCACAACTTACATCCTGCCGAACTATACGAAAATCTTAAGAGACTGACGTAGGATAATATCTATATTTACTAGTTTATAATTAATAGCTTTTTATACTACATTGAGCACTGTTTTATGAATATTTAAATAATATTTTTATACATGTGTGTATTCCTATATGTATATTTATAAATTCATGGTCGAGTAAAGGGTGAACGACATCTTCAAAAATAAGATCATCTTAAAAATAATTTGTTTTTAATTAATCTTTTTCCCAATCATTGCTGATGTTGAAAATGGATGGCTTCTTATTCAGACTTATGAGTAGATTAGGGTTGTGTCCCTTGTTCTGGGTTTACTTTCTTCTCTGTCCAATATCGTGACATTACAATGACGAGATATTTGCTTCGAGATACTTGATGATGAGATCTAATTCAGGATATTTCGCATAAAGCCTTTCTCAAATGATTTGTGTAAAGTGAGTAAAAGCCAATTTAGATAAAATTCGATCTATCATTTTCAGAGACACCGGGGCGTGACCTCATAAATGTTCATTAAATGTCTCGGGCTTCGAACATCCGATCTTATTCGTCTGAGCCGAGCACTGATCAGGTGATGATTTGCATCATGAAATCTGCAGACCCCTACAATCCTTCCGTGGTCAAAAATAAGAGTGCATGTATATTGGTAAACATATTTGCATTTGATACAACAGAAATTAATATGAAAGAAGGCTTGCCCCTGATTTTCACTATGACTAAGTTCACTAAGTTCAGCGTTCAATAGTTCAAAAACTGTGAGATTACCTTTCCTCGATCACAAATTAGACTCTGAGCTTTCTTTTGCAACGATGAAAAGTTGTAATTTTCGCTTTATCACAGCTCATCAGTACGGTTATCCGATTGCTTCTAGCCAGGATTTAAACCCGACCGAATTGACATCAGTCGGCGATTCTACCTCTGTGCTATGGGCGTCGGTAGAGGAAGGCGGACTTTAGTGTGTTATATACGATGTAAACAAACCCCAGTAGCCAAGAGTGTTCAGATTCATTGCTGAATGAACGATGGGTAAATGCGTGGGCTGATACTGTTTTTAAAGTCTACCATTTCTATATAGTGTTCAATCGGTGGGCGAGAGTGTAAATAGACTTCGGCAGATTGTCCTGTCTCACTGTATCACAGCTCATCACTACGGTTAGACACCTGATTGCTTATAGCCAGAATTGAAACCAGACCAAGTAGACATCAGTCGGCGATTATAGCTCTGAGCTATGGGCGTCGGTAGAAGAAGGCAGATTTTAGTGTGTTATATACGATGTAAACACATTCCAGTAGCTGAGAGTGTTCACATTCATTAGTGAATAAACGTTGCGTAAATGTGTGAGTAGCTACTGTTGTTTTTAAGTATACCATTCCTCCACAGGGATCAATCGGGCTAGAGCGAAAATAGTCATCCGCAGACATTTCAGCTCATCAGTACTGTTAGACATAATTCAAAAAGCAGGATTGAAACACGATCAAATTGACATCAGTCGATGATTCTACCTGTGAGCTATGGGCGCTCGGTAAAGTAAGGCGGTCTTTAGCGTGTTATATACATGTGTTATATACATGTGTTATATACATGCAAACTCACGCTAGTAGCCGAGAGTGTTCAAATTTATTACAGAATGAACGATGCGTAATATATATATATATATATATAAAGTGCTATGCTTATTAAACACTTCCTCATTAGCCGAGTTTCTACTAATTCTGTATACTATTGATAACGGGTATATGTTTGATGATAGGAGGGTGGTTAGATTTTTGGTGGATGTATAATACAAATCCTTTATATAATGGGAAAATGTAAAAAAAAAAAGCAAAAAAACTTTACAACAAATAGATAGATGGAACAAAAAAATTGCAGTTTAGGGTTTTTTTTAAAAATCTTCTCTTTAACAAATAGACTAAAAAGGATAAGTAAGGAAAGAATAGGGGTTTGGTACTTAAAAGGAATATCACATCAAATGTTATAAAACTGAATGGAAGGAAGGGAAAATGATAAGATCAGATTAATGGGAGGTAAAATATTAAGGAAGAAAAACAAACAAGGGAAGAATAGGATTGAGAAAAAAAAGAAGAAAAAAGTTGGTTAGCATGTATTCTTCGGGATCAAACCCCAAAGTGAATCTCCATTCTGATTAGCAACAAAAAAAAAACACCCACATACATTCAATGCAAACCAAAAGATTTTGTCATTTAAATGTAAATCATCTGCACAACCACATCAACATTGCCTGATGATGAGAACCTCGATGATATCGAAACATAGAAATTTCCAGGTCGCAATGTAAAATTGTTACATAACTATATAATTATATTATATTAAGCTCTATAATACTCATTATATTGAACACTGTTTATAATAAAATAAATGCCAGAGTACTCAAAATAAAAAATTGAGTCCTCTTCACTTGGAAATATCTATCTAAACTTATTTATAAATGTAATTTGTCTGTGTGTGTGTCTATGTGTGTGTATCCGTTACCTATAGACTCCGAAACGGCTGAACCGATTTTCTTGAAAATTTACACAGTTGTACTATAAGTGTCTGCGAGTGTTCTTAGTTAGGTTTTGTGTCGAGGTACACCCGATAAATATCAAAAATCGATAATTGAAAAAATCGGGTTATAGGAGGAGTGGTCCGATTTTAATCAAATTTGATACACTCATAGACAAGACATAAGAAACGATATTCAAAAGTTTCAATGTTGCAATTCTTACAATAGTGCAGAAAATCGATATAATATATATATATATATATATATATATATATATATATATATATATATATAAGGCAATATGTTTGTGTGTGTGTCTGTTTATCTGCCTGTATGTCTGTATTTTTTTAGCCCTTTTATTTTAGTTTTTGCTTTGGGTTTGGCTCTAAGTAGGTATAATTGTAGTTCTTAGTCTCAGCCATGATACCATTTACTCAGAGGACTTATTTAGCCTTCAAAATTCAGTTTACGACGAATAAAACTTATTTGATATCGATAGCAGGGAATCAAAATTTGACTTCCATCCATTCATTTTTCTTTCATTCTACGGTTTCGCTTTAACTGGAAACAACTATTGTCTTTCGTGGCAACGTCCAAAGAGTCTGAGTTCCAGGACCATGGATTAGTTTTAAAGCTTTCATTACACCCGAGCAACGCCGGGCTGTACTGCTAGTATATATATATTTAAAATCCTACTGACTTAAATTGTTGATATCTATAATCGTCGTTTCCAATTATCTAATAACTGAATACGTCTCAATAAGAAACTTGTCGTCGTTTCTTCGACCGAAGCCATTTGAAATAAGAAAATCTTAGCTTTTGTTCTATCCAGACTTTTTGTAATAAAGATCCTTTGTCCCATATTCGATTTCTTCTTATCGATCCATTCTGCACTCGTATACATCGAATGATCGCAGCTACAAAAGAACTAGTTTTCTTTTCTTTTTTCTGACATACAGACAGGCAATCAGTGACCATTGCCCAACGTGTGTATACATTTACTATTCATTTTTTACTAGTATATCGTCTATCTGAATTTTCTTGCTTTTCAAGGCAACTACTCAGACTCGTTCAGTTTTATCCGATTTCATTGTCTGTATTACAGATGAAGGCACTAACACTCATAGAAAGATTTAATCATCGATATAACCCTACATTGCTTCGTAGAATCAAATTCCATCTCTCAATAAGATTATAGTTCCTACATGTTACATCTCTTTTATATGATATCAAAACATTTTCAACTTATTTTCTTGGTGACACAGCTATTCAAATGGTTCTGCAAACTCCTAAACAAGTGATAACCGGAAGAAACAATGTCGGCAGAATATGGAGGATGAAGCAATTTTCCCAACCAAGTACTTCTTTAAGTCTTTAGTCAATCATGTTGTGTGAAGATAGGTGGAAGTTTGGTCCTTTACTTTTGACAAAAAATAGATCTTTTTTGTACAGTGCTGCATTTATCCGACTAACTAAAAATCGACAATTTAGTTCAAGTTGTTGGCTGTAGACATCTGTATTTATTATTTGATGATTGTCTGAACATTTCGGAATCGATTATTCCTTGAATACCCAACCATATCCTGATTTTACTGAATGAAATTCGCATGCTGAAATTTCTCTTATATGATATCAACTCACGTTCAACCTAATTTCTTGATGACAAACCTATTCAAACGATTCTTCAAACCCCTAAACAATTGATAATAAGAAGGAATAATGTCTCAAAATATGGAGGATGAAGAAATTTTCCCAACCAAATACTTCTTTATGTCTTTAGTCAATCATGTCTTGTGAGGATAGGTGGAAGATTACTCCTTTACTTTTTGTTCAGAATGGATTATTCCTTGAATATCCAACTATACACTGAACATGATCTTTACTGAAAAAAATCGGTTACGGATCTACTAACAACGGCGTTTAACATTATAGTAAATGAAACATTTCCATCACTAATTACAAGCCTATGCGAAAAAAGCACCTGATATTGCCGTGTAAACAGTGACTCGTAACAATCAACACGTTTTTAGCGATTCTCTAACAAGAGGTCGTCGGGAACCATTTTTATTTAAAACCGAAACATATTTTTGGATTGTAAGAATTAAAGATTTAGTAAAGGTTTTCTGATTCAAGATTTAATAAGTGGAAGGGGAATAGGTGGATTCATGCCTTTCCCAATGGTGAATATAACAATCCTAACGGGAATTTGAAATCGGCTCTTTGAATTCTTATTCCTAGTCTTTATGTATTACACCAGTCACACATCCAAACTTACAGTGTCTAGTATTCTCAAGCGGTCACCTATCTAGATTACTGAACAGTTTTAGCGTTGCTTAACTTCAATGATCGGACGAGAACCGGTGGCTGTGATGTGGCTGTAAGCCCTCCCTCTGCTTCTGAGTAATGAACAATCATAAAGAATATAATCTCGAGCGGCTATTGATAGCCAATTATAGTATTAATATTATGCCAATGTATTGTAACCCTCTAATTAGTTCTTACAAAATATTGGCATATAGGCGTGCGCCTACTGACGAGCAATCTATACAAAGTCACGCAATTCTTAGTAATTTCATTGTTGGCGAAAGTCTGTATATTAAAATCGGTATTAGATTTTCTCTTTTTTTACCATAACTACTGCATTTATTATATTTTTCTTTGTTTTTTTTCCCCATTTTGGTTTTCAAATTTTTCTCAACAACTTTGTTTTCTTTTATATTTTCTTTTCTCTTTCATATTTTTATTTTTTCCTTGTGCTTATCATTGTTACCTGCGCATTTTTTTCTTTCTTTTGAAGTCCCTTATAGGTTTTGTTCTGGAGTTCATGTATTCCGTATTGTATTCTAACTTTGGTCAGCTCGTGAGGCCGGTTTTGTAGCTGTTTCTGTTGTCGTTATTATGTTCCAATAATGGACAAATTGCGTAGATTTTTTTCTTTGCTAAATCACGAGTACAAGCGATCTGAAAACGATAGGAATTACTTGAACATCTGCTTCAACCTGTTCAATCAAGATACAAAACAGGAAAAATGGGATGATTCCCCCTGTTTATCTCGGTAAGGACGCTTGTTTCTAAACTTAGCATGATGCGATAAGCACAGTTTGTTTACCTTCAAAACACAGAAAAAGAGATTTTCATTTAAGATAAATAAATAAAAACATACGGAAAGTGCGACACAGTGATCCGAAATACTGAGTATCAAGAAGAGACAGCTAAAGTTCCTGAGACATGCAATGAGGAAGGAGGGCTTGGAGAAGCTGATACTAACAGGCCAGATACAGAGAAAAATAGACAGGGGAAAGCAACGGATAACATATGTGAAGGACCTAATCAGGTGGATGATGGAACGAAGGTTGCATGGTGTAACAGGAGAAGGGAGCTAAAAGCCACCAGGGATAGGGAGACGTGGAAAGCCATGATCGCCTACGTCATGAAGGGACAAGGCACATAGAAGAAGAAATAAAAACATATTATATGCATGTCCCCAAAAACTGTTGGAACTGCTAGGTAAACTAGATGTATTCGGGAAGTATATTCAAATAACCGAGAACTTATAGAGGGAACTGTCTGTATACGAATATAAAAGGAATTCAATACATACAAAAGAATAAAAAAATGGAGAATGTGTTTTCTCATCGAACTTATTCAGTGTTTAAAGATAATGATATTGAGGATGTGCGTTGTGGCACAGTGGATATCGACTCGGAACGACAAATCGGGGTGCCGAGTTCGAATTCCAGTCGAATTTCTTGTATCCACTTATGCACAAATACCCTTGGGAAAGGTATTAATCCATCTCTGCCCTCCAGTAATGGGTTAGATAATAGAACAGATTGGGTTTTATAGCTGGCAACCAGTCTACCGCAGAAAGCAATGGCAACCTACTGCGGGATAATCTTCTGCCCAGTCAGTCATGTCTCTTTCGAGACATGATCGCCCAAGCGTGTATCACGTATGGCACTTAACTGACTGACTGATATTGAGACAATAGGAAGTTATACAGAGATTTATTATTGGTGGTCACAATCTTAACAACTTTAGATATGCAGATGACACAATGTTGATAATGGTCACAGAAAGGAAACTAGAGGAACTCCCAAAGAATGTAGTTACGGAAGGTGAGTAGAAAGGATTAAACATCAATTGCAAGAAGAAAGAATGTGTGTTTGTCACGAAGAGAAACAACCCTAGATGCGATCTACGAATTGGAAATACTAAAAGAACGTGAGAAGAATAGACGAACCATTAATGGTAACAAGACAGAATGTATTGTTGCCAGCAAGAGGAATAGCCCAAAATACGAAATATAAAAACAAACAAACAAACAAAAAACAAGAAGAAATGGCTAAACATCAATTTTAATAAGACACTATATGATTGTCAGCGAAAAGAAAAGCTTAATATACGAATTACAAATCGGAGACATTAATGTTAAGTAATTATAAAACTTTAAATACCAAGCAAAAAATTTAGCAGAGAACTCCGAAATCCGAAATGCAACAGTTTAGCGAAAACTGCCTTCAAAAATCTAACTCAAGTATTAAGAAATATGAAAATTTCGTTAGAAACAAAATAAGGGGTACTGAACTGCGATGTAATATCGGCACTCCTACATAGCAGTAAATGCTGGACAATTTCATCACAGATGGGTAAGAGAATTCAGGCAGTATAAATGTCATTTGCATTGTTCGGACTGTTGTTCGCATCTTTATTGCTATGTTTAGGATGTTTCAGGCGCAAAGAATTTCTAACCGAAACATTTATTTCAATCACTGGGGTATATCATTCTCATTCTATGTGCAAGACAAGTACAACAGTCCGAACAATGTAAATAATGTAAATACTACCTCTGAGAAGTAAGAATAAAAACAGAAATGTCGTTCTACAGAAGGATGCTGAGAATACCATGAACATGTGAGCAATGATAGCTTTTGGGAAAATTAAAATAAAAAGGTAAAATTATACTTGACATTTGAGAAAACAGAAATTTTTGGCACGTAATTAGGAAATGCGAATGTGCGTTGTGGTGCAGTGGATATCGGCTCGAAACGAGAAATCGGGGAGCCGAGTTCGAATTCCATTTGAATTTATTGCATTCACTTATGCGCAAATAATCTTGGGAAAGGTATTAATCAGTTTCTTCCTTCCATTTATGGCTTAAATAACAGGACAGATTGGTTTCTGTAGCCTTGGCTGGCGACCAGTCTACCGCAGAAAGAAATGGCAACTTGCTGCGGGATAATCTTCTACCCAATCAGTCATATCTCTTTCGAGACATGATCGCCCAAGCGTGTTTCACGTATGGCACTCAACTGTCTGAATTAGGAAAGAGAGCTTAGAAAATGTTGAATTCAAATGACATCCTCAAGGCAAGAGAGACAGAGGAAAGCAATGCGAAACCCACTTAAAGGGTCTGTAGAAATAGTTAGCAAAGCGGGTATTAGGAACGATGGCAAAAAGACAAAGTTTACTAAGATCTACAAAAGACATGATATTGTGATGAGCCATGAAAATAAACGGCATATCAAAGAAGATTTGCATGTCAATGTCTTTTATTGTTCGGTATTTAGTGTTGTAATTTTGGTGACGTATCGGGGGTTGACTTCGTTTTCCAGATGAATTTCTTGCATTCACTTGCGCGCAAATACCCTTCAGAAAGGTATTAATCCATCTCTTTTCCGTCCAGCAATTGGGTAAATTGCAGGACAAGTTGAGTTCTATAGCCTTGGTTGGCAACCAGTCTACAACAGAAAGAACATAGTAACCTATGTAGGAAAACTTTCTACTTAGTCATGTCTATTTCGACATATAAGAATTTCGACAAGAATGTATCATGTATGGCAATCAAATAACTGACTGATCGAGATATACTTTTTTTTTTAATCATTTCACCCCGAGCAAGGCAGAAACGCTACTGATGTGCAGGGGGCTACATAAATGTAAAAAGATTAATTAGAAAAGAGTGAGGAGTACAAACTAGTTAGAAAGGAACAATAGAAAGCTGAGAAAGCAGGTGCGATGACAGATACATAGGTGGAGAGAAAGGGAAGGTTATACAGGGGTGGGGAGAGAGCTAGAGTCCAGTGGTTAGTAGATGAGTATTGACTTTGCATTTAAATTTCTGGAGGTTGTAGCCGTCAGGAAAGCAAGAATACGGGAGCGAGTTCCACAGGTGGGAAGTGCGAGAGAAGAAGCTGCAGGAGTAGAATTGTGGTCTGCATTTGGCTAACCTGACTGTGAATGGGTGGGACCCAGTTGCCAGTCTGGTTGAACGAGTAAACACCTGTTGAGGAGACATCAGTGACTTAAGTTCGTCTGAGCATAAGCCATGAAAGTATTTATAGAACAGAAAAAGGGAGGCCGCATTTCGACGATGGGGAAGTGGCTGCAGTCGAGCCGCCAGATCAGTACCTATCACATTACAGACTCTCCTTTGGAGCCTGTCAGGAACACTGAGGAGAACGGTAGGGGCACCTGACCATAAATGGCAGCAGTACTCCATGCACGGACGGATGGTTGACTTGTATATATGCAGGATGGATTCAGGTGGAAAAAACATCCTGGATCGACATCTTGACCCAACCTTCTTAGCAGTAGATTTTGCTATTACATGATGAGAACATTAATTTGTCAAGAATACAACCATCGACAATTTTTTTGTTTTCATAATTATTGCAACCGTTCTTAACTTTCTTGTGTTCTTTTGACAGTAATTAAACTGCATAGATCGAGATAAAAAATGACCATTATGCATATTGAACTTATATCACTTCTACCAGACAACCTACCAAAAACGCCCGATAGCATACGGATTTGACATTGGAGATTTGTGTTAATGAAAGCTCATAATATAAAAACAAACAAGTTAAAACATTATAATATCAATTATGAACACGGCCAAAATATACTAGCCGTAATCAGGAATTAAGAATGTATGCGTCATCTTTTCAGCAAACTTTAAACTGTGTAAAATATCACTTACACATCATTTATTAGAGTAATATCATTAAATCCATTGAAAATATATAATATATTAATCGCAAGTGCTCAGATTTAGCAAACATGTAGACAATGTCTGCACTCACTAAGTACACAAAAGAAAAAAAAACCCTAAACCAACCGATCTTGTCACTTTACAAAACTTCGTTAAATATTGCTGACGGTAATGACAATATTAACTGCTTCTCTATAAGGAAACAATAGACAATCATCGCCGAGCAACCAGTCTCACTACCGGGTCAGTTGAGTGCCATACGTGATACACGCTTTAGGAGATCATGTCTCGAAAGACTGACAGGGCAGAAGATTATTCCACAGTAGGCTGACATTGCTTTATACGGTAGACTTGTTTCCAGCCAAGGCTATAGGACCCAGTCTGTTCTATTATTTAACCCATAACTGGAGGTAAGAGAGGGAGTAATACTGTTCCCAAGGGTATTTATGCGTAAGTGAATTTAAGGAATTCAACTGTAATTTGAACTTTCGGGTAAATTTCATAAAATTATTCATTAAAAAGAATTTTATAAAAAAATAGGTTTCTCAGCTCCATTGGCTTTTGTTGCTTTTTACAGTAATAATAGTCAGTCAGTCAGTTAAGTGACATACGTGATACACACTTTTGATACACACTGACTGAGCAGAAGATTATCCCGCAGTAAGTTGCCATTGTTTTTGCAGTAGACTGGTTGCCAGCCAAGGCTATAGAATCCAATCTGTCTTGTTCTCGAGCAGCCAATCTCACTACCGAGTCAGTTGAGTGCCATACGTGATACACGCTTTGGGCAATCATGTCTCAAAAGAGACATGACTGACTGGGCAGAAGATTATCCCACAGTAAGTTGACATTGCTTTCTGCGGTAGACTGCTTGCCAGCCAAGGCTATAGAACCCAATCTGTTCTATTATTTAACCCATAACTGGAGGGTAGAGACGAATTAATACTTTTCCCAAGGCTATTTGTGCGTAAGTGAATGCAACGAATTTAACTGGAATTCGAACTCGGCACCTCGATTTGTCGTTCCGAGTCGATAACCACTGCACCACAAACTATTAAGAGGCTCTTCCTTTTTAAGCTTTTTGTTTGAACGTTGTTATTTTGATTATGTCATTGTTTTCACTTCGAGTTACATATTCTAGCCATTTAAGCAGTTGCTGCTGTTGAAAGTTCTCAAGTGACGCTGTTTCTCTTATTCGGTACAGCTCTTTGTTAATGATTATGTAGCGCCAGTAATTAATGGATTCAATCTTTCAATCTGATATTATTTTTTATTACTCCAAACGTTATTTCAGTAGACCCACTTGTTTGATTTGACGCCTTGTTTTTTTTTTTTTAATGTCTAAAGGTCTAAGCATTATTTATTAATCCTCTCGAATGCATAGGCGTAACTCCATGGCATCTATATATCTATATATATAATTCCTTGAATTAATAAATATACATATGAGAGTTCAGGTGTTAAAAAACCGTGCTGAATCTAGTTTGAACAGGGCATATTATATATATATATATATATATATATATATACAATACCTCATTCACATAAAACAATCCCCTCTAAAAGGTAATTAATACCCATGTTTAATCCTCAAAATAAAAAAAACGAATATCACATAAATAGAAGAAAAAAGAAACCCACACAACATTAATAGTATCTCTGTTCCATCCACTCATAGATAGTAGTAAATTAAAAAGTGTCTTCTTCTTCTTCTATGTGCCCTGTCCCTTCAGGACGTAGGCGATCATGGCTCTTCACGTCTCCCTATTCCTTGTGGCTCTTAGTATCTTTGCTTCTGTTGCTCCTGGCAACCCCCGTTCCGTCATCCACCTGATCAGTCCCTGCAAATATGTTATCCGCTGCCTTCCTCTGTCTCTCCTTCCTTCTATCTGACCAGTCAGTAGCAGGTTCTCCAGGCTCTCCTTCCTCATTGCGTGTCCCAGGAACTTCAGTTGTCTCTTCCTGATGCTCAGCATCAATTTCCTTTTTGTTGCCATTCTTTCTAACACCTCGTCGTTGCTTGTATGCTCAGTCCATGATATCCGTAGCATCCTTCTGTAGAACCACATTTCGGCCGCTTCCAGTTTTGTCCTCATTTTCGAACCGTATTGAAGAACTGACATCACGTAGCAGTCTAGAACTCTTTTCTTCGTTTCTATTGAGATTTTCCTGTGTGTTAGTATTTTGCTCATCTTCTGGAACGCGTCCTTTGCCATGCCAATTCGCCTTCGAATTTCCGTGTCGCACTTTCCATCTCCTGTTAGAACACTTCCTAGGTACTTAAATTCTTGGACTTGCTTGATTCTGTTATCCCCCACCTGTATTTGGCATTTTGGGTTGTATCTTTTGCTGATGACCATGCACTCAGTTTTCTTATTAAATCATTATGATATTCTCACTCGTCAGGGCTGGTTTATATCTATATACATATATAAAAACATGAAATATATATATATATATATATTAAAAAAGGATTAATTCAAAGATGTTGAATGGCCATTTCGATATGAAGATCCCCACGGAGAACGACACATCACTTCAGCAACAGAAAAAAACCTTTCAGAAACTGGAGAAAAATTCTTATTGTTTATATATTGTTTATAAAAATTATTTATTGTTTATATATTGTTTATTGTTTATATATATATATTGTTTATATATTGTTTATTGTTTATATATTGTTTATTGTTTATATATTGTTTATAAAAATTCTTATTGCTTATATAATTGTTTATATATATATATATATATATATATATATATATATATATATATATATATATAAACATGAGCTAAAATACAGAAATCATACATATATATATATATACATATATATATATATATATATATACGATTTCCATATTTTGGTTCATGTTTTTGTTTTTCATTGAAAATTTTAAGATAAATTATTCGATGTTTGAAATTCTTTCATCGTTCAGAAGCAATTATCAAATAAGTTCGGTTGATCATGTTCTTGTTTTAAGTTTTAGAAAACCTCACATCTTCCTTCGTTATATGGGACTTTTTGTGTGTCGCAATTTCTATTGTATTTTTGTTTTTTCTTTGCCGTTCATTTTTTGTTTCTAACAAAAACACACCATCAATAAAATTTTCTCAATTTTAAATCTATCTATCTATCTATCTATCTATCTATCTATCTATCTATCTATCTATCTATCTATCTTATATACACATGTATACTACCGGCCATAATTATTAGGCCACCCCAGTTTTTAAAAGAAATGATGTATTTCATACCATTTTTTAGTATTTATTGCAAAGTAAAAATAGAATGGTTCTTTTCTTATTACTACTTTGCAAAATTTTACAAGGCAATGAAGCAAAGATAAACTCGTCCGAATCACCCTAAATTTATTCATTCTTTTATTCATGAAACTGCAATATAGGTAATTATGAAATATTCATAAGTTTATTTGATGCACGTGTTATTGTGCAGTATTAACAAAAGAATCATTCTATTTTCATTTACAATTATTCACTTGGCAATAAATACTAAAAAATAGTACGAAATACATCATTTATTTAAGACACTGGGGTGACCTAATAATTATGGCCGGTAGTGTTGATACACGTCTTCTTGTACGGCTCTCGACATTGATATGAATTATACGTGTGGTATGAAGAGAACAGTGTATTATGTTAAGAAAGTGGAATCTACCAATGTAGAAAGACTAGGATGCTTTTAAAATCAGATTGAAATTTTTATTTTCATTATGCATATATATAAATAACGATCACCGCGCACTGGTTGGAAACACACAACTCTCTCAAACACAAAGCTCTTCCATTTAAATACAAGTAAGTATGTCTCAATGAACAAAACAAAACAAACAAAAACAAGAATCGTGAGATCTGATGTCGCGTATATCTAATTACATTTACTTTAATTCTCTCAAATGAGATTAAATATAGTGCTGTTGAGGGGTCGGTCATGATGGAAGGCTAACTCCCCAGAGATGGAGAAAAAAGACAGAATGAATGTGGATTATGCAAATCCTATCCTAATCTCTCTCCAATGTTACTAAACTGATTGATGACAAAGCTTGTATTTTCATTCTATGGGATTTGAATAAACCTCATCCAAATGGACATTGAGAAAATTTCCCCGGCAAGCAATTACAGACCAATGACATACATACACATAGAATGAAAATCCTGGATGAACAAATATTAGATAAATTCTGCACCTGAAGTACTAATGTAAAATAAAAAGTAATATAGCTTACAACAGAGCGATCAATTAGTATTAAAGTCAAAATACCGACTGGGAAGTAGTGATGCGAGAGCTGGGGAATCTTGCATGCATTATTAATAACAATATTCTTTCTAGATCAACTGACATCTGACTGTTACAAAAATACTTCAAAAGCAACTATTAGCAAATTCTCTTAAAAATGGACAAAATTTTATATCTACATGTTATCAGGTAGCTGCAAAAAACAAAATAAAATAAAAAAGTATTTGTCTATATTTCTAAGATAAGGTAGTATTTACATTATTAAAACTATTGTCCTAATCTTTGTTGCTATTTGCACGACGTTTGGGCTGTTTATATATATATATATATATATATATATATATATATTAGTCATCCACATACAAGCCTGCTTCGCTGTATCACAGCTCATCAGTGTGGCTAGACACATCCACTTGCTTCTAGGCGGGATCGAAACTCGACGGATTTGGTGTTAATCGGAGTTGCTACTCCCTAAACCATAGGCGCATGGAACCTGAGAGGGGAAATTTTAACGGGTTGTATAGAAGCAGTGTATACACACGCCAGTCACCAAAAGAACTCAATTCATTTCTGAAGAGTCAGGCATAGATCGCAGAAGTGGAAACTGGTTTTAAAATTTTCTTCTCCAGAAAGCTCAATTGTAATGAGAGCATAATGTTTTAGTCATATATATATATATATATATATATATAAACCTCTAAAACATATAAATGATGGACCGAGCGGGCACTGTGCAAGGCAAAAACTAAGTGTCCTCATAGTCTTGATTTTTAAGTAAATGCTGTCCAATGGCCGATTCTTGAACAGCTTATGTTGTTCTTAAAGACTGTCTAGGACTACCCGAACATACATTTGCGGCGATGTGCTGCGCTAATCGCGATTCCAACCTCAGATTGTTTCGTTCTCTGTACACCGCTTCACAGCGGCATTTATATTTATAAACAACAGGTCTACATGATGACGTCTACTTTAAGTCTTTTAAGTCCCCGTTTATATATATATATATATATATATATATATATATATATATTATATATATATCCGAGTGAGTATAGAATGAGGAGAGAAAAAAGAATAATTTTTTTCCGTCCAAAACATTAATTTAAAACAGTGCTCGATATATGATGTATAGATCTGTGAATATTCATTATAAATTATGTTTTAGAACATGTACATAATTTCTTCTATATATGTCCTCTTCTCTATAATCATGGAAATTCTAACCAAAAGATATACCCGACCGCTAAAAAGTACATTCCAACAGATAATATCATTAATCAACAATTCCACACTTACACACATTCTTCAAAAGTCTAACGGTCAAAACGAGACACATTCACTTAATTACCAATAACCACAACCAACCCCCACGACAACAACGAAGCAAATATAAACAGGGAATGATTCCAAACCTTTATTTCTCCCGATGAAGTGTTTGAGTCCAAACACTGAAACAGCCATATGATTGTAGAGAAAAGGACATATATAGAAGAAATTATGTACATGTTCTAAAACATAATTTATAATATATATATATATATATATATATATATATATATATATATATATATATAAATTGCAGAGAGTGAGAGAGAGAAGCGGGTAAAAAATGGAAACACCTAGTACCATAATCCATAAGTTGGAAAATTTGATTAAACTGTCAAAAGCTTGTTTATTATTACGTTTTTTTTTTATTTAGTATTAGTAGTAGTATATAGTATCAGTATTTTTTGCTATATTTCCTTTTTTACAGATGTTATTTAAATAAGTATATTAAAATCAACCGTCAGGATACTTTAGAATTTTATGAAATTATCTTTATCTTACGTTGCAAGAACTATTTCCGGAGGGAAATGCTATCGTTCAGGATGATAATGCACCCATTCATAGTGGTAAAGTTGTAGCTGTATGGCACGAGGAACTATCTAGTGAAATAGAACATCTTATCTGGCAACATTTATTGTTAATTTTTTTAAAAAAACAAGTGAGAATTTATTCTCCACCACGATTATTGAAAGAATTGGAAACTGTTTTAGATGTTTCGATTTAGCTGTTCTTGCTTGTTTAAGGATCTATAATCTATTAATCTATAAAGGAATCATGTTTCCTCTGTATTCAAGAAAAAATTGAAATCCTTAAATATATGAACAGTAAAAAGTTTTTAAACCAGAGGCATGAAACCACAGTAAACTGCAAGTACATTAGAGAACTAACATTACAATCATGCTAAAAAATAATATAATAGCCAGAGCTAGGACCCCATAGAAAAATTTTTCTAAAAGAAATTTAAAAAATTCTATAAAAAAAAATCGAATTACTAAATTCTAATGTAACGTTTAATATTCATAATTAAATTAGAAATTTTTCTCTAAAAAATTAAAAATTTTATGGAAGAAATCGATTTTCTAAATTCTAAAGTAAGCTTTAATAGCCATAATTAGATTCATTATATATACTGTCCTTAATTCACACAAAACTTTAACTATTACCTTAAATACAAACACACCTATTACCTATTCACCTATTACCTTAAATACAAATATTCAATCTTTCCTCCTACAAAAAATTCTACTTATTACGCACTTATTAACTGCGTTTATTTAGTACCTAAATAACCCTAACATTAAAATTTACCTCTTACATTAAATTTTACCACAAACAGTGATATAATTAAAATTTGAAATTTAATAGAAAAAATCAGTTTCCAAACTGTGATCTAATTAAGATTTAAAATGTAATTGAAAAAATCGATTCCCTAAATCTTAAATTAAGATTAAATATACAAATTTAGATTATTTACAAAAACCCTACTTAAATACAAAAATATTCTGTACTGAATACGCATCCCACCCCTAATCTGTTCAAATATATGACAAAATATAAGAAAGGCTTTCCATTCCTTTACATATCACCTAATGTGGATATATATAGAACAATTATGTACCTGTTCTAAAATATAATTTATAATAAATATTCACAGCTCTATATATTTTATATCGAGCATTGTTTGAAATTAATGTTTTGCACGTGATAAGAATTCTTTCTTCGTTCTGTATTCACTCGGATATATATATATATATATATACTAGCAATATAGCCCGGCGTTGATAGGGTGTAATGAAAGCTTTAAAACTAATCCATGGTCCTGGAGCTCAGACTCTTTGGACGTTGGCACGAAAGACTAAAAAGCAATAGTTGTTTCCAGTTAAAGCGAAACGTAGACTGAAAGAAAAATGAATGGATTTTGATTTCCTGGTATCGATATCAAATAAGTTTTTTCGTCGAAAACTGAATTTTGAAGGCTAAATAAGTCCTCTGAGTAAATGGTGTCATGGCTGACGCTAAGAACTACAATTATACCTACTTAGAGCCAAACCCGAAGCAAAAACTAAAATAAAAGGGCTGAAAAACTGATTTTGATCAGAGCCGGTATTTTGCCTTTTATATATATATATATATATATATATATATATATATATATATATATATATATATTATCGATTTTCTGCACTATTCTAAGAACTGTAACCTTGAAACTTCTGAATATCGTTTCTTATGTCTTTGTCTATGAGTGTATCAAATTTGATTAAAATCGAACCACTCCTTCTATAACTCGTTTTTTCGATTATCGATTTTCGATATTTATCGGGTGTACGTCGACACAAAACCTACCTAAGAACACTCGCAGACGCTTATAACGGTGTAAATTTTCAGGGAAATCGGTTCAGCCGTTTCGGAGTCTATAGGTAACGGATACACACACAGAGACAAAGTTCCATTTATAAATAGCTTTAGATTATATATATATATATATATATAACCATACTAAAACATATCTTTTAGGTTCATACAACCATGGATGAAAACGCCATAATTCCTTGTAATTTTAAAAATGCGCGTTCAAAAATTCCCTGACATGTGAGCGTTAAAACACCGTTACGTGTGCGTTCTTAAAAAACGGTAAACGGTAAAATCAGTTATTGCAAATCGCCTGAAGACACCCCTCATGGAAGAAACCTCGGTCGCGTAATAAGTCGTTTACAAATGGAATATTTATATATATATATATATGGTGGAACCTTAGTTCCAGGTGAGAAATTGGGTGTGGGTACTTCAGACGAGTCAAATATGTAGATGGATACGAGTTTGAGTTCAAATCATTTCACCTTGTCAGATGTAGATGTGAGGAATTTGAATTGATTGAATAGAGAAGGGATCAAGTATTTTTTTTATTGTTCAGCACACTGTTGCAGAGCCACCAGTAATCTTTTGAACTAAACTTCTGAGATGCTAGAAGCAGCTTCATTCTATCAGCCAACAACAGTTTAGCATCATTTAGGATAAGTTTACATTCAGAGGCGCCTGTTCTGATCTAACGTGTCTCCCCGGTAACGTATCTCCCCGGTATATATTTATGCAAAACAATTCTCCTTCAGATTAAGCAAAGATAAATATTGGCAACAGTGCTAAAAATAGTCTCAAAGGCAAATTTAATGAAGTGACCCCCAGCCGTTCAGAATAATAATTCGAGAGAAAGTTTGTAGCTCTAATTAAAAGATAAGAATATGAGAATGAAAACTATATTAAAGTAAGGAAATTTCTGACCAGCCTCAAAAACTGTAGCAGTTAAATCTAAGTAAACAGAAACAAAGAGCTCATTGAATTGGATTACACAGCACATCAAGGCTGCATTATTAACATGTACAAGTATGAAATATTAGTTTGTTTACTCATATAACGATGAAGTGTTAATCAAATATACTTTGTTGACCTAATTTTTATATAAATCTAAACTTATTTATAAATGGAACTTTCTCTGTGTGTGTGTGTGTGTGTCTATGTGTGTGTGTGTGTCAATTACCTATAGACTCCGAAACGGCTGAACCAATTTTCTTGAAAATTTACACAGTTGTACTATAAGTGTCTGCGAGTGTTCTTAGCTAGCTTTTGTGTCAAGGTACCCCCGATAAATATCGAAAATCGATAATCGAAAAAATCGGGTTATAGAAGGAGTGGTCCGATTTTAATCAAATTTGATACACTCATAGACAAAGACATGAGAAACAATATTCAGAATTTTCAAGGTTGCAGTTCTTACAATAGTGCAGAAAATCGATAATATACGGGCAGATAAACAGACACACACATAAACATCTTGCTTTTTATATATATATATATATATATATATATATATATATATATAAAAGGCAAGATGTTTATGTGTGTGTCTGTTTATCTGCCCGTATTTTTGCTTCGGGTTTGGCTCTAAGTAGGTATAATTGTAGTTCTTAGTCTCAGCCGTGATACCATTTACTCAGAGGACTTATTTAGCCTTCAAAATTCAGTCTACGACGGAAAAAATTTATTTTATATCGATACCAGGAAATCAAAATTTGACTAACATCCATTCACTTTTCTTTCAGTCCACGGTTTGACTTTAACTGGAAACAACTATTGCTTTTTAGTCTTTCGTGTCAACGTCCAAAGAGTCTGAGCTCCAGGACCATGGATTAGTTTTAAAGCTTTCATTACACCCGATCAACGCCGGGCTATACTGCTAGTATATATATATTTGGAATGTATTATTAGCATCGGTTGGTTAATGCTAATTTTATTTTGAAATCATTGACTTGAATAATAAAACCTGACATATATGAACAGAAATCTTACAGGGAAACAAAATAATTGCCAATCAAATTGTTTGGCTTTCATTGATTATTAAACAAGCAATAGAGAATTTTTTTTTTTTTTCATTTTCTTGTACCATGAACAAGATGCACAAATTGAGTACGATAAGAAATGTTTCTTCCCGAGCCTCCATAGCGACTCTGATTACAGAATAATGTTGCTATGCTAACTTCAATAAATAATATATTCGGTTTCCAAGATTAGAATTCACTAACTTTCGATCATAAGTTATTAGATAAGTTGTTCTAAGGCGTGGATAAAATGTGCACATCTCCACCCACAGAACTAAAGATATTATCCTCGTTGACACGTCAGAAGAAAAAGATAAATATGAAATTACAAACACATTTAGTTATTAATATAATATCTTTCCTAAAGTGGTTTGAAAACAGGTGGCAATCTTAGGTTCAGAATTAGTAAGATTATTTTACAAACCTTATCTTATATATATATATATATATATATATATATATATATATATATATATATATTGAAATAGTAAGAATATATGGTAAACTTTGAAATAGATTATCCGCATAATGATTAAGATTTTGCTTGAATGTTGGATTTTTATATAATGATATTAATATATATATATATATATATATATATATATATATGTATTTAATATATCGAGGCAGCAAGTAATTTTCTAAACATATGCTATTAAATATAAGAGACAATGAATGTCTATTATGTTTAATCATGAGCCGTTCTAAACGTCGCATTTTTGCTTTAATTTCAGTTGAAAATAAAGACAAAAATTCTCCAGCATTTGGATAATTACTTATTGGTTTTCTTCTAAGCTTTCGGCTCACATGAGCTATCGTCAGAGAGGTTGTTTAAACTGAAATATTATAAAATCCACCATCACCGACGATTTTATTTTGTGTTGACATAAAACTCCGCTTGGCAACAGCAATAGTTACCAAAAATAATAAACGCAGTTCTTAAGTTTGCGATGCGGTTTTATGACGTCACATCGCGGGATTGCTCGAAATGACAACAAACATTGTCTCTTATATTTAATAGCATATGTTTAGAATATATATATATATATATATATATATATATATATATATATATATATGAAAATATAGACTTATGAAATATATATGGAATATACATATATAATGAAGAACGAGGGCTTGTACAATTGAATACTCACAGGACGAAGAGGGTAAGAGAGATAGACAAAATAAAAGCCTGACATATTTGATGAACTTGAGGGCAGAGTAGGATTTGGGAAGCCCTACAAGAGGAAGGGTGTTAAGAGCTTCAAGAGATAGGAAAATGTGAAGAGTCATAATCTCCTGATATAAAATCTAAAGTAGTTAAGAGCTATAATTTATTTCGGCGGGTGTAAAACCATATCTTCAGCCCAGTATTTCAAACCAAATAATATACTGGCATGAAAAAATTGGTTTATACACACCTGTCGAAATAAATTATAGATTATAAATATTTTATAGGATGTGTTGCGTTTTCCTTCGTATATATTATATTTCTTCAGGTATACCATATTGCTCTGAGTAATATCCACTGATCTCTCTATACAGATCTATCTATCTCTTAAATATATCTTTTTAGATTATCCTCTCCGTTTATGGACTCGGCATTAATATATATATATATATATATATATATATATATATATATATATATATATATATAATCAATTTTGTCACTTAATTGATTCATGTGACCTTCAGAATTTCAATTCCAGAAACTCGTTAGCGGACCTCCCTGTCCATTCTTCAGAGGTTATCAGGAATTTACTGCTCATATTTTTTTAATTTTTAATTTTTAAATACATTAAAGTAATTCATATTATCATTGATATCGCCACTACGTACATGTGTATATATAATTTGACACACACACACACACACACACACACACACACACACACACACACACACACACACACACACATAGCAATATACTGCGCCTCCTCGGCCTTACTCTTTCTTCCGACCTCAAGTGGAATCATTACATTGTATTAATAGCTAAATTCACTGCTGAGAACGTTGGGTCACTGTGCATGGCCAGGAAGTTTTTCCGCCTGAATTCATTTTGCACATATACAAATCAACCCTTCGACCGTGCATAGAATACTGTTGTCATATCTAGTCAAGCGCCCCTGCTGTTCATCTTAGTTTTCTCGACAGGCTCCAAAGGTGAATCTGTAATGTGATCGGTCCCGACCTGGCAGTTCGACTCCAACCACTTTCTCATCGGCTGAATGTGACTTTCCTCTCTCTCTTCTACAAATATTTTCATGGCCTCTGCTCCGAAGAACTTAGGTCACTGGTGCCCCCTCAACAAGAATTTACTTGAGCAAACAGACTGCCATTAATGTTCCACCCTTTTACTGTTAGATCAACCAAATGCAAATGCTCCAGCAGCTTCTGGAATTCCCTTCTATATACTTACTTTCCTGACGGCTATAACTTCCAGGAATTTAAATGCAAAGTCAATTCACGTCTCTTATTCAATTAACTCCAGCCCTTTCTACATCACCCCGTGTATCATGTTCTTTCCCTTTCTATCTACATTCGTAAGTGTCTTCACTCCTTCTCTTTCTTTCCCTATAGCTGGTTCGTCTTTATCTTCACTCTTTTCCTGTCTAAAACTTTAACTCTCATGTACCCCCTGCACATCAGTGGCGATACTGCCTAGCTTGCGGTGAAATAATTCATATATATATATTATATATAACCTTGGAATAACGTGCCTGTCTTAATTTGTACATATATTTGCCCTATATGTAATTATATAAATATATATTTAGAGCTCTTCTACAGAGTTATCCTACTACTTTATGTCCAGGATACCCCTTTGGATTCTTCTATATCTACACCGCATGCATATATATATATATATATATATATATATATATATATATATGATAATCTAAAGAATAAATAGGAAATTTTCTTCATCTTATCATTGTGTCAGATTCCGATTTACAATTGATCTATTTTTTATCCTATTTTAGATAGATAGATAGATAGATAGATAGATAGATAGATAGATAGATAGATAGATAGATAGATAGATAGATAGATAGATTTAATATCACACATTGAGTGCTGGAGCTAATAAAATAGAGTTTGATGTATAATAGCAAAGTTTTTATTGATATTAATAATAAGTATTCATTTTTTCTCACCTGTAGTAAAACTCTAAATTCCATGCGCATTGAAATCGTCAGATTCTGACTAAAACACTTTCATGGTGAAGTCAGAGAATCCTGTGGCAATGAATCTGCACTTTGATGGTGACTGAAAAATGTCTTTAAGGACTACCATCTTTAGCATGTTGGTAAGCAAGTGGACACTAAGAATTGATCATAAAAAGCATTGCTTTAATTTTCCAGAGTGTTTAAATATATGCAGTACTCAACCCGTAATTCAAGAGTGTCAACACACAGGTATTGTACAGTGCGATCTTTGTGTACTTTGTAAGTCCCTTCTGAAATCAGACACAATCTTTTAGAACTGTAAATGCATGAGTTGCATTCTACACACGAGCTGATATTTCAATTTCAAAAGTGCACTTTCTGTTTATGGTTTTTTGCAAAATATATAAATTTATCTACCATTTCCAGTTCATGGCCATTCACAAATACTGAGCGGTTTGAGACTTGTCCTATCACTCATGATTTTACTATCCTGAGTGACAGTAAAATCAAAACCTTTGCGGGAACATTTATAAATCAAAGCCTGCCTTTTCTTGTCCATTTTGGTGACCATAAAGAAAAGCTCGGACAACAATCGAGAATATGTTACAGTTAGCAGAGAAGCGTCGGATGTTGAATAATTTAACTGTTGTACTATGATGAATATATATTTGTCCTGGTCACCTTAAAGGTGAACGACAAAAATGTAGGAGAACAAGGTGACCTTGTTTGCCATTCTTTCGTACTTGATAGGTTCTGAAATAAATCGTCAACATTAACAATTCTTTATGTCATCATAAAATGACTGGACGATATCTGATGTTCGAAACAGTTTTCAATAGGCACCCAGAGATTGCGTTGTGCAAGGAAGTCAGATTTGTGCTACCTGTGAGGAAAAGATAGATAGATAGATAGATAGATAGATAGATAGATAGATAGATAGATTAAATCGAATTTACTCTGAGCGAGACAGTAAAGTCACTAAAACGAGATGTTTCTGGTATGAAAGAATTAGAAAACAGAAAAATTACCAAGGAGTAGAAGAGAAGAATAATAAGGAAGACAGTGTATAACGATTGATATTGCATTTATCTAAATTTCTGAAATGAGGTAGTATTTACAGCATTTATATTATTCGGATTATTGTCCTCATCTTTGTTGCCATCTGTACGACGTTTCAGTTGTTGTACGCTCAGGCCTTCTTCGGGTGCTAAAAATTTCAAACCGAAACCTTTATTACAATGACTGGGCTATATGATCTCCATATACACCAGTGATACTAGAGAATAATATTATCATCAAAAATACTACAGAAACAACATTGACATCAAAAATTTGCAATATGTACTCTGCTAAAAAATGGTTACTGAACTTTATGTTTATAACTTCCGAAAATTAAGTTATTCTTGTCCAGTAGATAAAGACGTTGGTTAGTTACTCATTTGACTCTTAAAGTTGTGAGTTCAATACCAGGCTACAGCAGTGATGATCAAGTAAACTACAGGGTTAGAGGGCGATAACTAATGACTTTCAATCAAGGTTATACAAAGGAATGGAGTTCATATACCCCAGTGATTGTAATAAAGGGTTCGGTTCAAAATTCCTAGCATCTGAAGAAGCGGCCGAAGCGTCGTACAGATGGCAACAAAGATGAGGACAATAGTCTGGATTGATATTGAATTTAAGTTTTTGAAGATCAAATTAACTAGAAAGCATGGAGCCGGAAGGAAGTTCCACAAGCGAGAAGTGCGAGAAAAGAAACTATCAGCATAGAACTTACGGTTACATCTAGTAAATTCGACTGTAAACTGATAAGACCATTTTTGCCAGTCTAGTACTGAGATTAAAATTATAAAATCTAGGTACCATAGCGAAGATATCACCAGAACATTTACCATGAAAATATTTATAGAAAAGGCACAGGGAAACAACATATGGCGGTGGGAACGTGACTGAAGCCGAGATATAAGGTCAGGACCAATAATATTACTGATTCTCATTTCGATTTTACCAGGAATGTTTAAATATATAGCAAAGGAACCGGACCACATGTTGCAGCAATATTTAAAGCATAGACGAATGGGAAACTTATAGATAATTAAGACAGATTCTGCAGAGATAAAAAAAAAACCAAGCCTGACACAGTAAACTAACTTTCGTGGAAATAGATCTAGCAACAGATTTAATCTGGTCTTTCTCCTTCATATCAGGCAAGGATGTTGGCTGGAGAACGCACAACGAGACATTCTACTAGAGGTTAGCATCATCCATGCTGATGGGATGCAGAAAGAGGTTTCTGAATTTATTAATAGAGAGTATTTTTGTTTTGGAATTAAATCGATGCAAGACAATTCCACAATTTAATGGTTCAATTTAAAACTTAAATACCAGCTAACAAAAACATGATTTGATTATATTGTTGGTTACTAACCAGACACACTTATAAGAACAAGTATCAACATAAAAATGGAGGACTGTACCTGGGAAGTGTTATAACAAGATGGAAAGTGCGACACAGGGATCCGAAGGTGCATTGGCATCGCGAATGAAGTATTCCAGAAGTTGAGTAAAGTATTAAGAAACAGGACATTTTCGCTAGAAACAAAGGGAGTACTGCAATACCATGTGATGCCAGTTCTTCAATATGGCAATGAATAATAGACAATATCATCAAAGATGAAAAAAAACTTAAACAAATGAAATATGGTTCTACAGAAGGATGCTGCGAATATCATGTGAGCAATGATGAGGTCTTGGAAAGGATAGAAACGAAAAGGAAATTAATACTGAGCATCAGAAAGAGACATCTGAAGTTCCTGGCACATGCAATGAGGAAGGTGGGCTTGGAGAACCTGATACTAACGGGCCAGATACAGGGAAAAAGAGACAGGGGAAAGCAACGGATAACATATCTGAAAGACCTAATCAGGTAGATGACAGAACGAAGATTTCACGATGTAACAGGAGAAGGCATGCTCAGAGCCACCATGGATATGGGAACGTGAAAGGTCATGATCGCCAACGTCCTGAAGGGACAAGGCACAGAGAAGAAGAAGTACGCTTTGCAATTTTTTAACAGAGAACATAGAAACATAGAAAATAAGAAACATAGAAAATAAGCATATCCATCTCTTTACAGGTAGGAATATTTAACAACTAATTCTTTGACTGTTGTTGAAATAAACACCAATTCGAAACCAGGAATTTCGATAGAGTACTATTTTTCTCCAAGATATCAATCTACAATTCTTAAAGTATCTGATTCGTGCTTGTCTTCGAGTTACATATGTTTGATAGAATAGATAGTGAAATTCTCTGTGCTGTCGAAATACACGAAGTAAAGAACTTAAGACTGCCTCAAAATCATATACAACCAACCTTTATCTTAAGATTTACGCATTTCCTTTTCAATCATTCGGAGTGGATTCGTTCAGCTGCCCAAATCAGATTTTAATCTAAAGAAGTATGCAGCCACCAACACTGAATGCGAGAAAGGAATTTTTTTCGTATCTCTGCAAAATACTGTTATTGTCATATCGCTTCTGATTGAATGTCTGTTGATATGTCATGATGGCTTGGTTTTAGATCTAAAAGGTAAGGACAGATAATTATGATAGTTAACCATTTGCCAAAGTGGGTTTACTGGGGCGTGGTTAATGCTCCTGTGTTGTAAGTGGAGCTCTGTTTCTCTCTTTATTTTAATGGGAGAAGTTGCTCAGCCCTGGGGATTCCAACCCTGCTGAAGCACCTTCATTAAGAGAGGTGGTGTTGGTGCAAGACTGATGACATCGTGCCAGTGATTGGGATGGGGATGGGTAGTCAAAACCACAATATATGTATACGTATGGAGCTCCTGATGTTAAAATGATCTTGTTTCATATACAGGTTTAGTGGGGAGGCCAGGTAAATATCACGATGAAATACTAGGTCTCTTATGTTCACTGAAGTTAAGCAACGTTAAAACAGGTCAGTACCTAGATAGGTGATCGCTTGGGAAATCCAGACGTTGTAAGTTTGGATGTGCGGCAGGTGTATTAAATAACAGCTTAAATCGGAAATCTGAGATGTGTGTTCCAATTCCAGTCGGCTGGTTGCAGGGCTGTAGCTGATGCTAAAAAAGCACCGGGCACAGAGAAAATTACCCGGATTTATTCGTTGACAATGTGATGACGTCATCATTGCCATCCATTTCCGGAAACTATGATTTTGCGGATTTTCCAATGGAAATTAGGCACATAACGTGAACGAAAGCAGGAAATCGGGTTCGGACTTTCTGAGTATAACCAGTTTTTCTCCCAAAATTAATAAATAAACAGATTTTTACTGCATTCATTCGGATGTTTTCTTCGTTTTTCTTTCTTTCTTTCTTTCTTTCTTTCCTTCTTTCTTTCTTCGTGCATTTGATTTCTGACGAAGACATTTTTCCTTGCCCGGATTTTCACTATGATTGCACGGATCGGCCCGGACCCGTGCCCGGACCCGTTCCCGGTGTGCCCGGTAGTCAGATACGGCCATGGTTGGTTGTATTCACTTACGAGCAAATACACTTGATAAAGTTTAT
Organism: Ascarosepion bandense; assembly: GCA_037127315.1. Taxonomy (NCBI): domain Eukaryota; kingdom Metazoa; phylum Mollusca; class Cephalopoda; order Sepiida; family Sepiidae; genus Ascarosepion; species Ascarosepion bandense. Next base: position 2,314,064 of record JBBBDQ010000258.1, read on the forward strand.
TGATAGTTGTTTCTTGATTCTTGTTTCTTGATGACTTGTTTCTTGCTTTTGGTGTACCAGTCAGTTAAGTGCCATATGTGATACACGCTTGAGCGATCATGTCTCGAAAGATACATGACTGATTGAGTAAAGCATTTTCTCGCAGTAGGTTGCCATTACTTTCTGCGGCAGACTGGTTTCATACCAACGCTATAGAATACAATCTATCATGTTATTCAACGCATAGCTGGAGGGAGAAGCGACGGATTTATGTCTTTCCTATTCGCTATTAAGTACGTTTTGGGATTTAAAGGTTAGAATTTCCGTCATTTCTGATTATACTTGCCAATGTAAGGTGCTCAGGTCATCAGTGACTAAATGGTTCGTTTACTAAGCTTTTCTGGTGGCATGGTTGGCTAGACACCTAGCAGGATTAAAAGCAAGACTTGTCAAAAAAGGATGAACCTCTTTGGGGAGTCAATGGTCATCTAGCACGATATGGCAGAGTGGGCAGATTGGCTATGTGTACGGCCAGTGAGGTGATGACACATCATTCGCTGGGCGGAAGGTTTCCTAGTCTAAGCTCAATGGTCACAACGGAGGGTTCTTCCGATGGAATCAATGGCCACATATCCATGATCAAGGTGAGTCCTGGGAGGTTATCGTCTGTGGTTTGACCTAGAGAGGCATAGGCTCTACCAGATCTACATTCCCAAGACACCGTGACACGATTTCAGTGAGTGGACTGGAAATTTGCTCAGCTGCGCAGCGATCTTACGACCACATTCAGATTTGTTAAAGATTATGTGGTTTTAATTGTATTTAGCACAAGTTATTCTAGTTAATGAACACGAAGATTATTTACGCTAAAAACAAATCTAAGCTTACTATTTTATAATAGTTGACAATATTTTAATGACACTTTCTTTTTGTCGTCTCCATCAGGATCGAACTTATTTACCAAAAGATATCAGTCAGTCAGTTAAATGCCATACTTGATACACGCTTGGACGATCATGTCTCTTTCAAGACATGACTGACTAGGCAGGAGATTATCCCATAGTAGGATGCCATTACTTTCTGCAGTAGACTGGTTGCAAGCCAAGGCTGTAGAACCCAACCTGTCCTGTTATTTAACCCACAACTAAGGGGAAGAGACGGATTATTACCTTTCGCAAGGGTATTTGTGCGTAAGTGAATGCAAAGAAATTTTCTAGAATTCGAACTCGGCTTCCCGATTTCTCGTTCCGATCCGATAACCACTACACACAACGCACATCCGATCACCTAAAGATATAATAAATTATACTTATACGTACTTGTTTTATGTGCACGTGACAGATAGGTTAGAACGTTCACTTTCCGACAATAAGTTCGAGTTCGAATCTCAACATAGTCGAGATTTTAAGTGCTTTCGTTTAGTGTGAAACGCCTTTGTAACGTCTCTGAAAAGCATAGCACGCATTGATCTAATCATTTTCAAAATAAAATTGCGTAGACGGTTCTTTTTGAAAGCCGTCGATAGTTGTGCTAGCACGAAGTTAATAGTCATCGTGACCGAGATTTTCAGCTAAATTAGCATTTGTTAAACTGCTGATCACGCCCAGACATTGAAAATGCTTTCTTCCGGAAAGTTAAACCGTGTAGTTGCAATATAACTAAATGTGCCTGATCAGGCGTCTGCAGCAGGGATTTTATATCTGCTCGGAAACGAGTAAGCCGGTCATTATAGTTAGCATACAAAGGCACAGAACTAGAAATGCTAGGAAACTCACCAGGGCAGAAATGGTTATCTAAACTAATTCGCTATATATTAATTTACGGTCTAACACCCACAAATCAATGCATTATATATTCCCAGATGTCTGCGACAAGTGAATGAAGTCTGTGTATTGCAAATGGAATTTCAGAAGAATACCTACCGAATGCTAACATTCTCGTGTTGGAGACAACTACTTATCTGAAGATCCATAGACAAAAATAAACTTTATATTGATCTCACAAAATGAACTGGTATCACGAGAAGAAAGATAATCTCTACTTGCGGTTTGGGTAAGTGTAGCTACACAGTATTAAGTAGAGACAGAATTACCTATACAGATAGCAGCTCTGTTCTGTCAAAAACGCTTGTATTAATTCCGGCCTACTGGCAATTATTTCCTTCCTGATTTAAATGTAAATTCTATGAGAAATTCATTATGCAATGCGTTCATAATATACATACTATAGCCTAGTCTGTCAGGAATAGTAATGTTAATATTGGTTGTAATATTAACGTTATAATTAGAGATATGGAAAAATGACTGAGAGGTTAAATTTTTATAAAAATCTCTTTAAACAATTCTTAAGGAAAACAGGTTTCTCAAATGCAGTCGCTGAAGTAAGATAAAATGTTCATATAAATGGCATTGGAATGGTTTCTCTTAGATTAATTCTCGGTGTTTTTATCGAGACACCACCTGTAGTTAAATACCTGTTGAGCCATCAAGAGATATTCCGTTCTGGGTAAAAGCAGCACAAAACCTACCTAACAAGCTTATGTGTCTGGATAGTAGATAGGTAATTAGAAGAGATGTCGAAAATACATTTTTTACTAAGTGTTACAAAGGAGATGAAATTGTGGAGAGCCAGGTTGCTGAATGGACACGGTATATAGAAGAGGGAGAAATCCAAAATATTAACATTTTGTTTATATCATTATTCTTTCTTCTTGATACTCATATGCCCCGTTTATGGTATTCTCATCATCCTTCTGTAGAATGGAAATTGCCCACATTCATTACTATATATTTTTAATAATTTCTCCCTAAGCAAGGCGACAACGCTACTTGAATGCAGGGGATTACAGAAGGTAAAATTAATGAGAACGGGAAGATTGACAATGGGGAGGAAAATAGTCAAAAAAGGGGAGGAAAGGGGGAAAAAATAAACAAAAGATCTCGATTGATGCTGCTTTTAAATTTTTGAAGAAATCTGAAGATCTCCACGGTGGAAAGTGCTGGAAGAAAACTCTTAGAGAATGAATGATTGTTTCATATAGCTATTTCAACAGTAAAACAGTGAGACCTAGTTGCCAATCTAGTGGCACGTTTGAATTCATGTAGCCAGACAAAGAAAGTTTATGTCACGTCGGCAAGGAAGTGACTGGAAACGAGGTGCCAAATTAAGATCGGTTATATTATATCTTTGAATTTTTTCAAGAATATCGAGCAAGAAAGATTGGTAGATGTTAAAATGTAGAAGCTGTATTCTAACGAGAAAAAATATAGGGGAATAGATATGAAATGAACCCGTGTCTTCTGCAAGTAAATAAAAACAGCAAAGAACAAGCGCGTGCAGATGTTTTTGCTTTTTTTTAATCATATCACCCCAAGCGAGGTGAAAACGCCACTGATGCGCAGGGGGCTACGTAAGAGTGAAAAGATTGGAAAGGAGAAAACCGGAAACAACATCCTAAACAGGAAACAAGGGATGAGCCTCTTCACCTGTTCAATAGACGAGGGTGGAGTGTGAACCGAGCGATAGTTTAGTCTATCTACTCCAATTGAAAAAAATTAAATTAAATTAAAAAAAAAAGAGTGAAAAGATTGGAAAAGAGAATTCCGGAAACCACATCCTAAACAGGAAACAAGGGAAAAAACCTAAACAGGGAAGGAAATAGTTGCAAGATCTGCTCAGTGACAAGCTAATATCTTTTGACCTCATTTTATGGGACCATTCTAATAATAGTAAAAACGGAACGAAATCAACCGTCAATTTTTATAGATACGCATCTTCTTCCTCTATAGGCCGTGTCCCTTCAGTACGTTGGTGATCATTGCCCCACCACACAATTTCCTCTTCTGAGTAGATCATTATAAATGTTTTATTCTTTGATAAGCATCATTTTCTTGCATTTACGACGTTGTCTTTTTTATGTTGTGATACAAAACTGAGCATAGATGTATATTTTGCGAATCTGGATAGATCTGTGTTCAAAATCACAATTTAGCTTTTGTAGATTCTTCGTAGTCAAGAGGTCAAAAATACAACGAATCTTTTTTGTTTGTTTGTTTTGTTTTTATGTCATATCAACCTCGGCGAGTCATTTATTGCCAACACATTTTATTTATTTATTGCTGGTAATACCTTTTTCTTTCAACAATTTATTGTTGTTTTTATATAAGTTTTTGTATCTAGTAATACTTTTTCTTTCCGAGTATCAAGATTTATTGGGATTTGTTTTGAAGGGCAGGGACTCCAAGTCCTACCCTGTTATTTAACCCATAACTGGAGGGAAGGAACGGATTAATACCTTTCCCAAGGGTACCAGTGCTTAAGTGAATGCAAGGTATTCAACTGGAATTCTAACTTGGCTCACCAATTTCTCTTTCCGAGCCGTTATCCACTGCACCACAACGCACATCCGTCACTAAATGCTTACAGCACCTGGTATTCCCAAGCGGTCACCCATCTAAGTACTGACAAGGCTCAATGTTGCTTAACTTTGGTGATCGGGCGAGAACCGATGTATTCAACATGATATGGCCGTAAGCCCACGACGAATCTAATGACGGTTTTCCCCGCTAGTGAACACGTATTTTTAAATAAGATTTCTCGGGTATTTAGGCTGGTAGCTAGAAATAAATAAATACACGAGTTAATAAATAAACAGAGCATCCACCCAAATAATGGTATCCATTAAAAATAACGTCTAGACACATATATATATATAAAGGGTATCTATAAAAACCGTGCGCGCTTTAAAAATTGTATAACTTTATTTGTACTTGTGATAGAAATAATCTGTAAACTTGAAAGATAATAGAGTTTCAACAAGATAGAGCTCCTTGTCACTTCTCTCTGCGTGTTACTTTTTAAATCAGAAATTTCCTAACAGATGGATCGGAAGGAATGGACCATTTTATTGGCCTCCACGTTTGCCAGTTTTGACTCCATTAGATTTTTCATGGGGACATGTGAGAATAATTTTATATGCAACCAAACTTAGTTCCTTTTTAAGTTCTAAAAGCTAAAATAACTAATGCGATTTCAGGCATTACTGTAAATCAGTTGGTAAATGTTTTCTGTGAACTTCAAAATCGTATTAGCCTTTGTTTTGCTAATGATGGAGAACATGTGGAAACGTAAATAAAATTTCAATAAAACCTTAAAAAAGGTAGATTTACTTCTTTTTAGTCCTTTTTACAAATTATTTCTATCGCAAATACAAATAAAGTTATAACGTTTTTAATGTGCACACAAACTTTATGGACACCATGCATATATATATATATATATATATATAGAGAGAGAGAGAGAGAGAGACAGGTCCTTAAATATTTATTTACAAATCCTTGAGTACTGAATTCAAAAGGCTGCTTCATTTCTGTAGCTTCATTCACACAGACACAGACAGAGACACACACACAAATACATATATATATATATATATATATATATGTGTGTGTGTGTGTGTGTGTGTGTGTGTGTGTGTGTGTGTGTGTGGTGTGTGTGTGTGTATGTATCAGACGAAAAACTTATGTATATCCTTAAACTTTACGTGATCCTTTTCAATCTGATGTAACTTCAAACCCGAAGCCTATGCATACTTTTGGGCACAAAACTGACATTTGTTTCTTGTAGGTCGTTGTGAATACTTGGTCACTGCTTGTAATTTCGCCTTATTTTAGGTGACTTGCAACTGTGGCTTTAGATAAGATGTATTTCAGATATTATCAATATCTGAGGCAGAGTCTGCTACAGTTGTTTTAAAAATCTCAGTCTTAGATACAATTCATCTCCTGTTTTATAAAATTCAGTTTCGAGACTGGATAAATGACCATTGTTTTCTTTAAATCTCTTACAACCACATATGCAGAATGTTCTATTTATAAAATAAAGTTATTCATTAGTTGTGCTCTCTGTACTCCCACCATCTTCGCTTCTCTATTGATTCATTCAGTTAAGTGCCATACGTGATACCCGCTTGGACGATCATGTCTCGAAAGACACATGACTGATTAGGTATAAGATTTTCCTGCAGTAGCTTGTCATTACTTTCTGCGGTATATTAGTTACCAACCAAGGCTTAAAGAACCTAATTTGTTCTTCTATTTAACCCATAGATGGAGAAACAGCAGATTAATACATTTGCCAATGGTATTTGTGCTTAAGTGAATGCAATGAATTCAAATGGAGTTTGAATTCGGCTCAGCGATTTATCCGAACCAATATCCACCGCACCACAACGCAATGTTTCCTTAGCTGGTATGAAAAACTGACGAGGATCTTTGCATTGCATGAGTTGCGGGAAATTTTTAGAGATCTTCATTTTTTGATTCTCATCTGTGCCTGTTTCCAACTACAGATTTGTTTTTCGGATTTCACTCCCCTAACTTCCAATCCCACAAAGATTAACAATGTGGTTATGGGACAGATACACTCAATTAATTTGGAGCAGAAAATTAACTCCCCTGTTACCACATGTTACGTTACCATATTACTTATCTGAGTGTTAAATGACCGTCGATTCTATGTACTGATTCATTCACCCACTATACAAATTCGACTGTATTACTTGAATCAGTTTAGTTATGTTAGCCACTTTGATGTGTGGCTTCCACATAAACAAAAAAAGAAACAACTAGAAAAACATAGGAGTGTAGCACTCTTAAATGTAATGGTTCGCTATATATATCCGTGTATAGGGTACATATGGATGGAATAATATTCCTTATCCAATGAAACACTATTCTTTAAAAAGTGCTGAATATACAAAGTAGAGCTAATAATATTTGTTCAGAAATTATAACATGGATATCTTATAATATCACTACAAAAGTAGCTATTTTGTTTCGACACTTCTTGTATCTTGTCAAGTGATGTGGTTTATTTCAAATTGAATTGTTTTAAAAGGTTAAAAACAAGCAAAACCCCTTTAATCAGGGAGGCATTGTTGTATATACAATGTGGACCAATCAGAGTAAAGCAACTTCTAATTTGGAAAATATGTGAGCAGACCTAAAAATAATTTTGTGGGGCATTAGTATTAAATTGAGATCAGCATTATTAATTAACTATTAAATCTATTTTATTATTATTGCGAAATTTTTAAAAAAATTCTAAGTTTAACAATTTATTAGATTTAGAAAGTTATTCATATAATAAATGAGGAAGAGAAAGAACGTACACATAAATAAACCTACAAACATCCACCCATGGAAAAATAGACGAGTATATTCACAAACACTGGCAATCAGGTACATATAAAGATGAATATACCCACGCATATATACATGCACAAATTACAAAATTTTCCTTTTATCGACTTGCCAATTTATCTGTTAAATTTCAAAGCTCTATTTGTACACAGACTGAATTGCCGGATATTGGACACAGTCAGGGCGAATTAGTAAAGTGACCAGCCTTGAATGAATGAGGTCGGGACAGACTCAATCATATTTCAATGCATGAACATATAAACAGAATTAGATATATAATTACACAATTACACAAGCTAAGAACAAAAATGTACACAACTAAAAACTCCACAGATTGTAAAAAAATATAGCCATATAGATGGAAATACACGAAACCTCTGGCGTCAAACCTGGTAGATACACAATACACAAATTAAATGCGTATGCATATACAAACCGTCGCACATATACATATATATGCTAAGCCCCATATCGTTCATATGAAGTTATACCTGAGTGAGTCCCAGTTGTCTAGATCGCTTGTGCGTGTGTCTCTGCCCACGTCAATGGTTGTACAAGTGTTGCTCTATATTTGTGTTTGTATAAAAGGCGTCACGAGAACAAATATTCCTCCCATTTTCATAAATACGTATATATATAATATCATAATATATGTATATATATATATATATGTATATACACATACACACACACATATACACACACATACGCAACATATATAGAGAGGTATAGACATGCATACATGTCTATGTTTTTACGGAAATACAAAGCAACCAGGGACTGCGTGAAAGCATAGACTATAACAAAACTAAATTTATCCTCAGTTAAGTCGAAATTACTTTCTATAATTCAAAATAAAATTTCATTTTTGGTTTCATTTTGTTGACAGTGTTAAAAGAATAAAGGTTTTAGCATTCCATATTAAAGATACCATACGTCTTTATTTGAATGATGATGTTATTTGCTAAGTATGAGTTCGTCTGACATAACGCTACTAATGTAAAATTGTTTCACTATATTTCTGAAATGGTCCCCAAAACGAGTTAGTTAGCCATTTCGACAGCGCTGGTGCCCATAATTAAATTACGCGGTGAAATTTGACTTGACTTCTACTGTAGCTATTTGACTGAACTGATCACAGGATTGGTGCATTTAATGAAGCTCGAACTCGCTGTACATGAGTAACAGTTTTGGAATCGGGCTCACTAATGAATAACATGCGGAGAGGCAAAATTTATTTGAAGCTTTCCGCTTTTCATTAGGATTTGCTTTCACTAGCACGGAACCGCGTGTATGTACTACCAAGTTAGCATCAAACTTAATTCAAAATGAAAATGAACGGCTAAACAAAATCTAACACACCTTTACTGCACGCACGAACACATAAAAACACACACACATGTGTGTGTGTGCGCGTGTGTGTGTTGTGTGTGCAAATTTCGTTAAAAGTGATAAGCAAGGTGCTAGGGTTAATTTAAAAAAAACTTAATATAAAAAAAAGCATGGAGACCTATCAAATTCTATCCGTAATGTACTCGTTGATAATACAAATATAATATCATACACATTTTAATAAAGGAAGTATTATTACCAAATCAGAAAAAGCCAACCTTCATCAATATCAATTATGAACACGGCCACAATGTGCTCAACATGTTCAGAATATAAAATGTTCTAATGACTTTACATACATACACAAAACAACTAATATATTCAGTTAAGAGGCAAATAAAATTCATCCTTGTTAATGGCTAAAAATATAACTGAAAGCGCTTGAAGAAATAAAACATTGGGACAATTTTTATATAATTTATATTTTGAAAAAAAAATTATACTATCACATAAATTTTTTTATAAAAATATAACCATAAAACCTTGTCCTTTTTTATGAAAGTTGCATCAAAGTGAGACTGCTGCCTAAATACACAATATATATATATATATATATATATATATATATATATTTACGCTCTCACACCCTGATTGAGCACTCTGGAAGAAAGGTAGACTTTGAAAAACAGTAGCCACTCTAGCGTGTACGCATCGCTCATTCAATAAAATGAATTGGATCACTCTAGCTATTAAGCGCGTAATATGATATCAGGGGTAGAGTCACCGACTGACGCCAATTCGGTCCGGTTTCGAGCCTGGGTTATGTGGCAATCGGTGTCTAACCGTACTGATTAGCTGTGATACAGCGAAACAGATCTGTCTGCGGGTGACAATGTATATATATACATTTTGCATACTGTAAATGATGTCACAATTAAAAATGGTTTCTGCAAGTTAAGAAACGTTGGTATTAGTCAAATCAATTGCATAAACAGACAAAAAACGAAATCATTAAAAACAGATGTTGCAACATTCGAAAGTTCTTCATAAAAAATGAACTTTAGTAAATTTACTGATTATATAAAACAACTTATTCCGGGATTTGAAAAAGTTAATAAAATATTAGAATGAATTTGTCCTTATTATTCAAGATAAATTGGTATAAATAATTTTTGCTGCCTAAGTACACCGCATTTAAACACACATGCACACAGACACATATATATATATATGTATACAGGTTGTGATGGTTAAATTGTCGCTTAAAATTGAAAATAATGCTTACATCTCATTTTAATATTACCAAAACTGCACAAAAATATCTTCAACTTTTAAATAGTAAATTTATTCAATAAAATCGACACTGGATTCAACCATAGCCTTTAAAAAAACTTCGGAATCTCTTGCAATATATTTTTTTTTTTACCATAACCTTGTTTAAGTTATGGAATATTGCCCTAATCCTTGCCTTCAGTTCATTTTTGGTGTTACACGGAGTTTCGTGTGCCTTCTGTTCAACTGCATCTCACATATAATAATCAAGGAGGCTGCAGTTTAAGGAATTAGATAGTCAGATATAAGGGTTAATGTGGTAGCAAAAATTATTTAATAGCCATGAATAGTTTATCCTGCTGTTGTGACATGGCGCAAAGTACTGTTAGTAGAAAAAGGATCTTCCAGCAGCCAACCTGATGATCTAGGAAAGCACGACCTTCTCAAGACATTGGATGTAGGCCTCCTTAAGGCACTAGACGTAGGCCTCCTCAAGGTACTGGATGTAGGTCTTCGTGTTGTGTCTTAGGACGTGTTGTAAAATGAATGGAGGCATAACGTCACTATAGCTAGTAATCACTGCAAACTCTTTTGTAACTATTATTAGACTCATCCACCTCATTCCGATTCATCGTCACTGTCCTCAGATTGACAGCCTAACACTGAAATATTTGTATTGAAGCTTCCAAGCAGTACAGCATGCCGTTTCCAAATTTTGGGTGAAGTGACTTGCGTCATAGTGCTCTTTCTCTCACAGACAGTACCCAGACAACCCTATTAATAGTGTACAATCGACAAAACTAACAACAAAATGCATATGCAAAATTGAAAATATGAATATGAAATGGAGACAATTTACTCATCGTAACTTATATATATATATATATATATATATATATATATATATATAAGTTACTTATATATATATATATATATATATATATATAAGTTACGATGAATAAATTATATATATATATATATATATATATATATATATAGTTGTTTTTATTATTATTATCATTATTATTTTAAGAGTATAATGCAACTCAATAGCCACACATTCTCGGTGTTTTACACACCATCATCAGATACTGATGATGTATTAAACACCCAAAAATATAGCTATTAAGTATGGTGTAATAATAATAATAACAACAACTATATATCTATTTCTATTTGTATATTAAGCTCTTTTTAACAGATAATATCTAACTGTGGTATACACTTCCATTAATATTAATCCCCTATATATATATATATATATATATATAACTTCAAACGTTACTTTTAGTGGATACCTATATCTGAGTAAAAGTTCCGTTTATTTTTAACAGAATTTATTTCATACTAGCAGCATAACCTGGCGTTGCTCGAGTGTAATGAAAGCTTTTAAACTAATCCATGGTCCTGGAACTCAGACTCTTTGGACGTTGGCATGAAAGACTAAAATGCAACAGTTGTTTCCAGTTAAAGCGAAACTGTAGACTAAAGAAAAATAAATGGATGTAAGTCAAATTTTCATTTCCTGCTATCGATATTAAATAAGTTTTTTTCGTCGTAAACTGAATTTTGAAAGCTAAATAAGTCCTCTGAGTAAATGGTATCATGGCTGAGACTAAGAACTACAATTATGCCTACTTAGAGCCAAACCCGAAGCAAAAACTAAAATAAAAGGGCTGAAAAATTACAGACCTACAGGCAGATAAACAGACACACACACAAACATCTTGCCTTTTATATATATATATTATCGATTTTCTGCACTATTGTAAGAACTGCAACCTTGAAACTTCTGAATATCGTTTCTTATGTCTTTGTCTATGAGTGTATCAAATTTGATTAAAATCGGACCACTCATTCTATAACCCGATTTTTTTCGATTATCGATTTTTGATATTTATCGGGGGTACCTCGACACAAAACCAAGCTTAGAACACTGGCAGACGCTTATGGTACAAGTGTGTAAATTTTCAAGAAAATCGGTTCAGCCGCTTCGTAGTCTCTACGTAACGGACACACACACACACATACAGACACACATACACACACACAAAGTTCCATTTATAAATAAATTTAGATTTAGATACCTGTTTGCGTACTCGAGAAATGCTTCCGAATTCTGCTCGTTACAATGTTTGCTTCTGGTTTTAAACACTGGTTCGAATCTCAACACGGTCAATTTTTCTTGAAGGTTACTTTTAATGTTATATACATGGTCGGTGCTCCCAGCCGACAATTTTAAACTACTTACTAACATTTTAGGTTTATTTTTTCGCTAATTATTTCCTCAATATGGTTTGGTATTTCACTCGCTGTCTTCCCCTACTCCTTATAAGACTCGTTTTGAAAGATAAGGATATCTTTGGATAAGGAAGTTTTTAAAGGTATCTGTCAAAACATATTTCCATCAAAACTAAAGGGATATATATATAAAGAAGGACGAAATGAAGTTAGCAAATAATTCTAAGATATCTATTTGGATTATTCTTGATCTTACATCAGAAAAATGACTGCATTGTTCGACCATTTTCAACAGTCAGTTGAGCAAGAATGTGAAACTCACATGACAAATGGGTTATTTATTAGAAATTGTCAGTTTATATCAAACCAATGCCAACACTGAAACCAGGCGTTCATTAAGGAACAGTGTTGCTGTGCATCTGATAAAAGAAAATGTCCTCCTTTATTTGGAGAGACTAAGCCTTAAACTCACCCCTGACTTTATATGAGGCTTATACAATTCATCGCTAAAGAGGCTGTAAAAATGGTCAGCTCCATATACCAATTCAGTAAGTACCTTACTCCACCTACTATCCCTGACTTTTACAAAGGCTATATCAGGCTCTGTTGCAATATTTGAGAGGGAGCTACCAATACCACACTCTATGTGAGTGACGAATTATTTTATACTCTCCAACCTCTCTCCAACTGTTGAGATGTAACAAGCCTTTTCTTGCTCTATAGCTACTTTCACGGAAAGTGCTCGGATGAACTACATTACTTGCTTCTTCCAGTTCTAACATTCAGTTCTGAAACCACCATGCCGTTTACATTGAAGCAAACCACTCATATTCCCATCGCTTCCCATCGGTAAAAAGTCAGTTTTTCTTGAACAGCTTCTTCCCACAAACCACTACTCTGTGGAAAAGGATGCTTCTCCGACCAGTCTGAATCTTTTCAAGATTACTTCAAACTGCTTCTTAAACATGGAACACTAACCATCAATTAAAGTTACACCACTACTAACCACTGATGCAAGCTACTGGGCTACGATTTAACTGCACAATTGTTTGACCTAATCCAGTCATTCCTCTCAGATCGCACAATGAAGGTCGTATTGAACGGACAATATTTCCCAACACTACCACACGAACGCAGATCCCACCCTTTTCCTTATCTACATTATCGATCTCCTCGATGTAATAAGATCCCAAGTAGGCATATACGCTGACAACACTACGCTTTACTCTCGCCTTGATCAAAAGTCTGCCGAGGCCGACAAAGCAAACCTCGCTGCCGAGCTCGAAAAAGACCTCCCATCCGTGGTGGACTCGGGTGAGAAATGGCTAGTGAATTTCAATGCTTCCAAAACGAAGCTACTATCTATTAACCAACACAGACAATCGCTTTTACCTCCCATTAGCATACATTAGTCTCGTCTCTCTGAAAGTAAAACACTGCGCCTCCTCGGGTTAACTCTCACAACAGACCTCAAGTGGAATGACTACATAGAGTCCATTACTAAATCAGCTCCTAAGAAGGTCAGTTTTCTGTGCAGGGCTAGGAAGTTTTTCCCGTCTTAAACAATCCTGCACATATACAAATCTATCATCCGCCCGTGCATTGAATACTCCTGCCATATCTGGTCGGGTGCTCCTGCTATCCATCTAGGGGTCCTTGATAAAATCCAACGGAGAATCTGTAATGTTATCGATCCCGACTTGGCAGCTCTGATACAGTCATTTTCTCACCGGCGCAATGTGGCTTAACTGTGTCGCTTCTACAAATACTTTCACGACTTCTGCTCCAATGAACCTAGCTCAGTGGTACCCCCCCCAACCATGAATTTACTCAAGCAACAAGATTAGCAACTACGTGCCACCCTTTTACTGTGAAATCAATAAATTGTAAACGCAAATTCTATTTCATCAGCTTCTTCTCTCGCACTTCCCGTTTGTGAAATTCACTTCGGCTAACTTGCTTTCCTGACAGCCACAATCTTCAAGAATTCAAATGTAAAGTCAATAGTCATCTTCTATCTCACTAACTTGCATCCTCTCTCTCTCTCTCTCTCTCTCTTTCATGCTCCTCTTTTTTGTCCACTCCACTCTCATCAGTATTTTCATCCTTCTCCTACACTCTTCCTGACACCCCCTGTAACCTGTCACTCTTTCTTATAAATTACCTCCTATGTAACCCCCTGCTCAACAGTGGCAGTAAAATGCCTTGTTTGAGGCGACACGATTATAAAAACGAAAATAACTGATTTTGAAAATATCAAAAAAATAAATATAAAAGTTTATTTGAAATATTTTACGTGTAGGCAATTCAAAATTTGTACTTTGAGTTAATATTAATAAGAACTGAAAAACATTATTTAAGTAAGAAAATCTTGTACTGAAAATTTAATTAAATTGTAATTATAATGGCGTCATTTGCGCTGGGTACTATATACCCATGGTTAGTTTTTTCGGGTTAATGTAACTATCTCCCTTGAGTTTCACCCGAGCTTTGTAAGGATTGAACCTTACACTAAAAAGATTAGACTGAATAGAAAGCGTTATCGAGATATTTATTGTTAGCAACTCGTTCTTGTCAGTAGTGAATTACACAATCAATGCTTTTGATTCACCGGCATGACACTACAAGGTGGCCACACTCGATAAAACAACCAGAGATGAAAAAAAAAATCAATGCTTTTGATTCACCGGCATGACACTACAAGGTGGCCACACTCGATAAAACAACCAGAGATGAAAAAGAAAATCAATGCTTTTGATTCACCGGCATGACACTACAAGGTGGCCACACTCGATAAAACAACCAGAGATGAAAAAAAAAATCAATGCTTTTGATTCACCGGCATGACACTACAAGGTGGCCACACTCGATAAAACAACCAGAGATGAAAAAAAAATCAATGCTTTTGATTCACCGGCATGACACTACAAGGTGGCCACACTCGATAAAACAACCAGAGATGAAAAAGAAAATCAATGCTTTTGATTCACCGGCATGACACTACAAGTTGGCCACACTCGATAAAACAACCAGAGATGAAAAAAAAATCAATGCTTTTGATTCACCGGCATGACACTACAAGGTGGCCACACTCGATAAAACAACCAGAGATGAAAAAAAAAATCAATGCTTTTGATTCACCGGCATGACACTACAAGGTGGCCACACTCGATAAAACAACCAGAGATGAAAAAAAAAATCAATGCTTTTGATTCACCGGCATGACACTACAAGGTGGCCACACTCGATAAAACAACCAGAGATGAAAAAAAAAATCAATGCTTTTGATTCACCGGCATGACACTACAAGGTGGCCACACTCGATAAAACAACCAGAGATGAAAAATAAAAATCAATGCTTTGATTCACCGGCATGACACTACAGGTGGAAGGCACTTCGATAAAATAAATCCAGAGATGAAAAAAAATCAATGTTTTTGATTCACTGGCATGACACTACAAGGTGGCCACACTCGATAAAACAACCAGAGACAGCAAAATCACTGCTTTTTGATTCACCGGTATGACACCACAAGGTGGCCACACTCGATAAAACAACCAGAGATGAAAAAATCAATGCTTTTGATTCACCGCACACACTACAGGCTACACTCTGATAAAACAACCAGAGATGAAAAAATCAATGCTTTTGATTCACCGGCATGACACTACAAGGTGGCCACACTCGATAAAACAACCAGAGATGAAAAAATCAATGCTTTTGATTCACCGGCATGACACCAAGGTGGCTACACTGATAAAACAACCAGAGATGAAAAAATCAATGCTTTTGACCACTGGCCGATACTGGTGTATTACACCTCGATAAAACAACCAGAGATGAAAAAATCACTGCTTTATCCACCGCACACACTACAGCGGTGGCTACACTCGATAAAACAACCAGAGATGAAAAAATCAATGCTTTTGATTCACCGGTAATACTGAAGGTGGTCACACCTGATAAAACAACCAGAGATGAAAAAATCATGCTTTTGATTCAGCATGACACTACAAGGTGGCTACACTGATAAAACAAACCAGAGATGAAAAAATCAATGCTTTGATTCACCGGCATGACACTACAAGGTGGCCACACCTTGAAAACACCCAGAGGTGAAAATCAATGCTTTTGATTCACCGGCATGACACTACAAGGTGGCCACACCGATAAAACAACCAGAGATGAAAAAATCATGTTTTTGATTCACCGGCATGACACTAAGCAAGGTGTCACACTGATAAAACAACCAGAGATGAAAAAATCAATGTTTTTCATCTACCGCATGACACCATGTGTGGCCACACTGGATAAAACACCAGAGATGAAAATCACTGCTTTTGATTCACCGGCATGACACTACAAGGTGGCCACACTTCGATAAAACAACCAGAGATGAAAAAAAATCAATGCTTTTGATTCACCGGGCATGACACTACAAGGTGGCCACACTCGATAAAACAACCAGAGATGAAAATCAATGCTTTTGATTCACCGCATGACACTACAAGGTGGCCACACTCGATAAAACAACCAGAGATGAAAAAAAATCAATGCTTTTGATTCACCGCACGAAGGTCACAAGGTGTAACACCTGATAAAACAACCAGAGATGAAAAAAATCAATGCTTGATTCACGCATGACACACTACAAGGTGGCCACACCCGCAGCCGTTCGAGATGAAAAAAATCAATGCTTTTGATTCACCGGCATGACACTACAAGGTTGCCACACTCGATAAAACAATCACAGATGAAAAAAAAAATCAAAAATTTTCACTTTATTCTACTTAGATTCAAATCAAGCTCGATCATAGAAAGTTTTCTTAGTAGCAAGATTTCCAGAAATATGCCAGTCAATTAAATGCCATCCGTGATAAACGCTTGGGTGAAAGAAAGAGACATGACTAAAGATTTTCCCGCAGTAAGTTGTCATTACTTTCTGCGGTAGACTGATTGATAACCAAGGCGATAGAACCCAATCTGTTCTCTTATTTAACCCATAGCTGGAGGGAGAAGCGGCGGATTAATAACTTTCCCAGCGGTGTTTTACGAAAGTTATATAAGTCAGTCAGTTAAGTGCCATGCGTGAAACACGGTTGGGCGATCATGTCTCGAAAGAGACATGACTGACTGAGCAGAAGATTATCCCGCAGTAGGTTGCCATTGGTTTCTGCGGTAGATTGGTTGCCAGCCAAGGCTATAGAACCCAATCTGTCCTATTATTTAACCCATAACTGGAAGAAAGAGACGGATTAATACCTTTCCCAAGGGTATTTGCGCGTAAGTGAATGCAAGGAATTGAACTGGAATTCGAACTCGGCTCCCCAATTTCTCGTTCTGAGCCGATATCCACTGCACAACAACGCACATCCAGTTATATAAGACAGATATCAAATAGTTTTGTTCTGTTCTCTTTTCAGAGAAACACTATGTTTCTTTTTTTTAAGGAGTGAGTAGAAAATTGCCTTGGCTTTGGCTTGCAATAATTGCTGATGACGGCAATGAATTTCATTGATTTGAAGACTCTTTTTGTTTAATGAGATATTTATTTCCAAAACCTTATTATTATTATTATTATTATGATAAAGAAACTTGTGTAAGAGACCCGTCGTATCGAGCTAATATATATATATAATTATGATAAATTGCTATGTCAAGGCACGCTTTGAAATGTTATTAAAACTTTACAATGACCTCATTACTGAAACAAGTAATCAGATAATGATGTTTATAAATTGTTATTGATTTTTTCTTCAGTAGTTAAAGTCATTCGTTTGATAATTTAACAATAATCAAATGAGCTATTTTTGTATTATTTACCTGAAAATTCGCTTTGCTCTCTTATAATCACGTTAACGTCCACGCTATCTGTAACAGCCATTTGACAGTCGTTCGGGTTAGGCTATAATATTCTTAAATAGTTATTTAGAAATATCAGAAAGGCCAAATAATTAGTTTCCTTTTTGTCATTAGGTTGCATTAAAAGATGTCTCATTTGGCGAATGAGGGACTGAGACAGCTGTCATGACATCCTCTTTATCTTTAAAATATTGCCCAAAATAGCGTATTTTTCTTCATTGATTTTATCATGGCGAATGAAAAATGTTTAAATATCGTGATTTTGTTTTAATTTAGATGTTTTTGTGTGGCATTTTTTAAATTAATTTCATTAAAAATATCGTTGTAAATTCATTGTGACAGCTGTCATTACAGATATTCTTTTCAAAAACAATTAGGGTATTTTTATTATTGGATCTCTTGCGAACACTCGATTGTTTCTGTGGATCAACATTATACAAGGAAAAATCAGAAAGTAAACGCTATTTATAAAGTACGCTTTAAAAACTACAGGGTTATTGGTGACGTGCGACACCACACGTGCGCATGGGATGTCGGTTAGACAGACGTGCATAGCATTCCATCCTTCAATCGAGTGACAAGAAAGAATGAGGTCAAGTGCATGAACGCTTCACACAGTGACTGTACCTTCGAGGAACAACGCGCTGTAGTACGCTTTCTGTGGGTAGAAGTCAAAGCAGCGGAAATTCATTGCCAGTTGATGACGCAGTATGAAACAAGCACCATGAATGAACGTAAGAGGTGTGGGTAGAAAGCTTTAAATCGGTAAGGACAAGTGTTATCTGAGAAAGCTGATAAGATGTTGAATAGAAATTATCTTTGCTTTTTCATTTACATTTTACATACATGCGCGTCCAATATTGGATGCAAAACAGTCAAAATAAATTCAGATATTTAAAAAAAAATTAAATATAAAAATGACCTTGAAGAACACAAGAGTATACAAAGCTGTCTGGGACAGGCTGAAGAAAAAATAAATGAAGCAAATATTTTCTAAGAGTCGAATAATAATCAATATGAATGATGCGTTGTATATATATATATATATATATATATACATATATATATATATATATATATATAGTCATCTGCAGACAGTCCTGTTTTGCTGTATCACAGTTAGACAACCGATTTTTTCCAGCCAGTACTTAAACACGAGCGATTTGATGTCAGTCGATGATTCTACCTCTAAGCTATGGAGAAAGACAAATTTTCTGGTGTCATATACACAATGTAAACACACCCCAATAGCTGAAAGTGTTCGAATTCATTACTGAATGAACGATACGTAAATAGCGGTGAGCAGCTACTATTTTTTTAAGTTTACCATTTCTCCAGAGCGCTCAATCGATAGGCGAGAGTGTAAATATTCCTAAATATATAATCATTCAATCAGAAATGAATTAGAACACTTTTAGCTAGAAGCGTATATCACACGCTAAAAGTCTACCTTCTTCTACCAAGCGCCCATAGCTCAGAGGTATAAGAGCCGACTGATGTCAATTTGGTCTGGGTTTTAATCCTGGCTAAAAACGATTGGATGTCTAACCGTACTATGAGCTGTGATACAGCGAAACAAATCAGTCTGCGGATGACTATTATATATAGAGTCGCCGACTGACGCCATTTTGGACGGGTTTCAATCCTGGGTAAAAAAGCAATCGGAGTCTAACCGTACTGATGAGCTGTGATACGGCGAAACAGATCTGTCTGCGGATGACTATTATATATATATATATTTTTAAAGGTTATTTTGCTACCCAGGTTTTTACCATGAGTGGTGTCTTCAGGCGATTTTTAGTAGCTATAGTTATTAGTTTAGTAACTATAGTTATTAAAAATCGCCTGCAGACACCACTCATGGTAGAAACCTGGGTAGCGAAATAACTCGTTTAAAAATGGAAAATATTCAAAGTTCTACAATATAATTGTATAGAACACTTTTTAATACAAATGTGTACTGGTCTAACCCTATTAGGATCAAAAACTAAGTATTAAACAATCAATATATATATATATATATATATATATATATATATATACACGCACACAAGATGCAATAGAAAAACTGTCGTCTTGTTTGTTTTGGATTTTGTCGATTGTGTGCACGGAATTTGCAAAGAACACCTAGAACAGTTATTTGTAGAGAAATAGAAATTCATCTGAAAGGATAAAAATATAATGTCGACAGAATATGGTTTAATACTGTGGAATATGTCCAGATTATTTTTACCATTTCTTTTAAAAGCATTATCAAATATTAACAAGCTCACAACTCGTTTTATCGTCTGCTTACGAAAGGAAAGATAAATCAATGCCTGCATATGTGGACACTTGTCTGTTTCCGTTTCATATAATTAAGAGTTGCTTGTTTACTTTTTGCTTACTCAAGCCCAGTTTTATTTTATAGTTAAAAATCCGCACTCTGTATGAATTATTAAATCTAATAATCCCTCTTGCGGAGGGATTATTAGATTTTCTGGCCAAAAACAAAAAGGGAACTCTGCTTTATCTTAGAAAAAAAAGAAAAGAAATAATGATTTTGAAGAAATAACTTTGAATTCCTCGATTCACTTGATGGAAGTTTCAAACCTCATTTTCACTCTCGTTATAAGTCCAAACCAGCCGAAAGTCCGATTTTCAATTGAAAGCCTAAAATTGAATTCTTGATATCAAAAATCCATAGAATTTGAATTGTGTTGGATTCGTTCAACAACTAACTCTGCGTAACTTCAAAACTCTCGTTACGAAACCTCTTACTCTAACTCTGATTCCTTCTTATTTTGAAGAAATAAAATTGATTTCATCAAATCCTTAAGTTTTGGTGATAGACAGAATTTAAAACATTTTGCTTAATTCACCGAGTTTTTGGGTTACTTTAAAATCAATATGAATTAAAATCTTATAAATACACAATTTTGTTTCCAGTTATTTACAAATTTGAAATTTTAACTGTCTTTTATTCACACGGACGCAAATTCGAATGATGGATGTTCAAGTACTAACTGTAGTACAGTTTTTCTATCCCGGTTTGTGTGTATATATATATATATATATATATATATATATAGATAGATAGATAGATAGATAGATCAATGACGATGCCATAAGTGCCATACGTGATACACGCTTAAGTGCCATACGTGATACACGCTTTGGGCGATCATATCTCGAAAGAGACACAACTAACTGGGCAGAAGATTATCCCGCAGTAGGTTGCCATGGCTTTCTGCGGTAGACTGGTTGTCAGCCAAGGCTATAGAACCCAATCTGTTCTATTATTTAACCCATAACTAGAGGGAAGAGACGGATTAATACCTTTTCTAGTGGTATTTGTGCGTAAGTGAATGCAAGGAATTGAACTGGAATTCGAACATGCCGTAATCGATCAAAAAAAGATTCTATCTTTTTACTTCATAAATGAACGTATTTTTATTTAACCCAAAATAAGAAGTAATATCTCCAATTCAACAGCGCTTTCTAGCAGTGGAAAGTAGAAAACGTTTATTTTATCAATATAGAATCGGCATACATTCTGATATCTAGCGTTTCTCTTGTGAATTTCGCATAGCGTTCATCGACTGATCAAGAATAGCATCAAACGTGAACAGCCAGTACATCGCGATCTACTTGAGTAAACGGCAAAAAAAAATGTATCTAATTCAAATATGATGTTCTTTTATAAAATTGCACGCGCATAGAAAATATCCTACCTTTCACTCGAGTTATAATCCACTTAGTGTAATGTATTGCTTCCTTTTATGAAAAAAATAAAGGCAAACGATTACCTACCATTACCGGTAAGTATTTTGCCGTGTACTCGTCGGTGGCTTTTTCATTTCTACTAACAAAAGAATTTTTCAGTGCTTTATCTTTACTGAACTTACATTGCTTAACACAGCGCAAGAATAAAAGTGGCCAATTCGTGTTAAAACATCATCGTTTAAAACCCTGAGTTCGAAAACTAACTTCCACGAAATAGGTAAATCCTGGTTTCCAAAAATGGCTCTTACAAAATACCTAAGGTAAATTTTCGTTTAAGGTCCCGAATGCTTTTCCCCTTCAAATTTATCCAAAATAGCATTATTTCTGTGCAAATGTATATGCTGAACTCAAATCATCAATTAGTTATTGAAGAAACCTACCTTTTTGGATCTGAATGTCCATAAAATAACGAACTATATCTTGCACGTTTTTCTCCCGTAACTCTCACGAAGTCATGTAATTAACTGCAGAATGACCTTCTGCGTAGGAAACAAATTTCGGCCGATTTACTTCCTTTACTGAAACTTCCGCCTATTTACTTCCTGTAATAAAAGTAATACGCAGAGAAATACAATCACGTATTACTTTCATTACAGGAAGTAAATAGGCGGAGGTTTCAGTAAAGGAAGTAAATCGGCCAAAATTAGACCGAAATTTGTTGTCCTACGCGGAAAGTAATTTTAGCAGTTAATTACATGACTGCGTTAGATTTACGGAAGAGAAAATGTAGTTCGATTTTTTTCTAGTGGTTAAGATCAATAAAGGTAAATTTCTTTAATAACTAAGTGTTGATTTGAGTTCAGCATATACATTTGCACAGAAATAATGCTATTTTGGATTAGTTTGAAGGGGGGAAAAGCATTCGGGACCTAAAACGAAAATTTGGTTCGACATAAGACCATTATAATATACGTAAATGAATCGAGTAGATATCCTAAGATAGAAAGGAGCGTAAGACAGGGATGTGTCTTTTCACCGGATCTGTTCAACTTGTACAGCGAGAATATTTTGAGGACCCTAAAAGTTATGCCTGGATTTGTCAACGGAGGCCACAATTTAAACAACCTAAGGTACGCAGATGGTACAGTGCTGATAGCAGACACAGAAAGAAAACTACAAGACCTCCTACAGAAGGTGGCAGAAGAAAGTAACAAGAAAGGGCTAGAAATAAACTGCACGAAAACCGAAGGCATGGTCATCATTAAGAATGGCAGCCAAAAATGCCAAATACAGATCGGGGATACTAAAATCAAGCAGGTACAAAAATTTAGATACCTGGGAAGCGTTATAACGGAAGACGGAAAGTGCGACACAGAGATCCGAATTGGAATGGCGAAGGAAGCATTCCAGAAGTTGAGTAAAATATTAAGAAACAGGACAATTTCGCTAGAAATTAGGAAGAGAGTACTGCATTGCTACGTGCTGTCCGCCCCTCAATATGGCAGTGAATGCTGGACAATACCATCAAAGATGAAAGAAAAACTTGAATCAACTAAAATGTGGTTCTACAAAAGGATGCTGCGAATATCATGGATCGAGCATGTGAGCAATGAGGAGGTCTTGAAAACGATGGAAACAAAAAAGAAAATTAATACTAATCATCAGGAAGAGACAGCTGAAGTTCCTGGGACACGCAATGAGGAAAAAGGGCTTGGAGAATCTGATACTAACAGGCCAGATAGAGGGAAAAAGAGACAGAGGAAAGCAACGGATAACATATTTGAAGGACCTAATCAGGTGGATGACGGAACGAGGATTGCATGGTGTAACAGGAGAAGGCGTGCTCAGAGTCACCAGGGATAGGGAAACGTAGAAGGCCATGATCGCCTACGTCCTGAACGGACAAGGCACATAGAAGAAGACAAAATCATTAGCTCGAGAAAAAAAAACTTTAATATGTAAATTTATTGCTTGATAATAAAAATGGCATTAACAAATTACTCAAATGTTGCGTCTTGATGAGGTAAAGAAAGATCATCAGAATTAGATTTAACACTTACTAATGCCTTCTCATCTCTCCGTAAAGAAATAAAGTAACTCCGAAGAGCATGATTTTAAGCACTATACGAAAAGAAACACCAATTTAAGAAGAAGAATAAAATGAATTATAAATGGGTACTAGCGTGAGGTCTGTCGCTATATGGCGTGAGGTATACCTCCCATTTCGGCTATAGCATGAGGTCTACCGCAGAATCGAACTATAATATGATAATGTATGCGTATTCATATTTATTTAAATAAACCAAATAAAATTAAAATAAAATAAGAAATAGATATAAAATTGTAATAAATAAATACATAATTAAAGAGACGTAAGAATATAAAAAATCAACATTTACTTACGTTCGTTCATTGGGTGTTAAATTACACTTATTAACCTCCTTTATAAACTAACTTTAATTACATAGTTAGCTTCAAGAATATCCTAGAGTGTTCGTAAATTTACAAAAATGAAAACCTGTTGATAATGTTCGTTTTCTGTATAAATACAAGTTGCAAAAATAAGTCCTTACATTTCGTTTGATTATGTCACTCAGTTGAAAAAATGCTTCAGTAAAGAAACACACACACACACACACACACACACACACACATATATATATATGTGTGTGTGTGTGTGTGTGTGTGTGTGTGTGTGTGTGTGTGTTTATATGGATTTTCTTAATTTTAGATAATACATCATTAGATAACCATTTTCTTCCAATTTAAAGAAAATAATTTTATGGTCACGAATTTTAGCTTGGCTCCGGAATATTTCTTTTAGGAATGAGATATTTGAAAAAATATATATTATATATTTGACCAATAATCTTTCTCTAATTCATATTTCGTTGAATATGACAAATTTTTACAAAATTTTATACAGATTTTCTAGTGCCCTAACAATTTTGTCCTTTTTATAAAAAGCTAAGTGCCAAGTGCCAAGTGCCAAGGCCCAATGCAAAAGCCAAGAAATTAGGATTATAATGGGGGACTTGAATGCCAAGGTAGTTAAAGATAGGGAAGGAAACACGACCGGCCCCTTTGGACTAGGAGACCGCAACGAACGAGGAGAAAAATGGGTCCAATGGTGCTCAACCAATGACCAGGTAATTACTAACACTTGGTTTCAAGAGCACCCACGACGACTATGGACATGGAGAAGCCCAGGAGGAGACACGAAGAACCAAATAGACTACATAACTATAAACAAGATATTCAGGAACGCAGTGGTCCAATGCAAAATATATCCACGTGCCGACTGCGGAAGAGACCACGTCCCAGTTATTTGCAAACTAAGGGTGAAACTCCGAAGACTAAAGAAACCCAGCACATCACCAAGGCTGCAATACGACACGCTCGTGAATGACATCACCCTGCAGAAAGACTACAATGACAGCGTGAGAAAGAAATATGAAGAACAAATTGGAAAAGGGCACTCAAAATGGAATTCACTAAAGGAAGCGATGGTGACCTCAGCGAACAACATAGCCCCAAAGGAAATCAGAAATTCTCCACATGATGCAAAGGAGACAAAAATAATGCCAAGACATGGAACAGAGTACAAGAAACTTCACAGGGAGATAAGGAACAAATGCAGACAAGCTAAAGAGGAATGGCTCAACAACAAATGCGCAGAAGTAGAGAGAATGAGCAGGACAAATAAAGCAGAGATGCATAAAGAGATAAGAGAACTGACAGGACAAAAAACCTGTTCCTCAACAGGATGCATAAAATCTAAGTATGGAACAATCATATTGGAGAAAGAGGAAATAATCCAGCGATGGGAAGAGTACATAAAGGATCTTTTTTAAGACAGGAGAGAACAACCGAGTATACACAAGGGGATGGATGGACCGAAAATACTAAAATCCGAATTGGAAGTAGCAATGGCCAAAATGAACAGAAACAAAGCAGCTGGTTTAGACGGCATAGTGATAGAGCTGCTGATAGCCTTAGAAGAATATGGCATAAAAAAAATTACCGACATAATAAACGAAATTTATAGCAGTGGAATAATACCAGACGACCTATGCAAGTCGATATTTATAGCACTGTCGAAGAAACCAGGTGCAAACGAGTGTGAACTACACAGAACTATCAGCTTAATGAGTCACATCACAAAACTGATTGTCAGAATCCTGATGAACAGAGCGAGAAGCAGAATCAGGCCAGAGATAGGGCAGGAACAGTGTGGGTTCGTTAAAGACACTGGAACAAGGAACGCCATATTAGGATGCTCTCCGAAAGGGCAATACAAATGAAGAAAGACTTATACCTATGTTTCATTGACTATGCGAAGGCATTCAACACGATATGACACAAAAATTGATGGAAATGCTTGGCAGCCTAGACATTTTCGGGAAAAAACATCAGAGTAATCAAGAATTTCTACTGGCAGCAAACGGCCTGCATACAGATTTACAAAGATAGAAAGAGGCGTAAGACAAGGATGTGTCTTTTCACCGGATTTGTTCAACCTGTACAGAGAGAATATTTTGAGGACCCTACACGACACACCAGGATTTGCTATTGGAGGCCACTTGAACAACATAAGGTATGCAGATGATACAGTGCTGATTGCAGACAGGGAAAGGAAACTGCAGGACCTCCAACAGAAGGTAGCGGTGTAGAGTGACAAAAAAGGACTACAAATAAACTTTAAGAAAACTGAATGCATGGTCATCAGCAAAAGGTGCAACCCAAAATGCCAAATACAGGTGGGGGATACCAGAATAAAGCAGGTGCAAAAATTTAAATATCTAAGAAGTGTTCTAACTGGAGATGGAAAGTGCAACACAGAGATCCGAAGGCGAATTGGCATGGCAAAGGACGCGTTCCAGAAGCTGAGCAATGTACTAACACACAGGAAAATTTCACTAGAAACAAAGAAAAGAGTGCAGGATTGCTATGTGATGTCAGTTCTTCAATACGGTAGTGAGTGCTGGACAATATCATCGAAAATGAGGACAAAACTGAAAGCAGCGGAAATGTGGTTCTACAGAAGGATGCTTGGTTATATATATATATATATATATATATATATATATATATATAACCAAGGTAAATTAAATAAAATATAACCATGTAACAAGCATAAAAATTTATTGATATAAATGAAATAAAACACTGACATAATACATATAAAAATATATACATATACACACCTACATATACGTAATATTATGTACCAATGTAGGTGAAGTTTAAGTAATGCTTGAACCGAAATATAGTAGAGGAATGGGGTATAGCATAAAAAAGCAACCGAAGGATGGAGAGGGGGGCTATAAGATTTAGCTATGGTTTAAGTGTTATGTAAGCATTTGTTTCTCTGTCAAGATATTGTCACCAATTCACTTCTTCTGTTTTTTAATTAATGGTTGTTCATGAGTTTAGGTATAGTAAGCTTTTCTCAAAATATTCTGTTAAAAGATTTGTGTCCGCGATTATTTCCCAAGCAATAGTTAAACCAAAAATATTTGGATAGGGCAGTGCTATCTTTATATTTAATACTGTTCAAAGTCAGTTTATGGTTATTGAATCTTGATTTCCAAGGACCGTCTGTTGATCCAAAGCAAAACTTGCAGTCGAAATCCGAATGTCTACTAGCTTTTAGATAATGCATTTGGTCATACACTGACAGTAGAGAGGTCGTGTTTTTTCGTGAGTTACATTTATTTATGCTAGAGCTACGGTAATTGTTACTAGAGTTACAATTATTTTGTAGGCTGGGCATGTTTTTATTTAATACCTTATTGTTATGTAGCCAAATATTTTTATCAAAGCCTTTTTTACGCAACCATAACTAATCCTGACATTATTTTTATTGAAAATCTTTTTGAGTGTCGGGGAATTGTTGAAATATTTGTGGATTAAATTTAAGAAAATTTTGTCCATGTTGGTTTTAACGTTAATGCTAAAAGGTTAGTTTAACCATACGATGTTATATATATTTTTCTTTTTATAATTTTAACGTTATAATTTTGCCGATGTTGATTTTGACGATATAATTTTACCGATGGTGGATTTAACGATGGTTTTAATTTAATACTTTTGTCGATTTTGGTTTTAACGGTAATGCTAAAAGATTAGTTGAACCATATGATGTTACGTATATTTCCATACTATCACGGTCAAGAGTTTGGCTTTTTTTTTTCTGAGATCCTAATGTAAGATACACAATAGCAGATACATCAATATATATGTTTCCGCCATTTTATACCGCATATCAATATAAATATTTTGCCGTCATTTTTAATGGCATGGGCTCACTCGTTTTATAAAATCCTTCTTTAATGCATATTTCGTTGAATACGGCGGACAAGGAATATTTTTTAAAAGATTTTTATTCAAATTTTTTAATGCCCTAACACTTTCTTTCTGATTTTTAAATCTAAGTGATTTATTGATTAAAACGCTTTCAGCTAACACTTAAGCTATTTCAATGAGGGATTTTAGTGGTATCAAATATTCTCAGAATATTTCTGTTGCTTCCTATATAATACCGTGTAACTGTACTAATAATATATGGTTTAGTGAGGACTGGTTGTTCATTTTCTAAAACAGTCATATTTTGTCTGAATTGGAAAATTGAGCCGTGTAGGTTGGTTAGTTTTTTGTTTTGTTTTTTTTTGTTTGTTTTTTGGGGTTTTTTTGTAATCGGAGTACGTCAGTCATTTTTTCAGCTGAAAGATCTTTTAATCTTTTTTTTTTTTCTAATCATTTCACCCTCATGCAAAGCACTTCTGCCACCAGTGCGCAAGGTACTACATAAGAGAAGAGCGAAAGAATACATATTTAGGGAGCGAATTGTTACAGGAGACTTCAGGAAAGAGAAGGATGGAAGTACTGGAGTAGGAAGAATTACATGAGAGTAAAGTGAAAAGGGAGAAGAACAAGATACAAGGGATATCGGGAAAAAAACTAATGAAAGGATGGGAGTCAAGGAGATGAGAGATGGCAGTTGACGTTGCTTTTAAACTTCTGGAAATTATAGCAATCAGACAACCAAGTATACGGAAAGGAGAGAAAAGAAACTGTTATAATAAATGAGTCTGTTACCTTTAACTATTTTGATTGTAAAAGAATGGGACCAGTCTAGTTGCTCGATTAAATTCCTGTGTTTATATTTTCGCGTACATATATTTAAATGTAATTCTTATATATAAATAGACTTAAATACGTTTTTAGGAACCTCATTTTATACATATTCAAATACATCCAGGAATTGCATTGTTGGTAAAACCATTTTTCTTCTGTTACGCAATCTTTTGTATATACAGATAATGAACACATTCAAGACCGCTGTTAAATATGATATAGGAAAAAGAAACGGTTGCATCTACACTACTGGCCATAATTATTAGGCTACCCCAGTTTTAAAAAATGTATATGTATTTCATACTATTTTTATTATTTATTTCCAAGTGGATAACTTTAAATGAAAATAGAAAGGTTCTTTGTTGATACTGCACAATAGCATGTGCATCAAATGAACTGTTCTGGTGTCCAGTTTTTGTGCTCTCTTCTCCATGCTAGTCTTTTCTTCTTATTGGCTGGCCGAAACAAAGGCTTCCTGCCTGCCTTGTAAAATTTTACAAATAATAATAACAAAAGAATCATTCTATTTTCATTTACAATTATCAACTTGGCAATAAATACTAAAAATAATATGAAATACATCATTTTTTTAACTGGTGTTGTCTAATAATTATGGCCGCTAGTGTAGCTAGTTCACCAGTAAAACAGTGGGACCTAGTTGTCAGTCTATTCGGTCAGTTAAGTGCCATACGTGCTACACGCTTGGGCGATCATGTCTCGAAAGAGACATGACTGACTGGGCAGAAAATTATCCCGTAGTAGGTTGCCATTGCTTTCTACATTAGACTGGTTGCCAACCAAGGCTATAGAACCCAATCCATCCTGTTATTTGACCCATAGCTGGAGGGAAGAGATGGATTAATACCTTTCCCAAGGGTATTTGTGCGTATATGATTGCAATGAATTCAACTGGAATTCGAACTCTGCTCTCCGATTTCTCGTTCCGAGTCGATATCCACTGGACCACAACGCATATATTCAGGTACGCAGCTCATCAGAACAGCTGTCATGAAAATATACTTATAAAGACACAGAGAAGTCATTTCACGACATGTTGGTGAGAAAGTGGCAGAGCCTAGATGACAGGCCAGGATCGATTATATTACAAACCGTTCTTTGAATTTTGTCAAGAATCTCGTGATATACAGCATGACCTCGAAACCAGATATTGTACCAATATTCTATACACGGCGGACGAATGGCAGATGTTGAAATATACATGTTATCTTCCGTCAAGAAAAATATAGGGGGATAGAAATGAAATGAGCCCGTATCAAAATAAATAAAGGCAACAAAAAAAAAAATGCATGCGCACGTGTGGGGACGAAAAGGAATAAATAATAAAGAAAATGTTTACAAAATCTGATCGGTGACGAGCTATCCTCTACCCCAATTTGTATATTTGAAAATTACATGTGAGACCATTCTAATAATAGCAAGAACTTACCGTCTTATTTTTATACAGATACGCATCTTCTTCTTTTATGTGCCATGTCCCTTCAGGACGTTCCTGATCATGCCCCCTAACTTCCTTCCTATGTAGATCTTAACAAGTGTTGTCTTCGTGTCATCATCCCTAAACTTTGCTTTGGCATCCATTTACTAAGTAGGTCAGTCTTTGATTTACTGAATCCGCTTACCTTCAAAGTGCCTTGTGAGTACCAATTTTTTCAAGTCATCTTTCCTCATTATATCTCCTAAAATTTCATATATTTCGTAATGATGTTAAGTAAAAGTATTCTTTTATGTTTCATCTTTTTAAAATTTTTCTCATTGCTCACATGGTCTTCTTAGCATCTTTCTGTAGAACCACATTTCTGTTCAAGTTTCTTCATCTCCAAGGAGATTCCAGCATTCACAGCAATAAAGGAGGACTGATATCATGTAACAGTCCATTTTTTTGCCTCTAACAGAATATTTCTACTTTTAAATATTTTGCTTAGCTTTTGGAAGGCATTTTTCACTACCCAATCAGATTCACTGTTGCACATTCTGTCTTTTGTTAAACCCTTATCAAATATTTGACTTGTTTGATTTCGGTATCTTCAATTTCTAAAGATCTAATTTTTTTTTAAATCATATCACCCCAAGCAAGGCGATAATGCCACTGATGCGCAGGGGGCTACGTAAGGGTAAAAAGAATGGAACAGAGAAAGCCGGAAACCACATCCTAAACAGGGAACAAGGGATGAGTCTCTTCACCTGTTCAATAGACGTGGGTGGAGTGTGAACCGGGCGATAGTTTAGTCTATCTACTCCAATTGAAAAAAAAGAAAAAAAAAGAAAAGAGTGAAAAGATTGGAAAAGAGGAAACCGGAAACCTCATCCTAAACAGGAAACAAGGGATGAGCCTCTTCACCTGTTCAATAGATGTGGGTGGAGTGTGAACCGGGAATGTCATATATTTAATGCATTTTTGGACCTAATTAACAGCATTAAACGGTCGAATATTCTGCCGAGAGGTTCTTGATGGAAATGGTAATATTAATAATTTACTCATGTAGCTCTTAACAAATGTTATCTTTTTGTCATCTCTACTAAACCTTGTCCCGCCATTCATTTACTCAAGTCCGATTGGTAAGCTACGCGTTGTCTGTTTCTTTTGCCTTCAACACCACCTGTGAGTATCACATTTTTCAAGACCTCTTCATTCATTATGTGTCCTAGAAATGTCAACTTACACTTTCTGATAACAAGTATATAAAAGTTCGTCGTTCCTCCATGGTGTTCTAAAAAGCCCTCTGTAGAACCACATTTTTATTGCTTTTTTTCTTTTCATTTCTTCATTTGTGAAAAGATTTTCTTGCAGGCACGGGCTAATGATAAATTTAGAACTGTGCGCGATGGATTCTGACGTTAAAAAAATCCTGCACGACACAGTGAAGCTACTTCAATATCAGCGGACGTAAGAAATTGATCTAATATCGTCGCTCAACTTAATGTCAATGGAAAATGTGAGTCTAAGAAGGCATAGAGTTTTACTCTCCTGAAATTTTGCATTACTCATACAGAAAGTTTGTGTTGTAAACCTAAAAGGTTACTGCTAGAGTAAACACCGAAACAAATGTTGGGAATAATAGTATATCAACAAGTACAAGACTCGCAAACTGCATGAAGTAGATACACTGTTAGTCAGTATAATCACTCTATTTATCTGCCTCCCCACATAAGCAGAATGCGCCAAAAGGCTATTTTTAAAGTGAGGTTTCCGATTCCTTAAGTTCGGCCAAAAAAGTGAGGTTTCCGATTCCTTAAGCTCAATATCCCTTTGACCCTGCCCAAGTCCGGGTCAGGATTACTGTCAATTTTCCGCCGACAAGGCTATACCCTTCAACAGAATCCCGTTTTGGTCCCTCCTACGCGTAGGCAATCAGGAAGGCAGAGAGCAACGACTGCTAGTCAGTATAATCACTCTGCATTCATTACTTTCCCACCAAGACGTATGTGACACAAGGTTAATTAATGCGGGGATTTTGAGCACTTAATCTAATCCAAAAATATCCCGTAGACCCAGTTCGGGCTCTTGTTCATTTACCTCTGACGAGACTCTGTCCTACGGCGGAGTCTCCTCTGGGTTCCTCTTCGCTCGGAAGCAGGGAGTCGGTCAATAGAGAGTCTGGATCAAGTATGATCACCCGGTATTCACCATCTTCCCACTAAGGCGAGTGTGACACAAGGTCAATTAATGCGGAGGATTTGAACACTTATTCTAATCTAAAATTATCCCGTAGCCCCAGCTTGGGCTCTTGTTCATTTACCTCTGACGAGACTCGGTCCTTCGGCGGAGTCTCGTCTGGTTTCCTCTTTGCTCGGAAGCAGGGGGTCGATCAAGAGAGAGTCTGGATCAAGTATGATCACCCGGTATTCACCATCTTCCCACTAAGGCGGGCGTGACACAAGGTCAATTAATGCGGGGATTCCGAGCTCGTAAGCTCAGTCAACATATCAGGTTAACGCTGGGTCAGGCTCTTGTCTATTCACTCCAGACGATACTGTACCCTTCGGCGGAGCCTCGTTCTGAATCGCTCTCTGCTCGGAAACAGAGAGTTGACCAAGAGAGTGTTTGGATCGAGGATGATGACTGTACTCTACTTCAATAGTGTTTAATAAGATAGGAACATCCTGTTTATGCATAGAGGCAGCTATACAACAGTATGGTTAATGGTAAAGATTCTCTGTAATGATGAAATAAAGGCAGCTTTGTTTTCGGAGTTTTCAAATTTACAAGTATTTATTTATAACGAAATCCTCTTATTTAATGTTATCAATCACGTATATATCTAATATAAACAGTTTAAAGAGCAGGCACCAGATTCAATGAGAATTTGGGGCTCAAAATAAAAATATGCTTGCATAATCGCCAGTGATTTGTCGTCGTTGTATTTGTAGAATAAATTCCGTTGTTCTGTAGGAGATAGCGCTCACTTCATTAGGACTAAAACTAGAAATTCACAGGTTAAACAACAAACAGGGTTTCCTTATCTGGAATTCTTTATCAACTTCCGACGAATGAAGAACAGATGAGATACCTGACATGTATGCAAAATGTTTACCTGAGTTCATACATCACGTGTTATGTATGCATTATTTTTTTTTCAAATGCATATTAACAACTGAAAACGTGTTCTTGACGACGCAATTAACAGTTTTTCCTGTAATCATATCGTGTTGACAAGGTTTAAGAGTTCTTTGATTACACCAGCCATCACCTTCTCCGACAAGAGTTTATTGAGGTTTTGAGTTAGAGTTTAAGTGTTGTTTAAACCACTGTGGGTTATTTAATGCCAAAGTGATGGGGTTTTAATGTAGTTTTTTAATGTTCGGGTATAGTGAGAAGGTTGATTTAGTCAAATTCTGATTATTTTTTTATTTTGTCTTATAGTTTTGTATTCGAAAATATATTGCTGGTAATCATTTTTTTCCTTCAAAATTATTATGGCAATAATTTTTTTCCTTCGCAAATGTATCGTTGGTAATATTTTTTTTCAAATATATATATTTTTTATATAAAAGTCTATTTGTATGTACATATTTCTATAAAAGTCTATTTTTATACTTTCATTGTGTTTTGAACTCTAGTTTGAGGGTTAACTATTTGCCCATAGCTGGGACCGTAACCGGTGCTACCACTCCGGGTCAGGGTGGACCTAAGAACAACAGCAATTAAGAGGTGTTTCTTTGTCCTCACAACCTCCCAATCAATGGCCTTGCTGCCAGATGCAGTTTGCCGTCATGGCCAGGACCTGAGGTGTACATTTTGCATAATTCATTTTTTCCATTTTTCTGCTTTGTTTATTTGCTTTTTTAATCAAAATTTTGTCCGGCGATTTCTAAGAGAGTTATTTTGATTTTTTTTTTTTAATCATCTCACCCCAAGCAAGGCATTCCACTGCCACTATTGCGCATGGGGCTACATAGGGGAAGGTAAAGAGAAGGAGTGGTTAGACATAGGGAATGTCAGGAGGAAGGTGACAGATGAGTAAGGATAGCGAGGATGAGGGTTAGGCAGATGGGAAGAGTGCTTGATAGAATGGGAGCAGGTTAGTGTGTTAGGAGGTGTCTATTGATCTTACATTTAAACTCCTGGAGATTGTAGCCGTCGGGGAAGCAATCGTTTGGAAGAGAATTCCACAGTCGGGAAGTGCGAGGAAAGAAACTGTTGGAGTAGAAGTTACGGCTGCATTTTATCTGTTTCACTGTAAAAGGGTGGGATCTAGTTGCTAATCTAGTATCTCGTGCAAATTCGTATTTAGGAGGCACCAGTGATCTAAGTTCATCGGAGCAGAAGCCGTGAAAGTATTTATAGAAGAGACACAGGGAAGCCACGTCGCGCCGGTGGGAGAGAGACTGCAGGCTGTCCCCTCCAAATGAGATTATTTGATTGGGCTTCCTTTAATTCTTTTTTTTTTTTTTAATTTTAGCAGAGATCTCTTGACTGGATTTTTACTACCATGTCTTTTTTTTTTGTTTTTTTTTTTTGAATTACGAAAAAGAGAAACAAACAAGCTCTCAGACAGCACTTAGTTTCATTAGAAGGTTGACTCACCGAACTTGTGAATATTTTAGAATGGTGTCAGATAATCCTGCTACTCACCTCTCTGAATTCTTTTACATTTGATCTCATGCCGCCCAAAGCCTCAGGACAGGAAATAAAGTCGTGTGAAGATTTGAAAGAAACAACAATAAAGCAAATATTATATGAATGCATTTTAATGAGAATGGATATATGAAATACAGAAGCTTAATTAACTCGTTTATGAAAAACAATATATGGTTTCAATGTTGTCTCCGAGCAACAATACAGAAATATGTACTTAAAAAGGTATACTGTTCATAATAGTACGCCGTTGGGAAATAAGTGTGTTATGTTGTCTTTTAAAGCATTAACTTTCCGTGTTCTAAAGCATGAACTCTCTGTTTTCTTCACATATCCACAAGGTAGTACGTCACCTGGTGTCCCCTCCAAATGAGATTATTT
Organism: Ascarosepion bandense; assembly: GCA_037127315.1. Classification (NCBI taxonomy): domain Eukaryota; kingdom Metazoa; phylum Mollusca; class Cephalopoda; order Sepiida; family Sepiidae; genus Ascarosepion; species Ascarosepion bandense. The sequence continues at coordinate 2,349,276 of JBBBDQ010000258.1, forward strand.
GATTGGGCTTCCTTTAATTCTTTTTTATTTTTTTTATTTTAGCAGAGATCTCTTGACTGGACTTTTACTACCATGTTTTTTTTTTGTTTTTTTTTTCAATTGGAGTAGATAGATCTATTTCTCGTCCGATTCAAACTCCACCCACGTCTATTGAACAGGTTAAGAGGATCATCCCTTGTTCCCTGTTTAGGATGTGGTTTCCGGCTTTCTCTTTTTCAATCTTTTCACTATTACGTAGCCCCCTGCACATCAGTGGCGTTACCGCCTTGCTCGGGGTGATACGATTAAAAGAAAAAACTTAGTACACATCGGCGTGAATAGCCCGTACGTTGCGTGGCAGGCTGCTTTTTATTTCTCCTGTTCATTTCATAGCTTTAAGGAAAATAGGTATCTTCGCCATATTTAACTACTGGTCGTAGAAACTGTGTGTTTTTTGTTTTGCTTTTTTTTTTATCGAGCTGACAGTTTAGATATTTCTGAACGCGTTTGGGGTCATGCATGACATCCATATAAAAAGTCTAGATCTGCCAAGCTTATTTCAGAACATGACTCAAGATTTTAGTTTGGGCTATGTAACAATTTGCAGTATTGGCCAAAACTACTTCTAGAGCATATATATATATATATATATATATATATATATATATATAGAGAGAGAGAGAGAGAGAGAGAGAGAGAGAGAGAGAGAATCTGTGAGATCGAGAGCGAGGGAGGGAAAATTTACTCGCCCCAAAATCATTTTACTCGACCAACTCTATTTTCTTAACAGTCGCCTTACGTAAACATAGCGTGAATCACTGACGGAAAACAAAAACTGAAATCTTAATTAAAATTTCGAACGTGTTAGAAAGGATTTAAAATTGTTTTAAAATAATAACAAAATTTGATCTTTCCTCTTAATAATAGCATAAACATTTTGATGATAAAACTGTTTTTATTAAGTTTAAGACCTTATGCTGTTTTTTTTTATTTTTTGGCAATTGAGTGGAGGTACCTAAATTCGTAGTTTCTTTCTTCTGTTTGACTACAACCTCCATCTCATAGATGATAAAAAATAACAAATCTGATTTTCTCAACTATTTTGTGTAAAAAAGTTACTTTCTTGTATAATTTGTTCTTCTGTGCGTGGTTGAAAGAAGTATGAGTATTTTTTTCTTTATTTCAAATGTACGAGGAGGAAATATAGATGTTGAGTCAAGGATAATGTTTTTCCAAATGAGTTTCTAAAAATCTGTGAGTGTCTTTGATCTGGGAAACAGAGACATCTTGCTTTGATAATTGTGGGATGTCACTGTTTTTGTTTAACCTCACATTTCGACGTAAATCAGGCGCCATGCATAAGACCAAAGAGTTCAATAATGTCATTGTAGGTCATTTTAAGTAAATTGTGAATCTTCAATGGCATACTTTTGGGTTGAAAAAAGTAATAAGATTTTCTTTTTCTAGATTTGAAGGGACACGTTTCTTTGCGAGATTTTTAATCAACCTTGGGCGAGTAAAGCAATAAACTTTAATCGCTCAGTTAAGTTTTTAATCGACTCAGTCGATTGAGCGAGTGAAATCTCAAAGACTGTATATATTTGTAGAACTCATTTCCATTTATATGCTTCTCTGATAGTTACAATCTCCGAAAATTAAAATGCAACGTCAATTGCCATCTTTTATCTAACTGATTCCCATCCATCTCTTTTTTTTCGACGTCACCTGTACCTTCATTTATTCTCTCAATGTAGCCCCCTACACACCAGTGGCATTTCTGCCTGACTTGGGGGTAAAATGTTCATGGAAAAATTTAAAAACAATGATGATAAAACAAATAAAAATTGGTACAAAGCCGAATGATATCGGTTTCGTTATAGATGTAGACATGTCGGGCACCAAAGATTTCAACTCAAGTGTCCCTGTGTCTTCACATCTTTTACGTTGCAGAACTGTAACCGATGTTTGTTTTTTTCTTACTTTCTTAGGATTCTCTCTATAGCAACTGTATTTAATCTGAAGAAGACCTTTTTGTTAATATTAGTCTGATATGTAGAGTCCGTTGTTATTTTAAATGTTATTTTTAGTTACAACGTGTTTGAGATGACATCCCAGTTTTTTTTTCTTTTCAATAGTTTTTAATAGATTTTTCTTTTAATAGAATAATCTTAAACGGTGAAATTAATGTCAAACGGACTATATCAATAAAGTCTTACTAAGAAAATGAGTCTTCCGGCAAGAATAAAATCTGTATCCTCTTTTTTAAATCAGCAAATCCAGTACTATATTTGGAGTATTCCGTTACCAATTTTACAATGAGAACTCAACAAGATAACTCAAAACATAATTTACTATTCAAAGAAAGCACATCTCTCGTTGGGTCTTCTTCGAATTTATATCCGCCAGCTTCATTTTCTTATTCGAAATGTATACACGTTAATGTTTGGATGGTTCTTTCACCGTTTAGGAAAAGAAAACATTGATGTCAACCCGACCTATGCTAAAAATAACGCTTCGAGTAATTATGTCGTACTTTTAAAATTAATTTCAAAATAAAGAATGTGCGCAACATTTTCTGTGCGTTGAGGTGTAATTAACATCGGCTCGTAATAAGACATCAGAGAGCCGAGTTCGAATTCAAATCGTGTACATTACATTCATTTACGCGCAAGTACTCATGGGAAAGGTGTGAATCCATATATTCTGCCCTAGTTTTGAATAGCGGAACAGACTGCGTAATATAGCCTTGGTTGGCAACCAGTCTACTACACTCTACTACAACCATGCTACTGCGGAAACATCTTCTGCCTAGTCAATCATAAATCAGAAGCCTCATGGTCAAGCAAAGCATGCATGATGTATATCGTTCAATTTAATATCATTTTCTTCTCTCTCACTCTCTCTCTCTGTGTGTGTGTGTGTGTGTGTGTGTATTTTCCTCACTCTCTTTCATTCTCTCTCTTTCACTATATATATATATATATATATATATATATATATATATATAAACTTATTTATAAATGGAACTTTGTCTCTGTGTATATGTGTGTGTGTATGTCTATGTGTCTGTCTGTGTGTGTGTCCGTTACCTATAGAGTCCGAAACGGTTGAACCGATTTTCTTGAAAATTTACACAGTTGTACTATAAGCGTCTGTGAGTGTTCTTACCTAGGTTTTGTGTCGAGGTACCCCCGATAAATATCGAAAATCGATAATCGAAAAAAATCGGGTTATAGAAGGAGTGGTCCGATTTTAATCAAATTTGATACACTCATAGACAAAGACATAAGAAACGATATTCAGAAGTTTCAAGGTTGCAGTTCTTACAATAGTGCAGAAAATCGATAATATATATATATATATATATATATAAGGCAAGATGTTTGTGTGTGTGTCTGTTTATCTGCCTCTATGTCTGTAGTTTTTTTCAGCCCTTTTATTTTAGTTTTTGCTTCGGGTTTGGCTCTAAGTAGGCATAATTGTAGTTCTTCGTCTCAGCCATGATACCATTTACTCAGAGGACATATTTAGCCTTCAAAATTCAGTTTACGAAAAAAAAATTATTTGATATCGATACCAGGAAATGAAAATTTTACTTACATCCATTCATTTTTCTTTCAGTCTACGGTTTCGCTTTAGCTGGAAACAACTATTGCTTTTTAGTCTTTCGTGCCGACGTCCAAAGAATCTGAGCTCCAGGACCATGGATTAGTTTTAAAGCTTTCATTACACCCGAGCAACGCCTGGCTATACTGCTAGTATATATATATATATATATATATATGTGTGTGTGTGTTTGTGTGCTCGTGTGAGCGCGTCTGTATTGCACTGAGCAAAGTCACCGTATTTGCAGGAAATTAATCTGCTCTCTAAGGTAGTAACTTAAACAACTTCAGTAGACTCTAGTGAATCGCTCTTCAGGAGCCAAATAATATTAATAGAGGAGGAGTAGGAGGAGTAGAAGAAGAAGAGTTATAGTAGTAGTAGCAGCAGAATGGAAAGAAAAACAGTAGCCGACGAAGAACAAGATTGTTTCGTTGATATTGTTTAGTGCCATATCAACGTCGCTATGGATTAATTAATGCTGAAATCTAAATATTTTGTACGTAATTTTTATACTCTTTCATTCATTGTGCTACCATCGCGGGTCAGGGTGGACCTGGGTACAACAGCAATTAAGTGGTGGATCCACGCTCCTCAAATCCTTCAATCTCCCGAGTACTTTCTGCCGGTTGTAGTTTATAGTCATATCCAGCACGCAAGAAAAATAAGAACAAGAAAATTATTAGTAGAAGAAATATATTGATATTAGCAGATAAAGAAGAAGTGCTGTAGTTGCTAAAGAAGAAGAAAAAGAAGAAAACAAGAAGCAAAATAGTGTTAGTAGGAGATGAAAAATGGTAATAATCATAGATGGTCAAAGGAGGAGGAGTTGATCAAGAAGAAGAAAAAGAGGAAAACTAGTAGCATTAGATGTAGAAATAGAGAAGTACAACAGTATAAGTAGTAGTAGAATTATGAGAAACATAGTACTAATAATAGTAGAGTTACTTACAAAAAGATCAGGAAGAAGAATAAGAAAATTAGTAGTTGAAGAAAAATAGTGGTTTTAAAAGAAGAAGAAGAAGAAGAAGAAGAAGAAGAAGAAGAAGAAGAAGAAGAAGAAGAAGAAGAAACTGAAAAGAATGTTGAATAAGAAGAAAAAACTATTGCAGGAAAGAAAAAGAAGATTAAACAAAGAGAAAAAATAATTATTGCGTGGATAAAAAAAAGAGTAAAATGAAAAAAAAAAGAAAAAGAAAAATGATTGCTGCATGAAAGAAGAAGAAGAATCTGAAAAAAGATAGTACAAGAAGAGAAAGCTATTTCATGGAAGAAGAAGAAGAAGAAGAAGAAGAAGAAGAAGAAGAAGAAGAAGAAGAAGAATTGCATGGAAGAAAAAAAAGAAAAAGAAGAAAAAAAGAAGAATCTGGAAAAGATTGTACAAGAAGAAAAAATTACGGCATGGAATAAGAAGAAAAGGAAGAAGAAGAAGATAAAGAAGTTTGAACAAAAAATTATAGCATTCAAAAAAGAAGAAGATTAAGTTAAAAGAAAAAAATAATTATTGACAGGAAGAAGAAGAAGAATTGCATGGAAGAAAAAAAAGAAAAAAGAAGAATCTGGAAAAGATTGTACAAGAAGAGAAAATTACGGCATAGAAGAAGAAGAAGAAGAAGAAGAAGAAGTTTGAACAAAAAAATTATCGCATTGAAAAAAGAAGAAGATTAAGTTAAAAGAAAAAATAATTATTGCCTGGGAGAAGAAGAAGAAGAAGAAGAAGAAGAAGAAAACTGAACAAGAAAAAATTACCTTGAAAAAAGAAAAAGATTGAACAAGAAACTAAAACCTATAGCATGAAAGAAGAAGAAGAAAGAAGAAAAAAGAAGAAGAAGAAAGAAGAAGAAGAAGAGGAAGAAAAACTGTCGTATGGAAGACAAAAAAGAGAAAAAGTAACTGAAAAGGAAATTGGGCAAGAAGAAAAATATTATTGCATGAAAGAAGAAGAAGAAGAAGAAGAAGAAGAAAAAGAAGAAGAAAAATTATACTGACCTGTTGGTGTTATTTATTTTAAGAAATATTTTATATGTATGGCGACAGTTTTATGTAATATCTATCTGAATATTTAAAGGAACTTTAAATTTACTAGTCAGAAATATAATCAGCTTTGCTGCTTTCGACAAATGACCGTTGGTAAATGAAAATATTTTATGGTTTGTCGTGGGAACCCATGGTGAAATGAATTTCTATCGTACTGAATTGATTTGTCCGATACTTCAAAAATCTTTATTCCAAAGAAAGGGTTTCCGATGATCCGATTAAATATTTCAGTCAAATATTGCGTGAATGTTAACAGGCTTTGTAGAGGTAAAGATAGCGAATCGATATTTAAAGTAGGAGAGATCTACAAAGCATCTCCTGGTGGTTGGGGATGGACGTCCTTAGAGATATGCTTAATCTTTTGTATTCGTGTTTTTCTTGCAGTAACATCTATTCCACCCACTCATAGACACGAATTCAACTATACCCGCTGACAGGGAACGGAGAGGGAGACGCAGAAAGAAAAATTAACAAACGCTGAAGTATTGAAAGGAGAAAGAATTGGCCGAATTTTTATGTCCAGAAACAAAAATGAAAACAAAAAACGAGTGATATGTTCAAATATGTTCAATCCCGAAGATACAATGAGAAATCATCAGAGATTAAACAGCATCTCCTTAAAGAAGTTATTAATATTCCGTGTTTCATTGAGGATAAAATGAAACAAGGCGCACATTTCAAAAAGGGGTTTACTTCTGTTCTGTTCTTTTCTTTTCTTTTTCCAGCGAAGTTTCTGGGGTCACTTGAGATAGTGTGTTACATTATGAGGCAGTCTATGCAGATAGATGGGTAATATAATCGTTAGCCCTAGATATGAATAGGTTTATATCATAGTGATCGGGGAAACATCTTAGTGGCTCGCGGGAAGAATCTGTTCAATTGAAACTTACTTCTGACCAAAGGAATACGAAGGTGACTGGGGATGGTTCGCTACAAAACTAGTGACATGGCGAGTTTTAAACGCAAAGGTGAAAGCAAGGAATGCACTTCATTCGGGCACTTCCCATGGAAGTAGCGGTAATGAGAGGCTTGCCATATCCCGTCTGTGGGAGACAGGTTTTTGGTTGGAAAATAATTTCTTACCCACAAGTCTATTGAATCTGTAAAGTGAGTACTGGGCAGTTTCTTCCCAAATATGACAGCAGTACTCTATTTTAGGCTTAATCTGACTTTTGTAAAGATTGGAGGATTAAGGTACTCACTAAAATGGTACAGAGAACCGAGCAGTTTTGCTATATCTTCAGTAAGGGGTTGCATGCATGAGTCCTATTTGAAGTCAAGGGTCAGGGTAATAATCAATTTGGTACTTAAAATGTACGAGAAAATAGCGAAATCATTAATTATCGTTTTTCTTTTTATTTTATTTTCTTTTATTGATTATGACAGTCAGTTAGTTAAGTGCTACACGTTTTGGGCGATTACGTCTCGAAAGAGATATGACTGACTGGGCAGAAAATTATCCTACAGTAGGTTGCCATTGCTTTCTGCGGGAGTTTGGTTGCCGACCAGGGCTATAGAACCCAGTATGTCCTATTATTTAACTGTTGTGGATATACGTGAGTTCGAGTCTTCGTCTCCAATTTGTTGTGAATTTCAGGTGAGGAACCGCACAAAATAATGAAGAACAAAAACAGATATTGAGATAGAATAGTAGGTTATATTGATCATAATATACAAAATTGAACGCAGGTTAGTATATCCAGGAATACTATTAGTAAGAAATAAATATATACAAATCTTGAAGTCAAGTCGTTGAAAATAGTATATCCGGGTATATTATTCTAGCTGAGTGGAGCTCAGAGCTATTCTGACTTAGGATGAGGTAATCTCTAGATAACTTCGGTATCTCACGGTAATTTACGTATTCAGGTATTCTCCGATAACTCGCACGGATCTCTACGCTTACTCTCAACACTCACCTGCTATTCTCTTTATGGCAGGAGTATATGTATACTCATTCGAGTCCATTATCATATACAAAGGGGAGATCCCTCAACGTTAAGCTATAACTAGAGGGAAGAGACAGGTTATTACCTTTCCCAAGGGTATTTGTGCGTAACTGAATGCCATGAATTCAACTGGAATTCGAACTCCGCTCTCCGATTTGTTGTTCCGTGTCGATATACACTACACCACAATGCACATCCATTGCTTATGACATCTGCCGTATATTATCTTCTTCCTCCTCTTCTACCTGTCCGTATTAACAAAATAAAAAAGCCCATGTAGAGAAACATCAGCTATTTCAAAGTAATATTCTTGTCACCTCACTCGCTTAAAAAATTTCCATTGCGAAATCAGTATAAACTGCATCATTAGCAATCTACTGAATTTCATGCATTTTCTGCATTCTTCTTGCGTGAAGTCATCTTGCGTGCATTTATCTTGCGTTAAATCATCTGGCGTGAATTTAACTTGCGTGAAGTTATTTTGCGTGAATTTCTCTTGCGTGCAGTGATCTTGCGTGAATTTATCTTGCATTAAGTCATCTTGCCTGAATTTGTTTTGCGTGAAGTCATCTTGCGTGAATTTATCTTGCGTGAAGTCATCTTGCGTGAAGTCATCTTGCGTTAAATCATCTGGCGTGAATTTAACTTGCGTGAATTTATCTTGCGTGAAGTCATCTTGCGTGAATTTATCTTGCGTGAAGTTATTTTGCGTGAATTTATCTTGCGTGCAGTGATCTTGCGTAAATTTATCTTGCGTGAAGTCATCTTGCCTGAATTTGTTTTGCGTGAAGTCATCTTGCGTGAATTTATCTTGCGTGAAGTCATTTTGCGTGAATTTATCTTGCGTTAAGTCATCTTGCGTGAATTTATCTTGCGTGAAGTCATCTTGCGTGAATTTATCTTGCGTGAAGTCATCTTGCGTGAATTTATCTTGCGTGAAGTCATCTTGCGTGAATTTGTCGTGCGTGAATTTATTTTAGGCGAATTTATCTTGCGTGAATTTATTTTCAGGTGAACTTATCTTGCAGGTATTTTTCTCTGCAAAAACATTGCACGTAACACAAAAACTTTTTTTGCTTCGTCAGTGTGCACCTAATGACGCAGACCTATTTAATAACAAGTAATCCGTGAGAGATTTTTTATTCTTATTTAAACAATCTGTCATTCACACTATTTACATTGTTCATATTGTTGTCTTCATCTTTGTTGCCATGTTCACGATGTTTCATCTGTTATACGCTTCTGCTTTCTTCAGGTGACTGGAATTTCGTACTGAACTCTTTATTCTGTTCAACGTAGTAAATTGTTCTAGTCTCACGAGCCATATCTCTTCCAGACGTCTCAGTATCAGTCATCTTTAACTCGACTCTCAATGTTTTTGTTGCCCTCTGTTTACAACTCTGTGACTTGACTTGACTCTGTGAGTCAAATCACTGGATTCAACCAACGCTTTTGTCCACTGCGGCCTCACCGCACAGATTCTTGTTGTTGATATTGCCACTTCTCGCTTCATTTAACAGGAATTTAGACACAGAACAATTAGCTGAGTAAAGGAAGAATTTAATTATTGAGTAAAACAACAAAATTATTAATCTGACCCCATTTTACCTTAAATTAAAAAATGAAGATTTCGAGTAGAATCTTAATTTCTCTGATTACTGGCTTTCTTTGACTTGCTAGTCGGTTTGTTTTATTTTCCATGCTTAATTATATCCTTGTATATACTTGAATCACGTGACCAGATTGCCTGCCCGGCTTGCATATGGCCACATGTAAAATTGTAGTGCTTAAAAAAGCAAGTCAGTTTTATGACCAAGACTTCATTTGGTAAAGTGATGTCTTTGAAATCACTACACTAAAATCACCTAAGATATTTACTCATGCGTATTTGTATATAATTGGTCTTATAAATAAGAGAAACGTATTTGTTATGTTACTTTAGATTCTTTAAGCTATTCGTTTCGCCGCAAAGAACACTTCTCTTTGGCGTATTACCGTCGAGACGCTTTCATTCTTCGTCCAACCACCAAGCTCGAAAGAAGGTGGAGGAGGGGCTGGAAGAGATTCTCGGCGGTCGCGAGATAGGATTAGCGAGCTGGAGGGGTGACCCCGCTCGAGTCGGGTGGGTAGACGAAACGTTCGGTCGACGAATTGCTCGCTCGCCCGATCTGGTGCGACTCGGAAACTGGGGAAAAAAAGAGTTTAAAGCCGCGCCGCTGGGGCCCCTGGTGCTGCCGCCGAAAACTTTGTCTTTTTTTGCCTGCTGCGCTCCCCGAGATGTCTCGTATCGGTGCCGGGGACGCCCTGCAAAGCAAGTCGACACGACCACCACTCTGACAACGCCGCCGCTTTGAGTTTAACTCCTCCGCGCGTGAGGATCGGGCGCCGTCGCACGTCCGACTCCGGCGTAAGTTCTGCCTTACTTCCTACATCTCCTTTCTCGTTATCCACTCGCTGATGCTGTTATCGAAGAATATCATTTAAGCCTCATGAGAAGTAGTTAGTTTGTTTGTGACATTATCGCGTTGAAAGCGTCAATAGAGTCACTGCAGTCGTCTCATTAGAAGCCTATAGGAAAACAATAGTTGTTTCGATAATCAACATTAGGCATACTAGATATCATCGGTGATCACTGATCACTGACATCAATAATAATAAATGCAAATCAATTTTCATATTTTGTCTCTCTGTCCCTCTCTCATTCTTGGGTTAAGAGATAAATATCTTTCACTGTTATCCACCTGAAGTGTCTGTTGCTCTGACTATATCAGTCTGCTCTAGAATTTTAATAGCCCGCCCTCTATCTGAGGCTTTCTTTATCGGGTACCAGGTCATCTATCTGGTACATCCAGTGAGAATCAAAATGTGCTAGAGTAAAAATTTCAACAGATTTCAAAGAAAAGTAATTCATATTTTGCATACTCCACCATGAATAGAGATGGCAGTTTAAAAAATCATATCTCTCTTATCATTTCTGAATATTTATTTAACTCTTACAATATTCTGATATATCTATTTTGTGCTGATTTTTATCTGGCTCAAGTTAATATACATAAAACATGCAGTTACTTGTAATTGTTATTTATGAAAATGTATCCCCTCCCTCTTTCTCTGTCTCTCTCTCTCACACACACTCTCTCTCTCTGTCTTCCTCTCTCTCTCTATCGATATATATATATATATATATATATATATATATTTCTTTTCATTATCTATCTATCTATCTATCTATCTATCTATCTATCTATCTATCTATCACAGTCTATTAATAAGTGTTATAGTTTTACTTTTTATAGCACCAACCCCGATACTTTTTGATAAGATCTTGTATTCTCAACCATGCTAGTTGTTATATCGTGTTTATCAGAAAGAAATATATTTTTCCCGATTTTATTATACAAAATTCAAATAATGGCAATTATATTTTGAATTAAGGTACGTATAGCTTTGAAAGAAAAATCATTATATCTGTTTTGAATTAAACTGTATATATTTACTAAACTCAATATTATACAAAGGCAAAGATTACATAATAAAGGCGAAGCTTACTTTACTGATAATCCTACTAATTAGCCAGTAGCTGGGGGTGGGGAAATAAATAGATTCAAAAATATTTCAAAAAATGATTAAAAAAAATATACACTGTTTACGTATATGCCAGTTTTGTTTTCTACAAACGAGATAAAAACTAATCCGAAAGTGACTACCTTTCAGATGGATTTTTGTAGACTCAAGTTTAAACCCGACTAATATTTTAGTTTTTTCTCAAGTACAAACACTTCAGCATTTTTTCTTTCTAGCCAATCTGACCTATTATTTACTTTTTGATCAAGTATAAACAAGCCCGATGTTTAAATTTTAACGTAAATATAAACCGAAATAAGGTTTACGAGTTGTATCAAGTATAATTCCGACGAAGGTTTACCTTTTGTCTCAAGTATAAACATGACTAGCGTTACTTTCAATTCAAATACTAATTTAACCATTTTTTGATTCAAGTATAAATACGGGCAATGTTTACTTTTTGACTTGACTATAATCAGAATCAAAATTAGTCCGTTTTACTCTATTATAAAACGAACCAAAGTTTACATTTTTTTCTAAACATAATCTCAACAATGTTTTGAGGTATTTTTGTTTAGAATAAAAATTTTAAAGTATCAGATGTTCTTGCTGTTCAATAAAAATACTAATGTCCAAACATTGTCTTCACTATAAGATTGTCTTATACACTATAAGATTGTGTTATAATTCATACACTATAAAATACATTAGGCCGAGAGATATAACCTAAGCCAATATCATGAAGGAAGTCAAGCCTTCAGCGTCGACATTGATTTCTTCGGGAAGGAAAGTCTGTCTCTCAAAATGAAGCTTTCATCTATATCATCGCCAAGCGTCTTAGATGAGTACGTGTCGTCTATGGCCTTCGTCTGCCAGATTCTCCTACTTTGGCGCATTGAGTTAAAAAAAAGTCTTTTATTCCCAGCTTCTAAACTAAAATTGATAAATAGTACTGCAGCCTTGTCTCTACAGAACTTTTTTCTCGTGTCAGCGGTTAAAAACCTGGCTTCACAGACCATTTCCGACTAATCTTTCGTCATTATTGAGTAGAAATCAAATTAGAAGTTCACTTTCGGGAAATCTTTCTTTCGGTTAGTACTAATGGAATATCACTAATATGCCAATGGAACGAGGCAATTTTTACACTTTACCTATATACAAATGTGTATGGATTCCCAGGTTGAGTCAACATAGTTGCACCACATAAGGTTTTATTGATCTATCACATGACAGAAATCGTTATGTATTTCCTACCATTTTCGGTGGTTAGAGATCGATCCTAGATAAAGCTTAGACTTAGGGCCATATCACGTTGAAACACATGTTCCCATACGACCACCAAAGTTAAGCAACATCAAGTCTGGTCAGTACGTAGATATGTGATGTCTAGAGAATACCAACTATTCCTGGAACTCATCTTTGTGGGAGGAGATATCGAACAGCTACTTTGTAGCATTCTTTTTTAATTTCCTCGAAGTTTTGAGATCATGTGCCTTTCAAGCGGGATCTGATTTTTAAAAAAAGGAAAAAGTCGCAGAGGGCGAGACATAGAGAAATATGGTTGTTGTCGGATCTGGAGGATGCGAAAAATGGTCAAAACTGCTACACAAGCAATGGGTACTGACGGAATCTCTGTTGAGTCGTGAAATAACCACACTCTACACACCTTCCTTCCAAACACTGCTATAAACAAAAAACTTGAGCTAGAACGTTTTAACTTATTATATATCCGGGATAACAGTTCAAGTTTGCTGTACTCTGCGCACTTTAGTTTTGTTATCATAGCAACAATTCTGATATTTCTGATCAGAACTCGTATACCAAAGAATTTATTCTGAAGACTGCTGAAAAATTATTGAACCAACGCTCTTCCCACAATCTGAGCAAGCATTAATTTTTACTACAAATATTTTACAAATCCGAGCAACCTTATTTTGCAATGTATCCACTCATTTCTGGATTGAGATTCTAAAATATGCTTTTTATAGCCAATCTAAATTAAAAAATAGCTTTTTATGAACTGTAAATTCCCTGGAAACTTTTGAAATCTTAATCAGTCATTCTTTATTTCAGCTTTATGTTAGCTTTGTCAGCTTTCTAAATTACTATTTCTGGGTGGTTGTGTAATTCTTTTGCAGCAACCTTCAATGAAGGTTTTTTAAGTTTAGAAGAATGTAGTTTTTTATCATGTCTGTTTTTTATAGATTCCTGCCATCTTTTGATTGTAATACGCGAAAGATTATCCGTGAGTATGAATGGATTTTTTTAAAATAAGAAAACATAGTGTTTGCTATTTATTTAATCTGACATGTTTAAAAGATTATTTGCTGCGTAAAAAGACAAATTTTAAATATATATGTATATATTATTCAGTTGTGATAATGTTTAGCACCAAGATAGTTGGGCTTTTTTTTCAGTAGTTTTACTAATAAAAATTACTTTTGCAAGCAGATATTTTATCGTAAAGTGTTCGATATCGGGGTATAGATAGGGTGTTATTAGGATTAATGTAGAGATGATTGTCAGTTAACTGAACAGACTTATGCTAATTTCTAAGTTTTTGTGAGGACACCGTTGTGATGTTGTTACTCGTTAGAACTAAGTTATCCCTGACGATTGACGGTGTCATAAAGGTTTCCCTCACAAAGTCGAAGTCCAAATCATGTCAAAATCGACATGAACCTGCTCAGTAAACTGATAAACTTCTCTGCATTAATTCTGCATATATATGTATGTGTGTGTGTTTCGATAGTAAATACTTTTTTCATTGTATATATAATTCCTACTCTATATAAATTCAGCATTAATTTTAGTAAAAATTAATAAAATCATTAATAATGTTTTGGTCATTATACTTATAATAAATATATTTTGGGATTAATTGTTGCCTTATTTTTAATCAATGGCAATAATACGTTTCAATAATACTAATTTTTCTTTTTTTATATTATACATATAATTGATTTTATGTGGCAAAAATTTGCAATATCTTCCCACTGACAACTGATTTCCCTAGATTTTTAAGTAGGAAATTATTTTTTTTTTATTGAAAAATGCGAGAATGATATTTTTACAAAGTTGGTCGAAGATTGCGAATGCATTTTGTCCTTAAAAGAACCGAAATTTAACAATACTCAACAAGGTTGTTTCCATGAAGAATAGCCCAAACTATATTCTATAGATACTATTTATTAAAAAGTGTTTTTAGCAATTCATTTTCAAAGTTCATCTATTGTAAAAATAAAGCAACATTTTGCGTGTGTGAGGGGGGGTGCATTTAATTGAATTTATGTTTACTTCAGTCTTTCTACAAAATTTTTTGTCAGGTGGTTGCAATTGACTTCCGGGAGTAAAATTAGCTCTTTTGAAATATTGAACAATTTGCTGCGAATTTCTATTGCAAGCCTGTTTGATATATATTTCTATAGTAAGTCACTGCCAACGCAATTCTGAAGTTATTCATTGGCAATATATCTAAATATTTTTATTACTCTTTCACTTCCACCATGTTCGCTTTTTTTTTCCTTCGAAAGCGCTTCGAATATATCAATACACTGATTACGCTTGCTGCATTTCAACAATATATATTTTCACTAAAATTGATTAATTCTGACAATAAAAAAAATATAACTGCCCTATTCTAACAATTGTTTCCTGGTTTTCAAAGTTTTTCTAATATAAGATAATAATCATTACATTTCTGAAATAATAAACGTTAGAACTTATATTACACACACACACACACTCATATATATATATATATATATACAACTCTCTTGAACGGTGCTGAGGCTTGGACCCCTTACCGCTCACATGTCGTGCAGTTGGATGTGTTTCACAAACGCTGCCTTCGCACAATATGTGTATTTATCCTGAATGACAGGGTGTCCAGTGCTGATCTGTTTGCAAAGTGTAGTGTTAGTGGAATTGAAACTTTTCTTATACAGCGTCATTTGCGTTAGGTTGGACATGTCGTCAGAATGAGTGACAACAGAATGCCTAAAAAGCTTTTGTACGGTCAGCTTCAGCATGCTAAAAGGCGTGTTGGCCGCCCATTGCTGAGGTACAAGGATAAACTTAAGTATAGTCTGACAGCAACTATCAACTTTTGAACAAATTGCTTCTGACAGGAAACTATGTAGATTGACGTGTCACATTGCCTTACAAATTTTTGAATCAGAAAGAGTACAAAAGCTCAGAGAATCAAGAGAAAAGAGGAAAGAAGTAGCTGCCAGTCCAAGTGGCATTTCGTTGAATACATTTTCGTACATGGCTTGTGGTCACGATTGCAAGTCACTGGCCGGGCTCAGGTCCGATGAAAGACATAATCACCGAAACTGGAATTAGTTTTTCAGACGCTCATACGTCAAAATCGACGGGAGAGTCCATCATATATATATATGATCAAGGCGCTGCACTAAATAACTGAGCTGCCCACAATTTACAAGAACCGTTAAGAAAAATTCTAGTCGTAAACACTAAAATTCTATACAAATCGCAGTACTGGAAACATCCCGAAATGAGAGTGAGAGGTAAACATATTTTAAATTTCTCACTCTCACTATTAATCTCGCCTTTTCAAGAGTGGGAATGATGTGCTGGAAGTTTTTTAAAAAATAGAAAGCAGCCCACTGGAATTCCAACCGCGCTTAACACTGAATAAAGGGCTCTTACCAGTATGAAAAACAACACAAAAATGCATCGTAAGCAGGAAGAAAAATTAACAAAATTTAAAATAAAACCCCTGAAAATTGCAGAGAAGTGGCCGAAAGATATAGCAAAATGGACAATATGGGCAATTGTTACTACGCTCTCTTACTCCTAGAATACGGAAAATGCAATAAGAACTAGAAAAAATTAATAAAAAATTAAATTTTCCTTGTTTTTCATATTTGACAAAACATGTTTCAAAGAATATCGCTACATATATATATATCCGCAGACAGATCTGTTTCGCTGTATCACAGCTCATCAGTACGGTTAGACAGCCAATTGTTTTTCACCCAGGATTGAAACCCGACTGAATTGGTGTCAGTGAGCGATTCTAACTCTGAGCTACGGGCGCTCGGTAGAAAGAGGCAGGCTATATATATATATATATATATATATATATATATATATATATATATATATATATATATATATATATATATATATATATATATATATATATATATATATTAAGACAGATACGTTGTTTCATGGTGAAACGAAAGTATGGGCGTATTTCAGGCGAACCATCGTCAGCTTCCGTTTTTTTTTTACAAAAGATTTTACACGAAATTCGTGTAAAATCTTTTGTAAAATAAAGACGGAACCTGCCGATGGTTCACTTGAAATAGGCCCAAACACCCGATTCATCATGAAACAACGTGTTTGTCTTAATTTTTCTTATATTTGCTCCATATGTATTTATATGCATATATGCTTAGAGCTCTCTTAGAGAGTTATCCTACCACTGTATGTAGAGGATACTCCTTCGGATTCTTCTATACCCACGCTGCATGCTGATATATATATATATATATATATATATATATATATATATATATATATATATATGAGTGTAGATTTCTATGTTTTTTAGATTAAGTAGTATGGTATAAGAGATTACTTTTTTCTTTTTTTTCTCTTTGTTTCTTGGAGTGTGTTAATATTAATTTGTACCTGTTTTTTCAATGTTATTTTTGATTAAATTTTATGGGCATTTTCTCGCGAAGTGTTGTTCTTTCATCTCTTCTAGTTTGAGGTTCTCTCGTTACTGGATTTGAGACTATTGTGCAGATTAGCTTGGCGAGGTCGAGTGGAATGTGTTTCAGATTTTAAAGATGTAAAAAGGAGATACTCTTGATAGTAAGTTTAAGATTTATGTCAGTTTCTAGTTTCGTTTCTTTTTCTTATTAATTTATAAAAAAAGTTTTTGTTACTGTCCCCCATAGTAAATTGGATGCGAAGATTTATATTTATAATGAATGCTTGGAAACCAGAAGAATGTTTTCTGAAAATCTACATGTAAGTTAAACAATTTTAATTAATAATTCCCTGTAAAACACATGTATTATAATTATTACATATAAAAGTTAGTTTTTTTCCGATCTTATTATCTGTCCGTTTGTCTAATATATATATATATATATTTACGCTCTCACACCCCGATTGAGCACTCTGGAAGAATGGTAAACTTTGAAAAATAGTAGCTACTCTGGCATGTACGCATCGCTTATTCGTAACGAATTAGAGCACTCTGGCTATTGGGCGTGTATAATGATAATGTATACGCTAAAAAGTCTGCTTTCTTCTACCGAGCGCCCATAGCCCAAAGGTAGAATCGCCGATTCGGTCGGGTTTCAATCCTGGGTTAAAAGCAATCGGAGTCTAACCGTACTGATTACCTGTGATACAGCGAAACAGATCTGTCTACAGATATATATATATATATATAAAATCTTTTCAATCCAAGCAAGGCGGGAATATCACTCGTACGCAGGGTTTTCAAAGAGTGAAATTTAGAGAAAAAAAACTTCGTATTGAGGCAGTGAGGAAAGGATAAAAGTTGAACGGAATTCAAGTATATTGAAGTGGATGACGCTGAATTTAAATGTATGAAGGATGTCGTTATCAGGGATGGAAGTAAAGCTTCACTAGCAGAAAGCGCAAGAAAGAAACTGCTGGAGTAGAAGTATGGGCTGTATTTGATTATTTCAACGTTTAAAGGAGACACTAGGAAGCTAATTTCTTAGTACGCTTGAAATCATGTGGTCGGGGAACTAGGGAAAAAAAACTAGTCAGTGTAGTTGCCATGAAAATATTTGTAGAAAAGAAAGACGGAAGCCAAGTCACGTGGGTAATAAATTAAGTGAAATCGAGATCACAAGTCTGGATCGATTACATTGCAAATCCTTCTTTGGATTTTGTCAAGAATCTCGAGATGAATAGCAAGAGCAACATATCAGATATGGCAACAGTATTCAGTGCACGAATAATGGTACATCTTATAGTCATAAAGTGATATATTGGTAAGCGAGAGGCCTAGGATAGTAGCAGCAGTCGGACGCCAAAGATAACATGTGCGGGAAGGGAACTAGCTCAGACTGCAACTTAGTGTGGTCTTAGGGATGCCCGCCGGAGGTGCTTGCAGGCACACCCTTCCGAGACCAGAGACGGGTTATAAATATACGAGGGTCATTCCAAAAATAAGGTAAATTTTTCGGTGTAAGGACTTCTAAAACAGATAGAAGCTTACTTTTTTTATTTTTCAACATAGTCTCCCAGCAGTGTCACACACTCTTCCCATCTGCGTGCAAGCTACTGTATTCCCTCAACGTAAAAATCTTTGGACTGATGTTTTAGACAATTGCTCACAGCAATTTTGACTTCATCGTCACTTTCAAACTATGTGCCTCTCGTGAACGCTTTCAAAGGACCAAACAGGTGAAAGTCTGAAGGGGCAAGGTCTGGGCTGTAAGGGGGATAAGGGAGCAGTTCCCAGCCCAGCCCAGCTTCTTTATGGTCTGCATCTTTGGCACCCACCGGCAGCTGACTTTCGAGAATGCAAGGTCATCATGGACAATTTTGTGTGCTGTTCCAACAGATAGGCTGAAAGTCCTTGCAATGCCATCCACTGTCATCCTTCCGTCAGACTGAATGAGGTCATTGATTGATTCGATCACCTCAGAAGACCTCACTTCTGTAAGCCTCCCAGGCCTGTCTTTATCCTCAACACTGCTGCGTCCTTCTTTAAACAATTTAGCCTACTTGTAGACATTTTTTGACTGAAACATGTGGTACCATACACAGTTGAGATTTTCCTATGAATTTCAACTGGTTTGCACCATTCAGCAACCAAAAACTTGAGAACTGACATCTGTTCATTCCGGGAGCATGCTTCTTGGTCGGTCTTCATTGTTAATCTCCAAAACTATCAAAGTTTTTTTTTAAATCTGCCAAAAAAATTAAATCCCTTTGAACAAGAATTAAAGAAAAAAAATTTTTTTAAAAGTAAGCTTCTATCCTTATTAGAAGTCCTTTTCTCGAAAGATTCGCCTTATTTATTGAAAGACCTTCGTATGACTCAGTATAGCTTTGCTCTAGATAGAAAATCGGGTGGGGTTACTCCAGACGGGTGTTGAGTTTAACGAAAATTTTCCGAGCAAAACATTCAACCTTGTTTGCTGTATATGCGACATGACACTGCCAGAACCCTGATATTATTCGACTGATGATTAGAACTCGGGGAGCCGAGTTCAAATTCCAGTTGAATTCATTGCATTCACTTACGCGCAAATACTCTTGGGAAAGGTATTAATCAGTCTCTTCCCTCCAGTTATGGGTTAAATAACAGGACAGATTGGGTTCTATGGCCTTGACAGGTAACCAGTCTACCGCAGAAAAAAATGGAAACCTACTGTGGGATAATCTTCTGCCCAGTCAGTCATGTCTCTTTCGAGACATGATCGCCCAAGCGTGTTTCACGTATGGCACTTAACTGACTGACAGAATATAATAGTTGAAAACATGATTAAGGTTTCTACTGGGCATAAAGTGGGGAATCAGTTTATTACTTCATAACAATATAAAATTGATCCCCCACTTATTACTACTTAATAATATAGTACATCTCTTCCACCTCTAGCTATGAGTCAAATATCGGGACAGATTGTGTTCTATAGCCATGGTCGGCAACCAGTCTACCACAGAAAGCAATGGCAACCTACTGTGGGATAATCTTCTGCCCAGTCAGTCATGTCTCTTTCGAGATATGATCGCCCAAGCGTGTTTCACGTATGGCACTTAACTGACTGATGATTAGAACAGCCTCTCTAGACGCTCTGCAAGAGTTTGGACTTCTACCAGTTGGGAAGCATATATATATATATATATATATATATATATATATATATATATGTGTGTGTGTGTGTGTGTGTGTGTGTGTGTGTGTTTTCAAGAGAAGTGAGAGAAATATTGACCAGGCTATAAAAAGTCATATCTTCGCTTATTTAACAAAAAGAAAAAAGAAATACAATGTTAACAAGTTTAAAGTCAGTATATCAATTACAGGATATGCAGTGGATATCGACTCGGAACGAGAAATCGGGAAGCCGAGTTCGAATTCTAGTTGAATTCCTTGCTTCCACTTACGCGCAAATACCCTTGGGAAAGGTATTAATCCGTCTCTTCCCTCCAGTTATGGGTTAAATAACAGGACAGATTGGGTTCTATGGCCTTGGTCGGCAATCGGTCTACCGCAGAAAGCAATGGCAACCTACTGCGGGATAATCTTCTGCCCAGTTAGTCATGTCTCTTTCGCGACATGATCGCCCAAGCGTGTATCACGTATGGCACTTAACTGACTGACTGATATCAATTACAAATTAAAAATGGCAGAGTCATACCTCTGAAAAATTAACATAAAAAAATAAAATAAAATAGAATAAAATAAAATAAAATAAAACAAGCCATCATTTCCAGTTAAGTTAATTTCTTCGTGTGTACAATTCGAATAACTTATTTAAAGAGTCGAATAGGCTACCAACAAAGTTTTTTGACCATACGATGTAACATTCTAATTTATTAACCGAAATGATAAAGGAGGTGAAACACGCTAATCCCTAGATGCATACGTGAATGATTAACTAGTAGAAAAGCAGAAGAGAAGAAGAAAGGAAAAACAAATTCGGGGAAGCGATTTTAAATGTGAAAATATTTAATAAAACTTTAAACACGCAAACACCACGGAGAACATCAGTTAGAAAACAAAACAAAAACAAAAAAATATTTAAAAACGAAGGTCACATGGAGTAGGCACTTCTGAAAGGAGACAAAGAAAAAAAAAGAATAACTTGAAAGACCAAGTCATAGAAGAATTAAAAGTAAAACACACTTACCTCTGAATCCTATAGCCCCTGTCAAAAAGCATCGGTTTTACTACCAGTGAATTTAATTTCTTTGAATGTGTTCTAATAAAAATTTACACAATATATCGGAAAGATTCTGTGCAAAAATAAGATTGCCTGAAGATTGCGTTCAGTTATATAACAGACTGTCGTCACTCAGTGGTGTCATCACTATCCTCATTTCTTATATATCTAAACATTTATAAATGGAACTTTGTCTGTGTGTGTGTCTGTGTGTTTGTGTATCCGTTACCTATAGACTCCGAAACGGCTGAACCGATTTTCTTGAAAATTTACACAGTTGTACTATAAGCGCCTGCAAGTGTTTTTAGCTACGTTTTGTATCGAAGTACTCCCGATAAATATAGAAAATCGATAATCGAAAAAATCGGGTTATAGAAGGAGTGGTCCGATTTTAATCAAATTTGATATACTCATAGACAAAGACATAAGAAACGATATTCAGAAGTTTCAAGGTTGCAGTTCTTACAATAGTGCAGAAAATCGATAATATATATATATATAAGGCAAAATGTTTGTGTGTGTGTGTCTGTTTATCTGCCTGTATGTCTGTATTTTTCAGCCGTTTTATTTTAGTTTTTGCTTCGGGTTTGGCTCTAAGTAGGTATAATTGTAGTTCTTAGTCTCAGCCAGGATACCATTTCCTCAGAGGACTTATTTAGCCTTCAAAATTCACTTTACGACGAAAAATACTTATTTGATATCGATACCAGGAAATCAAAATTTGATTTACATTCATTTATTTTTCTTTCAGTCTACGGTTTCGCTTTAACTGGAAACAACTATCGCTTTTTAGTCTTTAGTACCAACGTCCAAAGAGTCTGAGTTCCAGGACCATGGATTAGTTTTAAAGCTTTCATTACACCTGAGCAACGCCGGGCTAAACTGCTAGTATATATATATATGCAAAAAAAACTAAATCTTAGTACAATATTGACGAATACTACTCTATGAGCATTGAACACGTTAGTAATTTACTGGAATTATTCGATTTCGAGAGAAACATTATCTCATCATTTATTTATACAAGAAATAATACACATTCTTTAGCACGAAATCCGACATGTGTAAATGAAAAACAATGTTGTTTACTCTTTGGCAAAATGACATAGACTGAATTTCAAGCTTGCTTACAGTAATTTCTTATAGATGAATTACCATCTAAAACTGCACGCACCCAGTTCTGAGAACGCTATCTTTTGTTGAACTTATTCAAGTTCGTAATTAATACATATATATATATATATATATATATATATATATATATATATATATATCCAAGTGAATAAGGAACGAAGAAAAAATTTAACAACGTTCAAACATTAATTTAAAACAGTGCTCAATATAAAATAGAGCTCTGAATATTTTTTATAAATTATAGTTTAGAACATGTAGAAATTATCGTCTACCACAAAGTGTATATTTTGTTTCGAGATTGAAACGACAATGTCTCATCAGGTAGTGTGAAAACAAAATAGAAAATTCTTTATCTGATATTGGCGAATTATGTGTGAGAGGTAGGTGGGGTGGAAAATGGAAAATTAGATTTGAAAATTGTAAGTTAGAATTTGAACGAAAAGGCTGTATCCCCCGCCTATATACAGCACGCTTAAATTTCCCTTCTCTGATTCCATACGCCTTTGGCTTAGGGGTTACCGACTCCTACTGATACCAAATTGGTTGAGTTTCGATCCCGACCAGAAGCAAGTGGTTGTCTAACCACACTGATGAGCTGTGATACAGCGAAACAGGCTTGTATGCGGATGACTTATATATATATTGTTTGATCTTTACACATATTTACATATGAAATTGGAGAAATCATGTTAGAAAAATATGCATCTTTGGGCAGGATTCGAACCTGCGACTTCTAGGAAAATGCGTTATTTGATCTGCCGTGCCTCGTTCTCTCAGCCACGAAGAATCTCCTGGTCAAACATTTCATAAAGATCTGTTCCTTCAAGAAATATTTGGGTTTTATTTTATATCCCAAGTTTCTTCGTAGCCAAGATTTCTGGAATATTCATAGATGGAAATAAATAGATATACTGTTTAATAATAAAAACAGAGCATCTGCTCAAATATGAGTATCCATGACAAATAACGTTTAAACAAATAAATTAAAAATATGTCTGAATAATAAATGAAAAACCCATTCCAATATATATATATATATATATATATGTATGTATGTATAAAAACCACCGATGAAGTATTGGCCAAAAGGATCCTTAGGTTTTAGTTTCAAAAATATTTTCCCAATTAAAAGCTGTGTCTAAATTTTGTTGTAGTAAGTCTTTCTTAATGTATTATTATTATTATTATTATTATGTCATTTTTCATCATATTTCGATTTCTGCTTTGGTCTCACTACCAACCAAGTCTGCGGGGAAACCTAAGGCAGGTAGTGGCGTGTTGTTATGGCTCCATTTCATGTTTTTCTATCTTCCCTATCATCCTCAGCATTACATAGATAAAGTTTTCCTTAGTGTGTGGGCTGTACTTAATAAGAAAATTTTTTGTATATCTCTTAAGCTGGGGTTTCCAGGGATTCTTTCAATGTGTTGTTTTGTTCCATTTTTTATCATTCCAAGTGCACCTACTATCACTGGCACAACTCTTGTTTTCAATTTCCACATTTTTTCTATTTCAATTTCCAGGTCTTTATATTTTGACAGTTTTTCAAATTCCTTGATTGCTATGTTACAATCCGCTGGACAAGCCATATCAATTAATAGACAAGTTTTCTCCTTCTGGTTTTTAACAGTAATGTCTGGCCTGTTTGCTTCAATTTTTCTGTCTGTGTAGATGGTGTAATCCCATAGAATGGTTACATCTTCTATTTCTGTAACCGGTGCTGGATGATGTTCATACCAGTGTTTGTTTACAGCTTTTCCATAATGTTTGCACATTGCCCAATGTAAATATTGCCCAACTCTATCGTGGCGATTTTTATATTCGTTTGGGGCAAGCACAGAACAGCCTGAGATTAGGTGGTCTATTGTTTCTTGGTGTTTATCACAAAACCTGCATTTTGGATCCATATTATTATGCATAATATTTGCCTGAAAGTTTCTAGTGAAAAGACTTTGGTCTTGTGCTGCAAGTATAAATCCTTCAGTTTCAGACTTTAATCCAGATGCACGTAACCATCGATGAGTATTAACTTTGTCAACATTGGATTTATTGGCACGTACTGGATATTGGCCATGCAGAGGTTTGTCTTGCCAGCGCTGTTTCATCTTTTCAAGAGCTTTATCTTTGGCTTTCATTTTCATATTTTTTGCCGCAATAGTTGGTTCTTGGCTACTGTTTTGCTTTTCTACAGAATCTATTATTATTATTATTATTATTATTATTATTATTTATCCGAACATAGACATATTTCCAGAATCTTGTAAAATATTTTCTTTTTTAACATAAATGTTCCTTCCTTAGGCCAACAAATTTATGTATGAGAAGCTTTTGCTATTATTACATGAAGCATCATCGAATATAGTGATTTTTTATCATATCACCCCGAGCAAGGTGGTAACGCCACTGATGTGCAGGGGGCTACATAAGAGTAAAAAGATTAGGTGAGAGTGAAGAGAAGGACGAACCAGTTAGAAAGAAGCAAGAGAAGGAAAGGAATACAGGTGTGATGACAGTTGCAGAGGTGGAGAGAAAGGAAAGGATATACAGGGTGGTGAAGAAAGAACTAGGGTCAAGTGATTAAGAGATGAATATTGATATTGCATTTAAATTCCTGGAGGTTGTAACCTCCAGGAAAGCAAGAATAAAGAAGCGAGTTCCACGAGCGGGAAATGCGAAAAAAGAAGCTGCAGGAGCAGAATTGTCGTCTGTATTTTGTTGATCTAAATCTGAATGGGTGAGACCCAGTTGCCAGTCTGGTTGCACGAGGAAACACCTGTTACAGAGGCACCGTGATTTAAGTTCGTTGAAGCAGAAGCCATGGAAGTATTTATAGAATAGACAAATGGAAACCACATCCCGTCGGTGGAAAAGTGGCTGTAGTCGAGCCGCCAAGTCGGTACCTATCACATTACTGATTCTCCTTTGGAGCCTGTCAAGAACACTGAGATGAACAACGGGGGCACCTGACCATATATGGCAGCAGTACTCCATGCACGGACGAATGGCTGATTGGTATATATGCAGTATGTTTTCAGGCGAGAAAAAACATCCTGGCCCGACACAGTGACTCAACCTTCCTAGCAGTGGATTTAGCTACTGACTCAATGTAGTGGTCCCATTTGAGATCAGAAGAGAGGGTAAAGCCGAGGAGGCGCAGTGTATTGCTCTCGGGGAGACTCGCTTGGTCCATGGTTATGGGAGGCAGGAGAGGTTGCTTCTGATGATTGACAGACAGCAGCTTGGTCTTAGAAGCATTGAAATTTACTTCTTACCCCAAATCACCAGAGAATGTAGATCCCTCTCAAGATCAGCAGCAAGATTATATTTGTCCGCCACGCCGGGTTTCTTACTGACGCGGGAGTAAATTGTGGTGTCATCTGCGTAGATGCCTACTTGGCTCTTGATCTTGTCTGTGAGATCATTTATGAAAATAAGTAAGAGCGTCGGGCCTAGGATAGAGCCCCGAGCAACACCAGCGTTTGTACAGTAGGGTGTGGAGGCATGCCCATTCAGGACGACCTTCATTATGCGGTTATGTAGGAAAGATTGGATCAGATCATGCAATCATCCGGTAATGCTGTAACTCCGTAGCTTGCATAGAAAGCCAGTGTGCCAAACCCTTTCAAAAGCCTTGGAGATGCCCAGAGCAACAGCACGAGCCTCGCTGGACTCCTCAAGTGCCTGGAACATGTACTCCGTAATGGTCGTTAGCATGTCGGCCGTGGACCTGGCAAAGCGAAAGCCATACTGCCTGTCGGAGAAGAGTTTATGGGTAGTAAAATGCTGAACTATTTCAGCATTAATAATGGCCTAGGACACATTCCCGAAAAGTGGTAGAAGGCTGATAGGGCGATTGTTGGATGGGTCTGAGGGTTTACCAGAGTTCTAAAAAACAAGAACGACAGAAGAGGACTTCCAGAATGCAGGATAACAGGAAGAAGAGAAGACAGTGGAGAGTTCAGGGGTACATTTCTTAAGAACAATCACCGGGGTTCCATCACCACCGCTCGCATTATGGTGGTCAGGTTTTGACATTACACAGGATACTACTGTCGGGAAAATGTATATATCGAACAGTTTAGCCTCAGTTCTTATAGGGTAGTCGGGTGTAGGTACTCCAGATGAGTCGAATGGGGAGTTGGATAAGACTCTGCGAGCAAACACTCAGCCTTGTCCACTGATGATGTGAGGGCCTCAAATTCATTGATTAAAGGAGGATAGAGGATTTGCTATTGTTCAGCACCCGTTTGCATAACCGTCAATAGTCTTTGGAGCCGAACTTGCAGTCAGCTATGCGCTGTCTCATTCTCTGAGCA
Source organism: Ascarosepion bandense (assembly GCA_037127315.1). Lineage (NCBI taxonomy): Eukaryota > Metazoa > Mollusca > Cephalopoda > Sepiida > Sepiidae > Ascarosepion > Ascarosepion bandense. The sequence continues at coordinate 2,375,775 of JBBBDQ010000258.1, forward strand.
AACAACCGCTTGGCGTCATTCAGGATTCTCTTGCACTCACTACGAGCAGACGTGAATAGGTGCCTATTGTGGTCAGATGACTGTCTCCGAAATAGTCGAAAGTAGTGATTCCTGTGGGAAATGGCGGCTGAACAGGCAGGAGAGAACCAAAGGGAGGAATGAGGTTTGAGACGAAACTTCCTGGTAGGTATGAATTGGGAGATCGAACACTTTTCCTTAAGGGACGTCGCAAAGGAAGTCGCGGAAAGCGTCCCAGTCAGCTCTTTGGTAGCAGTAGGAGGTCCTATAAGTAGGAGGCTCCTGGTGGGAGTGAGAATGGAGAGAAATATTAAGAGAGACAGCAGCATGGTCGTAATTACCGAGAGGGCAAAGCTGCGAGACTTGGTAGGAGTCAGGTGCAGAGGTAAAGCATATATCTAGTAGAGAGGCGTGTCCAGAGGGAGTGCTTGGAAAGCGTGTGGGGAAGTACTCTACTTGCGTAAGGGATTAGGAAATAGCAAAGTTCATGGCTTGGATGCCCGCTGAATCAGTAACAGAGCCTTTAAGTCACTCAGCATGATGGGCGTTAAGATCTCCGGACACAAATATGTGAGCGAATGGGTAGTAGGAAGTAGCCTTATCTATATTGCCAGAAATGCTGTCTAGAAGGAAGCAGTCTGAAGAAGAGGGGGGATGGTAAAAGAAGAAAAGGTAGCTAACCGAACTGAGAAGTGATAGACGAAGACATACATATTGGTGGGCAGTGGATTCGAGTGATGTCACCCTAGCTATAGGGAGGTGTTCGCTTACGTAGACCCCCAGTCCATGCATGTGGACAGTGGAATCCTTCCTTAACAGGGGAAGATAGCCAGTGATCGAGAAGTCAGAGGAGGGAATTGATGAGTTGAGGTTAGTCTCACAGAGCGCTAGAATGTCAAGGGTGTTTTCGTGGAGGAAAGCTTCTACGCTACAAAAGTTAGTACGAATGCCCCGGATGTTAGTAAAACAAATGTCAAGAGATTTTGGTGATTTGAGTTTGACTGGTTTAGGGTTGTTTCTGATTCCGTTTATCATGTTAAAATTTGTTTGTAGGGTGGGACCTTGAGTAGAGGATGCAAGCGGTCATTATCTACGATATACGCTGGGATGAGACTGGCTCGGGCTGCATCAAAGTGTTGCCTCATGGTTGCCCACCGAAAGCGCTTGCAGGTAAACCTAGCCATGCGCGACTTGGCACTACAAGAACCTCGGTATTATGCAATTGTTGATCAGAGCAGCCGCTCTTGACGCTACGCAGGAGTTAGGGCTCCTAACTACCAGTCGGAAGCAGCAATCAGGAAAATACCAACTCGGTACCCTCACAATGATGAGACGGTCCCACCAGCCAAGCGCATCGCAGGAAAATCATGAAAGCACCAATACTGGGGTCTGAGGAGAGAAAAGAGAAAGCTGGGAACCACATCCTAAACAGGGAACAGGGATGAGCATCCTCACCTGTGATAGTATGGTCTATCTACTCCAGTTAAAAAAAAACATAGGGTGGAGAATGGCTAAGTTTTAACTTAGTTAAAATTCACCAGTCAAAGAAATTTCTGCCGATAAAAAAAGCCAATTCTTCAATTAAGCATGAAAAGTTTAAAATAAAGCTGAAATGAGATAATTTTAAGAATATTTTAAACAAAGTTGATCCCATCCCAAAATACATGGTTACTACCAGTAAGGTAAAAAATAATTTTTGACTTTTTGGTCAGCTCCAGTGATAGGGAGGCGGGGTTCGGATAGTCAACTGAATAGCCAGTGTGTGACCTGAAGACCAGAAGGGTAGGAAAATAATTAAAATAAAGCTAAGCAAAAAAAAAAGAAACAAACAAATAATCTAACAGAGGGTCAAAAAAAAGAAAGAAAAGAAAAAGACAAACAAAGAATCTAACAGAGGGATAGGAAAAAAGAAAAAGACAAGCAAAGAATCTAACAGAGGGATAGGAAAAAGAAAAAGACAAACAAAGAATCTAACAGAGGGATAGGAAAAAAGAAAAAGACAAACAAAGAATCTAACAGAGGGATAGGAAAAAAGAAAAAGACAAACAAAGAATCTAACAGAGGGATAGGAAATAAGAAAAAGAGAAACAAAGAATCTAACATAGTGGTAGGAAAAAAGAAAAAGAGAAACAAAGAATCTAACAGAGGGATAGGAAATAAGAAAAAGACAAACAAAGAATCTAACAGAGGGATAGGAAAAAGAAAAAGAGAAACAAAGAATCTAACAGAGGGATAGAAAAAAAGAAAAAGACAAACAAAGATTCTAACAGAGGCATAGGAAAAAAGAAAAAGAGAAACAAAGAATCTAACAGAGGGATAGGAAAAAAGAAAAAGACAAACAAAGAATCTAACAGAGGGATAGGAAGAAAGAAAAAGACAGACAAAGAATCTAACAGAGGGATAGGAAAAAAGAAAAAGAGAAACAAAGAATCTAACAGAGGGATAGGAATAAAGAAAAAGACAAACAAAGAATCTAACAGAGGGATAGGAAAAAGAAAAAGAGAAACAAAGAATCTAACAGAGGGATAGGAAAAAAGAAATAGAGAAACAAATAATCTAACAGAGGGATAGGAAAAAAGAAAAAAAGACAAACAAAGAATCTAACAGAGGGATAGGAAGAAAGAAAAAGACAAAATTAACAGAGGGATAGGAAATAAAGAAAAAGAAAACAAAGAATCTAACATAGTGATAGGAAAAAACAAAAGAATCTAACGAGAGGATAAAGGAAGAAAACAAGAAAAAAGACAAACAAAGAATCTAACAGAGTTCAGGAAAAAGAAAAAGAGAAACAAAGAATCTAACAGGAAGTTACAGAAAAAGAAAAAGACAACAAAGATTCTAACAGAGGCATAGGAAAAAAGAAAAAAGACAAACAAAGAATCTAACAGAGGATAAGAAAGAAAGAAAAAGACAGACAAAGAATCTAACAGAGGATAGGAATAAAGAAAAAGAAACAAAGAATCTAACATAGTGATAGGAAAAAAGAAAAAGACAAACTGAAAATCAACAGAGGGATAGGAAAAAAAGAAAAAGAGACAAGCAAAGAATATAACCAGAGGATAGGAAAAAAGAAAAAAGAGAAACAAAGAATCTAACAGAGGGTTAGAAAAAAAGAAAAAGACAAACAAAGGTTAACAGAGGCATAGGAAAAGAAAAGACAAACAAAGAATCTAACAGAGGGATAAGAGAAAAGACAGACAAAGAATCTAACAGAGGATAGGAATAAAGAAAAAGAGAAACAAAGAATCTAACAGAGGGATAGGAAAAAAGAAAAAGACAAACAAAGAATCTAACAGAGGGATAGGAAAAAAAGAAAAAGAACAAACAAAGAATATAACAGAGGGACAGCAATAAAGAGAGAGAGAGAGAGAGAGAGAGAGAGAGAGAGAGAGAGAAAGAAAGAAACAAAAGATCTAACAAGAGGATGAAAAAAAAAAAGAAACAGAAACAAAGAATCTAACAGAGGGATAGGAAAAGAAAGCAAACAAAAGAATCTGTATAGGGATAGAAAAAAAGAAAAACAGAAACAAAGAATCTAGAGGACAAGGAAAAGAAAAGAACAAACAAAGAATCTGGCACCAGAAGGACAGGAAGAAAGAAAAGAACAGACAAAGAATCCTAACAGAGGACAGGAAAAAGAAAAGACAACAAAGAATCTAGCAGAAGGAGGATAGGAAGAAAGAAAAAAAGAAAACAAAAATCAGAAGGGGATAGGAATAAAGAAAAAGAAACAAGAAAATCCTAACAGAGGACAGGAAAAAGAAAAAAGAACAAACAAGGAATCTAACGAGATAGGAAAAGAAAAAGAGAAACAAAAGAATCTAACAGAGGATAGGGAAAGAAAAGACAAACAAAGAATCTAACAGAGGTTAGGAAAAAGAAAAAAAACCAAAGAATCCTAACAGAGGGATAGGAAAAAGAAAAAGAGAAACAAAGAATCTAACAGAAGGAATGGAAAAAAAGAAGAGCAAACAAAGAATCTAACAGAGGATGGCAGGAGAAAAAAGAAAAAGAAGAAACAAAGAATCATGGGGGGACCAGGAAAAAAAAAAGAAACAAAGAATCTAACCTGAGACTAGGAAAAAAGAAAGAAAAAAACCAAAAGATCACGGAGAGATGGGAAAAAAAAGACAAACAAAGAATCTAGCTGGAGGGATGGAAAAAGAAAAAAGGAAACAAAGAATCTAACAGAGGGATGGGAATAAAGAAAAAAGATAAACAAAGAATCTAGCAGAAAGGAGATGGGGAAAAAAAGAAAAAGAAAAACAAAGAATCTAACAGAGGGATAGGAAAAAAAGACAAACAAAAGATCAACAGAGGATAGGAAAAAAGAAAAAGAGAAACAAAAGAATCTAACAAGAGGGATAGAATAAAGAAAAAGAAACAAAGAATCCTAACAGAGGACAGGAAAAAGAAAGAACAAACAAAGAATCTAGCAGAGGATGAGGAAGAAGAAAAGAGCAAGAACCAAAGAATCAACAAGTGATAGGAAGAAACAAAAGAGAAACGAAGAATCTAACAGAGGGATAGGAAGAAAGAAAAAGACAAACAAAGATTCTAACAGAGGGATAGGAATAAAGAAAAAGACAAACAAAGAATCTAACAGAGGCATAGGAAAAAAGAAAAAGAAAAAGCAAACAAAGAATCTAACAGAGGGATAGGAAAAAAGAAAAAGACAGACAAAGAATCTAAAAGAGGGATAGGAAAAAAGAAAAAGAGAAACAAAGAATCTAACAGAGCATAGGAAAAAAGAAAAAGAGAAACAAAGAATCTAACAGAAGGACAGGAAGAAAGAAAAAGAGAAACAAAGAATCTAACAGAGGGATAGGAAAAAAGAAAAAGACAAACAAAGAAACTAACAGAGGGATAGGAAGAAAGAAAAAGAGAAACAAAGAATCTAACAGAGGGATAGGAAGAAAGAAAAAGACAAACAAAGATTCTAACAGAGGGATAGGAAAAAAGAAAGAGAGAAACAAAGAATCTAACAGAGGGATAGGAAAAAAGAAAAAGACAAACAAAGAATCTAACAGAGGAATAGGAAGAAAGAAAAAGACAGACAAAGAATCTAACAGAGGGATAGGAATAAAGAAAAAGAGAAACAAAAAATCTAACAGAGGGATAGGAAAAAAGAAAAAGACAAACAAAGAATCTAACAAAGGGATAGGAATAAAGAAAAAGGGAAACAAAGAATCTAACAGAGGGATAGAAAAAAAGAAAAAGAGAAACAAAGAATCTAACAGAGGGATAGGAAATAAGAAAAAGACAAACAAAGAATCTAACAGAGGGATAGGAAAAAAGAAAAAGAGAAACAAAGAATCTAACAGAGGGATAGGAAACAAGAAAAAGAGAAACAAAGAATCAAACAGAGGGATAGAAATAAAGAAAAAGAGAAACAAAGAGTCAAACAGAGGGATAGGAAAAAAGAAAAAGACAAACAAAGAATCTAACAGAGGGATAGGAAAAAAGAAAAAGACAAACAAAGAATCTAACAGAGGGATAGGAATAAAGAAAAAGAGAAACAAAGAATCTAACAGAGGGATAGAAAAAAAGAAAAAGAGAAACAAAGAATCTAACAGAGGGATAGGAAATAAGAAAAAGACAAACAAAGAATCTAACAGAGGGATAGGAAAAAAGAAAAAGAGAAACAAAGAATCTAACAGAGGGATAGGAAAAAAGAAAAAGACAAACAAAGAATCTAACAGAGGGATAGGAATAAAGAAAAAGAGAAACAAAGAATCTAACAGAGGGATAAGAAAAAAGAAAAAGACAAACAAATAATCTAACAGAGGGATAGGAATAAAGAAAAAGAGAAACAAAGAATCTAACAGAGGGATAGGAAAAAAGAAAAAGACAAACAAAGAATCTAACAGAGGGATAGGAATAAAGAAAAAGAGAAACAAAGAATCTAACAGTGGGATAAAAAAAGAAAAAAAGAAAAAGAAACAAAGAATCTAACAGAGGGATAGGAAATAAGAAAAAGACAGACAAAGAATCTAACAGAGGGATAGGAAAAAAGAAAAAGAGAAACAAAGAATCTAACAGAGGGATAGGAAACAAGAAAAAGAGAAACAAAGAATCAAACAGAGGGATAGAAAAAAAGAAAAAGAGAAACAAAGAATCAAACAGAGGGATAGGAAAAAAGAAAAAGAGAAACAAAGAATCTAACAGAGGGATAGGAAAAAAGAAAAAGACAAACAAAGAATCTAACAGAGGGATAGGAAGAAAGAAAAAGACAGACAAAGAATCTAACAGAGGGATAGGAAGAAAGAAAAAGACAAACAAAGATTCTAACAGAGGGATAGGAAAAAAGAAAAAGAGAAACAAGAATCTAACAAAGGGAGAGAAAAAAAGAAAAAGACAAACAAAGAATCTAACAGAGGGATAGGAAAAAAGAAAGAGAGAAACAAAGAATCTAACAGAGGGATAGGAAAAAAGAAAAAGACAAACAAAGAATCTAACAGAGGGATAGGAAGAAAGAAAAAGACAGACAAAGAATCTAACAGAGGGATAGGAAAAAAGAAAAAGACAAACAAAGAATCTAACAGAGGGATAGGAAAAAAGAAAAAGACAAACAAAGAAACTAACAGAGGGATAGGAAGAAAGAAAAAGAGAAACAAAGAATCTAACAGAGGGATAGGAAAAAAGAAAAAGACAAACAAAGAATCTAACAGAGGGATAGGAAGAAAGAAAAAGACAGACAAAGAATCTAACAGAGGGATAGGAAGAAAGAAATAGACAAACAAAGAATCTAACAGAGGGATAGGAAAAAAGAAAAAGACAAACAAAGAATCTATCAGAGGGATAGGAAGAAAGAAAGACAAACAAAGAATCTAACAGAGGGATAGGAAAAAAGAAAAAGACAAACAAAGAATCTAACAGAGGGATAGGGAAAAAAAGAAAAAAGACAAACAAAAAGAATCTAACAGAGGATGAGAAAAAAAGAAAAAAGACAAACAAAAAAATCTAACAAGAGGGATAGGAAAAAAAGAAACAAAGAATCTAACAGAGGGATAGAAAAAAGAAAAAGAGAAACAAAAAATCTAACAGAAGGATGGGAAGAAAAGAAAAAGAGAAACAAAGAATCTAACAGAGGATAGGGAAAAAAAGAAAAAGACAAACAAAGAATCTAACAGAGGGATGAGGAAGAAAAAAACAAACAAAGAATCCTAACAGAGGATAGAAAAAAAGACAAACAAAGAATCTAACAGAGAATGAATAAAGAAAAAGAGAAACAAAAGTGTACCAAAGGGATAGGAAAAAAGAAAAAGACAAACAAAGAATCTAACAGAGGGATAGGAAAAAGAAAAAGACAGACAAAGAATCTAACAGAGGGATAGGAAAAAAGAAAAAGAGAAACAAAAGAGAATCTAACAGAGCATAGGAAAAAAGAACAAGAGAAACAAAATTAACAGAAGGACAGGGAAGAAAGAAAGAAACAAAGAATCTAACAGATGGATAGGAAAAAAAGAAAAAAAGACAAACAAAGTCTAACAGAGGGATAGGAAGAAAGAAATAGAAACAAAGAATCTAACAGAGGGATAGGAAGAAGAAAAAGACAAGCAAAGAAAGATTCTAACAGGGATAGGAGATAAAGAAAAAGACAAACAAAGAATCTAACAGAGGCATAGGAAAAAGAAAAAAGACAAACAAAGAATCTAACAGGGGGATAGGAAAAAAGAAAAAGACAAACAAAGATCTAACAGAGGGATAGGAAGAAAGAAAAAGACAAACAAACAATCTATCAGAGGGATAGGAAGAAAGAAAAATGAACAAAAGAATCTAAGAGAGAGGGATAGGAAAAAAGAAAAAGACAAACAAAGAATCTAACAAAGGGGATAGGAATAAAGAAGAGGAAACAAAGAATCTAACAGAGGATAGAAAAAAAGAAAAAGAAGAAACAAAGAATCTAACAGAGGAATGGAAATAAGAAAAAAGACAAACAAAGAATCTAACAGAGGATAAGGAAAAAAGAAAAAGGAAAACAAAGAATCTAACAGAAGGATAGGAAGAAAAGAAAAAGAAACAAAGAATCTAACAGAGGGATAGGAAAAAAAGAAAAAGACAAAGAAAGAATCTAACAGAGGATAGGAAGAAAGAAAAAAACAAACAAAGAATCTAACAGAGGATGAAAAAGAAAAAGACAAACAAAGAATCTAGAAGAGGGATAAGGAATAAAGAAAAAAGAGAAACAAAGAATGTACCAAAGGGATAGGAAAAAAGAAAAAGACAAACAAAGAATCTAACAGAGGGATAGGAAAAAAGAACAGACAAGAATCTAACAGAAGGATAGGAAAAAAGAAAAAAGAGAAACAAAGATCTAACAGAGCATAGGGAAAAAAGAACAAGGAAAACAAGAATCTAACAGAAGGACAGGAAGAAAGAAAAAGACAAACAAAGAATCTAACAGAGGGATAGGAGAAAAGAAAAAAGACAAACAAAGAATCTAACAGAGGGATAGGAAGAAAGAAAATAGAAACAAAGAATCTAACAGAGTAGGAAGAAGAAAAAGACAAGCAAAGATTCTAACAGAGGGATAGGATAAAAAGACAAACAAAATCTAACAGAGGCATAGGGAAAAAGAAAAAGACAAACAAAGAATCTAACAGAGGGATAGGAATAAAGAAAAAGAGAAACAAAGAATCTAACAGGGATAGGAAAAAAGAAAGACAAACAAAGAATCTAACAGAGGGATAGGAATAAAGAAAAAGAGAAGCAAAGAATCTAACAGAGGGATAGGAAAAAGAAAAAGACAAACAAAGAATTCTAACAGAGGGATAGGAATAAGAAAAAGAGATACAAAAGAATTAACAGAGTGATAGGAAACAAGAAAAGAGAATCAAAGAATCAAACAGAGGGATAGGAAAAGAAAAGAGAAACAAAGAAGGAATCTAACAGAGAGGATAGGAAAAAAGAAAAAGACAAACAAACAATCTAACAGAGGGATAGGGAATAAAGAAAAAGACAGACAACGTATCTAACAGAGGGATAGGGAAGAAAAAAAAAGACAGACAAAGATTCTAACAGAGGGATAGGAAAAAAAGAAAAAGAAGAGAAACAAGAATCTAACAGAGGGATAGAAAAAAAAAAGAAAAAGACAAACAAAGAATCTAACAGAGGGATAGGAAAAAAAGAAAGAGAAACAAAGAATCTAACAGAGGATAGGAAAAAGAAAAGACAAACAAAGAATCTAACAAAGGGATAGGAAAAAGAAAAGACAAACAAAGAATCTAACAGAGGATAGGAAAAAAAAAGACAAACAAAGAATCTAACAGAGGGATAGGAAGAAAGAAAAAAGAGAGAGAAAACAAAGAATCTAACAGAGGATGGGAAAAAGAAAAAAGAGAAACAAAAGAATCTAACAGAGGATAGGAAAAAAGAACAAACAAAGAATCTTACAGAGGGATAGGAAGAAAAAGACAGACAAAGAATCTAACAGAGGGATAGGAAGAAAAAGAAAACGAAGAATCTAACAGAGGGATAGGAAAAAGAAAAAAAGACAAACAAAGAATCTAACAGGATAGGAAAAAGAAAAAAAGACAAACAAAGAATCTAACAGACGGATAGGAAGAAAGAAAAAGAGAAACAAAGAATCTAACAGAGGGATAGGAAAAAAGAAAAAGACAAACAAAGAATCTAACAGAGGGATAGGAAAAAAGAAAAAGACAAACAAAGAATCTAACAGAGGGATAGGAAAAAAGAAAAAGACAAACAAAAAAATCTATCAGAGGGATGGGAAGAAAGAAAAAGACAAACAAAGAATCTAAGAGAGGGATAGGAAAAAAGAAAAAGACAAACAAAGAATCTAACAGAGGGATAGGAAAAAAGAAAAGACAAACAAAGAATCTAACAGAGGGATAGGAAAAAAGAAAAAGAGAAACAAAAAATCTAACAGAGGGATAGGAAAAAAGAAAAAGAGAAACAAAGAATCTAACAGAGGGATAGGAAAAAAGAAAAAGAGAAACAAGAATCTAACAGAGGGATAGAAAAAAAGAAAAAGACAAACAAAGAATCTAACAGAGGGATAGGAAAAAAGAAAGAGAGAAACAAAGAATCTAACAGAGGGATAGGAAGAAAGAAAAAGACAAACAAAGAATCTAACAGAGGGATAGGAAAAAAGAAAAAGACAAACAAAGAATCTAACAGAGGGATAGGAATAAAGAAAAAGAGAAACAAAGAATGTACCAGAGGGATAGGAAAAAAGAAAAAGACAAACAAAGAACCTAACAGAGGGATAGGAAGAAAGAAAAAGAGAAACAAAGAATCTAACAGAGGGATAGGAAAAAAGAAAAAGACAAACAAAGAATCTAACAGAGGGATAGGAAAAAAGAAAAGACAAACAAAGAATCTAACAGAGGGATAGGAAAAAAGAAAAAGAGAAACAAAAAATCTAACAGAGGGATAGGAAAAAAGAAAATGAGAAACAAAAATCTAACAGAGGGATAGGAAAAAAGAAAAAGAGAAACAAAGAATCTAACAGAAGGATAGGAAGAAAGAAAAAGAGAAACAAAGAATCTAACAGAGGGATAGGAAAAAAGAAAAAGACAAACAAAGAATCTAACAGAGGGATAGGAAGAAAGAAAAAGACAAACAAAGAATCTAACAGAGGGATAGGAAAAAAGAAAAAGACAAACAAAGAATCTAACAAAGGGATAGGAATAAAGAAAAAGGGAAACAAAGAATCTAACAGAGGGATAGAAAAAAAGAAAAAGAGAAACAAAGAATCTAACAGAGGGATAGGAAATAAGAAAAAGACAAACAAAGAATCTAACAGAGGGATAGGAAAAAAGAAAAAGAGAAACAAAGAATCTAACAGAAGGATAGGAAGAAAGAAAAAGAGAAACAAAGAATCTAACAGAGGGATAGGAAAAAAGAAAAAGACAAAGAAAGAATCTAACAGAGGGATAGGAAGAAAGAAAAAAACAAACAAAGAATCTAACAGAGGGATAGAAAAAAGAAAAAGACAAACAAAGAATCTAAGAGAGGGATAGGAATAAAGAAAAAGAGAAACAAAGAATGTACCAAAGGGATAGGAAAAAAGAAAAAGACAAACAAAGAATCTAACAGAGGGATAGGAAAAAAGAAAAAGACAGACAAAGAATCTAACAGAGGGATAGGAAAAAAGAAAAAGAGAAACAAAGAATCTAACAGAGCATAGGAAAAAAGAACAAGAGAAACAAAGAATCTAACAGAAGGACAGGAAGAAAGAAAAAGACAAACAAAGAATCTAACAGAGGGATAGGAGAAAAGAAAAAGACAAACAAAGAATCTAACAGAGGGATAGGAAGAAAGAAAATAGAAACAAAGAATCTAACAGAGTGATAGGAAGAAAGAAAAAGACAAGCAAAGATTCTAACAGAGGGATAGGAATAAAGAAAAAGACAAACAAAAATCTAACAGAGGCATAGGAAAAAAGAAAAAGACAAACAAAGAATCTAACAGAGGGATAGGAATAAAGAAAAAGAGAAACAAAGAATCTAACAGAGGGATAGGAAAAAAGAAAAAGACAAACAAAGAATCTAACAGAGGGATAGGAATAAAGAAAAAGAGAAGCAAAGAATCTAACAGAGGGATAGGAAAAAAGAAAAAGACAAACAAAGAATTCTAACAGAGGGATAGGAATAAAGAAAAAGAGATACAAAGAATCTAACAGAGTGATAGGAAACAAGAAAAAGAGAATCAAAGAATCAAACAGAGGGATAGGAAAAAAGAAAAAGAGAAACAAAGAATCTAACAGAGGGATAGGAAAAAAGAAAAAGACAAACAAACAATCTAACAGAGGGATAGGAATAAAGAAAAAGACAGACAACGTATCTAACAGAGGGATAGGAAGAAAAAAAAGACAGACAAAGATTCTAACAGAGGGATAGGAAAAAAGAAAAAGAGAAACAAGAATCTAACAGAGGGATAGAAAAAAAGAAAAAGACAAACAAAGAATCTAACAGAGGGATAGGAAAAAAGAAAGAGAGAAACAAAGAATCTAACAGAGGGATAGGAAAAAAGAAAAAGACAAACAAAGAATCTAACAAAGGGATAGGAAAAAGAAAAAGACAAACAAAGAATCTAACAGAGGGATAGGAAAAAAAAAGACAAACAAAGAATCTAACAGAGGGATAGGAAGAAAGAAAAAGAGAAACAAAGAATCTAACAGAGGGATAGGAAAAAAGAAAAAGAGAAACAAAGAATCTAACAGAGGGATAGGAAAAAAGAAAAAGACAAACAAAGAATCTTACAGAGGGATAGGAAGAAAGAAAAAGACAGACAAAGAATCTAACAGAGGGATAGGAAGAAAGAAAAAGAGAAACAAAGAATCTAACAGAGGGATAGGAAAAAAGAAAAAGACAAACAAAGAATCTAACAGAGGGATAGGAAAAAAGAAAAAGACAAACAAAGAATCTAACAGACGGATAGGAAGAAAGAAAAAGAGAAACAAAGAATCTAACAGAGGGATAGGAAAAAAGAAAAAGACAAACAAAGAATCTAACAGAGGGATAGGAAAAAAGAAAAAGACAAACAAAGAATCTAACAGAGGGATAGGAAAAAAGAAAAAGACAAACAAAAAAATCTATCAGAGGGATGGGAAGAAAGAAAAAGACAAACAAAGAATCTAAGAGAGGGATAGGAAAAAAGAAAAAGACAAACAAAGAATCTAACAGAGGGATAGGAAAAAAGAAAAGACAAACAAAGAATCTAACAGAGGGATAGGAAAAAAGAAAAAGAGAAACAAAAAATCTAACAGAGGGATAGGAAAAAAGAAAAAGAGAAACAAAGAATCTAACAGAGGGATAGGAAAAAAGAAAAAGAGAAACAAGAATCTAACAGAGGGATAGAAAAAAAGAAAAAGACAAACAAAGAATCTAACAGAGGGATAGGAAAAAAGAAAGAGAGAAACAAAGAATCTAACAGAGGGATAGGAAGAAAGAAAAAGACAAACAAAGAATCTAACAGAGGGATAGGAAAAAAGAAAAAGACAAACAAAGAATCTAACAGAGGGATAGGAATAAAGAAAAAGAGAAACAAAGAATGTACCAGAGGGATAGGAAAAAAGAAAAAGACAAACAAAGAACCTAACAGAGGGATAGGAAGAAAGAAAAAGAGAAACAAAGAATCTAACAGAGGGATAGGAAAAAAGAAAAAGACAAACAAAGAATCTAACAGAGGGATAGGAAAAAAGAAAAGACAAACAAAGAATCTAACAGAGGGATAGGAAAAAAGAAAAAGAGAAACAAAAAATCTAACAGAGGGATAGGAAAAAAGAAAATGAGAAACAAAAATCTAACAGAGGGATAGGAAAAAAGAAAAAGAGAAACAAAGAATCTAACAGAAGGATAGGAAGAAAGAAAAAGAGAAACAAAGAATCTAACAGAGGGATAGGAAAAAAGAAAAAGACAAACAAAGAATCTAACAGAGGGATAGGAAGAAAGAAAAAGACAAACAAAGAATCTAACAGAGGGATAGGAAAAAAGAAAAAGACAAACAAAGAATCTAACAGAGGGATAGGAATAAAGAAAAAGAGAAACAAAGAATGTACCAGAGGGATAGGAAAAAAGAAAAAGACAAACAAAGAACCTAACAGAGGGATAGGAAGAAAGAAAAAGAGAAACAAAGTATCTAACAGAGGGATAGGAAAAAAGAAAAAGACAAACAAAGAATCTAACAGAGGGATAGGAAGAAAGAAAAAGACAAACAAAGAATCTAACAGAGGGATAGGAAGAAAGAAAAAGACAAACAAAGAATCTAACAGATGGATAGGAAAAAAGAAAAAGACAAACAAAGAATCTATCAGAGGGATAGGAAGAAAGAAAAAGACAAAGAATCTAACATAGGGATAGGAAAAAAGAAAAAGACAAACAAAGAATCTAACAGAGGGATAGGAAGAAAGAAAAAGACAAACAAAGAATCTAACAGAGGGATAGGAAAAAAGAAAAAGGCAAACAAAGAATTCACCAGTCAAAGAAATTTCTGCCAAAAAAACAAACAAACAATCGTTCAATTAAGCATGAAAAGTTTAAAATTAAGCAAATCTTTACCAGTGTATATATATATATATATATATATATATATATATATATAGAGAGAGAGAGAGAGAGAGAGAGTTATCTGCAGACAGATCTGTTTCACCCTATTGCAACTCATCAGTGCGGTTGGACATCCGATTGCTTTTTACCCAGGTTTGAAATCCTCCCGAGTTGGCGTCAGTTGACGACTCTACCTCTGAGCCATGGGCGCTCGGTAGAAGGAGGCAGACATTTTAGCGTGTATATTATCATTATACACGCTCAATAGCTGAGAGTGTTCTAATTCATTGCTGAATGAACGATGCATAGATACTAGAGTAGCTACTGTTTTTCTAAGTCTACCGTTCTCCAGAGCGCTCAATCAGAGTGTGAGATCGTAAATAGTCATCCTCAGACAGATCTGTTTCGCTGTATCACAGCTCATCAGTACGGTTGGACATCCATATATATATATATATATATAATTTTCAATATGAATATTGACAATGTTATTGGCCCAACCTGGCACGTCAATTCGTCTGATATACTTTCCTCTATGGTACAATAGTTGATTGGCGAAAATATCTCATGATTTTACAGGTGTCATTAGTAGATGTAGCCGTAAGTTCTATGCTAAGAGTTTCTGCTCTCGTATATCTTGTTTGTGAAACTTTCTTCCGATTTCATGCTTTTCGGACAAGTTTGATATTCAAAAATTTGAATGCAATGTCAGTTGTTATCATTTGTCTTCTTAATCTCTGTTCTTTTTATCTTTCTTCTTCCTTAATAATGTTTCCCCCTCGTCTCTCACACTAAGTAAACGCTAGTGATTGTTTGCTTTGCATAGGAGGAAATGATTAAAAACCAACAGTTTGTCTTTTATCGTTTTTTTTTTTTCTTGCTTCTCTGATCATGTTATATTATGTTGGAGATCACTAACTCACGCATGTTCAGATTTTGTGCCGTGAAAAGCAGAAACGGGCGAATGCTCCCAACACACATTCACATGGATGATATTTATCTTAGTTGTAGCGTTTCATGCAATTTCATTGACAAAGCCACATCATTTTGACGTGTATGTAAGACATTTGACAAGATTATGCACCTTGCCATCAGTCAACCTGCTTTCTTGAAGTGTTCTTTGAACACAACTTTTATATTTGTCAAGCGAAGTTACTGAATATATCATTTGGAAATATATATTAATAATTAACTTAAAATTACTGTTTTAATTAAGAGTGACCTTTTAATAACAGTAAGCACTACTAAAGTAGCTAACAGCATATTAATGAGAGTTAAATATACCGCTACAATAGTTAAATGTAACTGACTCTTCTACTCTTACAGTTCCTTTTCTCACACTTCCCCTGTGTGGAATTTCCTTCCGTTTACTTTCTTTCCTCATAGTTACAATCTCCAAAAGTTTAAATGAAGCTTCAATTGCCCCCTTTTTTAGATCTTTGTAACCTATCCATCTCTTATCGTTTCTTCGACACTCCCTGAACCTTGTTTTTCTTTCATCAGTAATCCCCTGCACACCAGTGGCGGTTCTGCCTTACATGTGGTGAAATGATTATATATAAGTGTTCACATTTGCGTGCAAATTTGTAAGAAGATTGTGACTAGCATTTAGCAAACGGTAGTATTTCATGTTTGTTTTGGCAAAGAAAGATAAAAATATGACTCTTGCGATCCTGGCAAAGGTTAAGCGTGAATAACAGTGAAGTGCCACACTCTAAGGTGATCATGTCTCTTTCGAGTCGTGACAGTCTAGACAGATGATTTTTCCCGCAATAGGTTTTCAATTCTTTCTGCGGTAGACTGGTTACCAACTAAGGCTATAGAACACAATCTGTCCTGCTATGTAACCCATAGATAGAGGGAGGAGAGACGGATTCATTCTTTTTCCCAGTAGTATTTATGCGTAAATAAATGCAACAAATTCAACTGGAATTCGAACTCGGCTCTCCAATTTCTCATTCCGAGCCTATATCCATTGCACCACAACGTGTGATTATATAACGACGAAAAGATTCATTTACTATCAGAACTAAGCAGTGAAATTTTTTCTTTTTTTTTTTTATTCATTTCGCCCCAAGCAAGGCATTCCACTGCCACTATTGCGCAGGGGGTTATATAGGGGAAGGTGAAGAGAAACAGTGGTTAATATATAGGAAATGTCAGAAGTAGAGTGATAGACGGGTAAGGATACCGAGGCTGAGGGTTGGACAGATGGGAAGAATGTTCGAGAGAATGGATGCGAGTTAGTGTGTTAGGAGGTGTCTATTAACCTCACATTTAAATTCCTGGAGATTGTAGCCGTCGGGGAAGCAATCATGTGGAAGGGAATTCCACAGCCAGGAAGTGCGAGAAAAGAAGCTGTTGGAGTAGAAATTGCGGTTACATTTTATCGGTTTCACTATAAAAGGGTGGGACCTAGTTGCTAATCTAGTATCTCGTGTAAATTCGTACCTAGGGGGCACCAGTGATCTAAGTTCATCGGAGCAGAAGCCGTGAAAGTATTTATAGAAGAGGCACAGGGAAGGCACGTCACGCCGGTGAGAGAGTGACTGCAGGCGGTCTGCCAAGTCGGTATCGATCACATTACAGATTCTCCGTTGTATTTTGTTCATAAAAGCATTAATTTCACAACGTATGAAACAAAACGAACAATAATAAATATTGCTTCTTGATAATATAAGACTACTGTGTTGTTTATTTATTGGAGCTACTTAAATTGTTTGGGTATACAGCGACATCAGATTGAAACATCGTTTCTGCGTATAATCACCAAAGTTAAGCAACGTCGAGCCTGATCAGTACCGAATATCAGTGACCACTTAGGAATACCAAGGGCTGTAAGCTTGAATATGCAGATAGTGTAATGAATATGGAGAATAACTTGGAATTTTTAATCGGAGAGCAAAGTTCCAATTGCAGTTGGGATTGTTACATTCAAATACTCTTCAGAATTTTAAGAATAAACTTTTTCTCTCCGAGCTACGGATTAATTAGTACGACTCATATCAATAAATTATTTTTATCAAAAAAAAAAATTGTTAAAATCTAAAAATATTTTCTGGATATAAATAACCTTCAAAGCTTTGATAAAATTGACTGGCTCGCTCGTATAATTTATTTAGTTAGTTTGTTTTATTTCATTTTATTTTTAGCAAGGATAATATTTCTAATAAATTAATGCTCATCAAACCTTTTGCAAGCTATAACATCTGTCAAAAGCTACAAAATTGATATATATCATTTTAAAGATCGGTTTCTGCATATTATAAGTATTAAATCGATCTTTGTCTTGTTAAAGATCTAAACTTTGATTTTATTTACGAAAGTGAAGTTTGAAATTTTGCTTACATCATTAAAAACTGCGTATTGCTATCTTTTTCCAAATTTGTAAATCTACGCAGTTATCAATGACGCAAGTGGAGTAATAAATCAACAATGCCGACATCATTTTAAAGAATTCTTTAATCTGCTGACTAGCAGTATATCCCGGCGTAGTTCGGGTGTAATGAAAGCTTTAAGACTAATCCATGATCCTGGAGCTCAGACTCTTTGGACGTTGACACGAAAGACTAAAAAGCAGTAGTTGTTTCCAGTTAAAGCGAAACCGTAGACTGAAAGAAAAATGAATGGATGTAAGTCAAATTTTCATTTCCTGGTATCGATATCAAATAAGTTTTCTTCCTCGTAAATTGAATTTTGAAGGCTAAATAAGTCCTCTGAGTAAATGGTATCATGGCTGAGACTAAGAATTAAAATTATACCTACTTAGAGCCAAACCTGAAACAAAAACTAAAATAAAAGGGCTGAAAAAATACAGACATACAGGAAGATAAACAGACACACTCACAAACATCTTGCCTTATATATATATTATCGATTTTCTGCACTATTGTAAGAACTGCAATCTTGAAACTTCTGAATATCGTTTCTTATGTCTTTGTCTATGAGTGTATCAAATTTGATTAAAATCGGACCACTCCTTCTATAACCCGATTTTTTCGATTATCGATTTTCGATATTTATCGGTTGTACCTCGACACAAAACCTAGCTAAGAACACTCGCCGACGCTTATAGTACAACTGTGTAAATTTTCAAGAAAATCAGCTGTTTCGGAGTCTATAAGTAACGTACACACACACACACACACACACACACACAGACACACACACACATACACACACACAGACAAAGTTCCATTTATAAATAAGTTTAGATTTAGATTTTCATCTCAACATTTTCATCTGGTTTTGTTTTTCAGTCATTAATCTTTGTACCATATCTCCGCATTATTTGAAAGGTCCCCTGAAGTCGTATGCAATCATGACTCTCCACAACTGCCTTTATTTCGTACCTTGTAGCTTTGTGTTCTTCGTAACCAGTGGTTCCCAAATCATTTTTCTCTGAGTCACATTACTGAAATTAAAATTTGCTCGCTCTTTACCAAATTTTATGTGATAAAATGCACATTTAAATATTCAATATTCAGCCTGTAAACATGTTTCTCTATCGTCTCCCTTCACCTTCACTTTCTCCCTATTTAGAGATAGTTATTTACATTTATATGATGTTTGTCTGTATTTGTGAGATGAGGTATATATAATTATTTACACTGTTCGGACTGTTGTCTTCATCTTTATTGTCATGTTCGGCCAATGTATGCTCTGAGCTTCTTCAGGCTACTGAAATTTTGAGCCGAATTCTTTATACATTGACATCCTCAAGGACAAATGGCCTCACTGGGTAAAAGCGTTTGTTTGGATCCAGTGACTTGAACCAAAGAGTTGTGAGTTCAATACCTGGCGACAGTAGTGGAGAATAAATACTTGAAAAGTTGAATTAAATGGAGATAACTAAGATATCCGGAAGTGGCATGGCACATGAAACGAGAACAATCTATCCCACTGATCGAAATAATGGATTCGGTTCAAAATTCAAGTCACCTGAAGAAGGCCGGAGCGTACAACGGCTTAAACGTCGGGAATATAACAATAAAGATGAGGATAATAATTTGAAGATTGTAGATAATTATATGATGTTAGAGGTCCAAACCTGGCATTCCAGCTTCAGTTAATTTACCACCACTGTAATGTAGCAACCTGGTGTCTTTTCTATAAATACTTTCTGAGAAACTTTCCTCTATGGTTTCAAGAATTTATAAATTAAAGCACATTACTAAAATAGAAAATAGTTTCATCGTTTTTCAGTTGAATTGGCTAGATGCAACCGTAAGTTCTTTGTTATCATTTCCTTCTGTTGTATTTTTTCTCTGCGAGATTCCATTCCGCCTTCTTGCTTTCCTCCCACATTCGACCCTTAAATTTTAAATGAAACATCAATCGTTATGTACTAATTTCTTGATTCCTCTTCTTTTGTTGTTTTCGTTCCTTGAAAATATTTTTCTTTTTCTTATTCAATCAGTTTCAGTAATCACTAGTATCTTAGCGACTTTATTGTCTTTCTTGCATGTGTGCGCATGCGGGTGAGTGGAGAAAAATATTAACAACCCGACCGACGAGTGTAATCTTTGACGATAATGCTTTTAAAGCAAAATGTCCTGAAAATTAAAGTGCATAATATCAAGAGATAGAAAAAGGAAAAAGAATAACAAATAAAAATGAAGAACTATTTTAAAACATGAAATAAAAACACGTTTAGAAAGAAAAGATGCAAAAAGGAAAAGAAATCCGACTTAAAAACCAATAAATAAATAAATAGAACAAAGACATATGCAGTAATAGTTTTAGAAATCAATAATGAAAGAATTCAGAAAAGAAACAAAAATGCAAATCAATACCACAGATCTAAAAATAAATATGTAAATAAAAAATAAAAATAAGAATAATTAAATAAAAATGCTGAAACATGATTAAGGAAAATACACGACGTCACGTATACGCGCGTCTCTACTCGAGCCGAAAAGGAAGTGATGGTTGCATGGTCGCCATTGCAAAGCAACTTAAGACAGTCTGGTTTCAGATAAATCGAACGAAAAGGGAAAAGTATACGTTAATCTCGAAGCTGCTATTTGCTGATCCGAGAAGATGAAACAAAACTTGGAGATTCGCTTGAACGTCGCCGACGTTCTATGCAGTGTCTCAGATTAGCTTCTCGCGGCAAGCAAGGTCACACGGTGCTGCGGCAAGAAAAAGTCGCAAACCTCAATGCAGTTTGACTTTTTGATGTGACTTGCTATTCTTTCTCCTGTTTCTTATTTGAGCACAAAAAGAGAAAAAAAAATAATTCAGTGTTGAAGAAAATAACATTTGTTGAACGGAACGAAGTTCTTCAAGTGACTGAAAAAGAGAGAGATATATATTTAAAATTATGGGATAGCGAAGTTAAAAATTTCTAAATATCGGTTAGTGGAGAGAAGAAAGAATAATATGCATATGTCTAAAATATTAAAAATTTAGTGGTTTATTGGTACAGTTGAAATGTGGAACAAGTTCAAAGTTATGAAACACCAGTTTGGATCAAAATTACTACTAAATCGTAATTTTTTTAAAGAGGTGTCCCAAGGAAATATACACATTTTTCATATATAAATGTAATATATATATATATATATATATATATATATATATATATATATGACGGTAAAAATTACCAGCACTATCACTATCATATATCTTTAAACAAAAGTGCGGGTAATTTTTTATATTCCCTTGTATATATATATATATATATATATATATAACCAAAGAAAATATTTATAACGTTCAAAATATTAATTTAAAGCAGTGCTCAATATAGAAATAGAGCAATGAATATTTACTATATTATATTATTATTAAGTTCTTTCAATGTCGAATCAAAATTTACACTTTTGTAGCAGACTGAAGTTTGGACATGTTCTAAAGTATATATATATATATATATATATATATATATATATACATATATATATATATATATATATATATATATATATATATATCACTTAGGCATTAATATCATGACTATGAAATATATTAAGAATAAAATTAAACATTGATATCAATCCTTTTATGTACAAGGTAATCAAAAAAGTTCTGTCCATTTTTTAAGGAAAAAAATAAGAAAACGCTTCACAGTATGTGTAGTTTATATTTAGTCTTCGAAGTAATCGCCATCGGCATCCAGCACCTTCTGATAGTTTTTCCAGCTGTTGAAGGCCCTTGTGGGGTGTTGACGCAAAGAAGTCTGTGAGTGCTTTGCGGGTGTCTGCTCCATTGGTGAAGGATTTCCCACGAAGATGATTATCCAGAGAGTGGAAGAGGTGGTAATCGGATGGTGCAAGGTTAGGTGAATAAGGTGAATGGCACAAAGTCTCCCACCCAAGTTGCTGTATGGTATCCCTGACCACTCGCCCGAAATGCAGCCTGGCATTGTCATGGAGGAAAAGTACACCTTTGCTATTCACCATTGCTGGCTCCTTCTGGCGCAATGCCTGTTGCACACCTTTCAATTGCTGCAAGTATAGGTCTCCAGTGACCGTTTGGCCCATTGGTAGCAGGTCATAACCACTTGACGACCTGTCAACCAGACACAGAGCATAATCTTGCGTGGGTGCATAGGCGGTCTTGCGGTGTGAGGGACAGCATCCTGAGAAGACAACCAATGTCTGGAACGCTTGGGAGTTTCGTACAGAACCCACTTTTCATCACTGGTAAGCACTCGATTGAATAAAGATGCGGTACGGTGGCGAGAAAGCAGTGATACACAGGCTGCCACTCGTTGTTCATTGTGGACCTCCAACAGCGTTTGCGGAACCCACTTGCTCAGTGTGTACGTCTTACCTAGGCGTGCAGGTGAAGTCTAACTGTTTCATCGGAAACAAAGCTCCCAACTTGAATTTTCGAAACCAATGCCTTGCAGTAGACTAATCCATAGCACTCTCCCCAAACGCTTGACATATGCAGCAACTTAATTCAGCTGCTGATAAGTTCACTTTCAAATCGTAAAGGAAACAGCCCCGAACCAGATCTGTAGACACTTCCATCCCTCTCACAGCTGTCCGGCTTATAACTGATGGCTGGGCACGGTGCGCGTGTTTGTTATAACGTCTGATGTACCTACCTACTTCCGGCTGTCCAAATTTGAAAACAATTGCTACACGTATTTCTTATATATTTCAACTTCATTCAATGACTAATCAAAAAACGGGCAGAACTATTTTGGCTACCTTGTAAAAAAAAATCAATACCAACTTTCCTCGCAGGTATAGACTAAAATGGCCAAAAATTAAAAGAGAGTGACGTGTGTATAAAATATGATGGCAACAATCAACGGAAAAGAGAAAAAGAGAGTGAAAAAGAGGAAGAGCAAGGATAAGGTGAAAAAAGTGTGGGGAAGGACGAATGATAGCGAAAACTCTACATGAGAGAACGCGAACGAATACACATCCGCATAGACGGGCAGCATTGCCACAAAGTCACAAACGCACACACGGACGCAAACATTACGGAAAACCAACAATTAGTGCATAATAAAGAAAAAATCGAACAACTTTAGTAGTAAATTGCTGATAACCCCCTGAAGAGTGGATAGACATGTTCACCTACAAAACTCCACAGTTTGGATTCTGAATGGAACATCAATCAGCTAGGGGGCAAGTTTTATATATATATATATATATATATATATATATATATATATATATATATATGACGCCATGCGCCGATGGGTTAGGGAGTAGAGACCCCGACTGACACCAAATCGATCGATTTTCCATTCCGGCCAGAAGCAAGTGGATATGTCTAGCCACACTGATGAGCTGTGATACAGCGAAACGGGCTTGTATGTGGATGACTAATATATATATATATATATATATATATATATATAAAGCAATCGGATGTCTAACCGCACTTACGAGCTGTGATACAGCGGAATAGATCTGTCTTCGGATGACTATATATAAATCAGTGGATTATTTTGTTAATATCGCTATAAATACCGTTCTTTAATATTGTAAAATCCAATTTGAAAAACATTGTGCTTATTCTTGCAGTTATTTCAGATCTATTTGGGTTTCTGAATGGAACATCAATCAGCTAAGGGACAAGTTTTTATTGATATATATATATAAAGCAATCAAATGTCTAACCGTACTGATGAGCTGTGATACAGCGGAATAGATCTGTCTGCGGATGACTAGACACACACACACACACACACACACACACACACACATATATATATATATATATATATATATATATATATATATATATATAAGTCATTTTATTAATATCGCTGGAAATACCGTTCTTTTATATTGTAAAGTCGAATTTGAAAAACTTTGAGCTTATTCTTGCAGTTATTTCAGATCAATGATTGAACCATGTCAACGGAAACAGGAATTTACAAATGTTGAGTTCCGGCCAATCGTGAAGTTCCGGTTTCTACAGAAGAAAACTCAGGAGGAAATCAATGATTGTAGGATGTAATAATTAAGTGGCAAGGTTCAGTCATACTCCCCTGAGAAAATATGGTGTTTAAACTTTGAAAGTAATGCCATGACCACCGATACAGGGCAGTCTTGGATGGCTACAACGGTATCAGCCCCTGTGATAACTGATTCTAACATGGAATGAATTCTAGATGAATCAATGTTGGAAGCCTTTATTTCTACTGGCCTGAATTATCGAGAAATCTTATTAGTAAAATGTGTGTCCTCTGGCAGAATTCGAAACTGTGTCTTCTAGGGGAAAACCGTCATTTAGTCCTAGGGGACACAGCTTCGAATCCTGCCAGATGACACATATTTTACTAAGATTTCTTAATTATTCATGCCAGTAAATGTAAATAAATATACTGTTTAATTATAACAAAAAACAGTGCCGCTACTTAAATACGAGTGTATATATATATATATATATATATATATATATATATATATATATATATATATAGATAGATAGATAGATAGATAGACTCTGGTAGACTTTCTAAACAGTAGTTACTCCGGCATTTACGCACCGCTCATTCGATAATGAATTGGAGCACGCGAGCTATTGGGCGTGTTTATACGCGCTAAAAACCCTGTCTTCTTCTACTGGACGCTCGTGGCCTAGGGGTAGAATCGCCGACTGATGCCAATTCAGTCGGGTTTCAATTCTGTCTTAGGAAGCGACCGGAGTCTAAGCCGTATTGATGAGCTGTAATACAGCGAAACAGATCTGTCTGCGGATCACTATAGTATATATATATATATATTCGCGTGAGTACAGAACGAGGAGAGAAAAGAAAAATTTATTTTCCCGTCCAAAACTAATTTAAAACAGTGCTCGATATATGATGTATAGATCTGTAAATATTTATTATAAATTATGTTTTAGAACATGTACATAATATTTTCTATATATGTCCTCTTCTCTACAATCATATGTTTCTTTCAATGTTGGGATACCAACATATCATCAGGAGGAAAGGGCAAGAGTTGGAATCATCCTCTGTTTATATTTGGTTCGTTGTTGTTGTGGGGTTGGTTGGGGTTATTGATAATGAAGGGAATGCGTCTTTCGTTTTGACCGTTAGACTTTTGAAGAACTTGGTGTGTAAGTGCGAAATTGTTGATTAATGGCCTTATCTGTTGGAATGTACGTTTTTATCGGTCGGGTATATCTTTTGGTTAGGATTTCTAAGAAAGCGGCGTGTGGAGTGCTTTGACTACTTGGTCAGTTTTGTGTGTTTGTGTGAGGTTTTTTTTGTGTGTGTGGTTTAGGAACTTATCCTGTTTGTTGACCTTAGGAATTTGTAGGACGGCTTTATGGTTGGCTAGCGTTTAATTAATTGATGTCTGTTATTAGCAGACCTATTTTATGTATTCACTTTGATCTTGTAGCTATGTTTTCACTTTGGGGTTCCTTAGATAGACGTGATAGGGGTGGGGTTATTATACATCGAACATTATTTTATGCCAACCATCACTCAATATCGAACCTGCGACCCCTATCTGTATATATGGCACACATTTTCGTAATAAAAATTTATCGTAAATAATCAGGTCGGTAGAAATAAATATATAATACTGTTTCATTAAAAACAGAATATCTACTTAAATACGAGTATCGATAAAAAATAATGTTCAAACAATTCATTTCAAATTGTCGGTTGCTTATAATCAAGTTTCGTTAAAATTCGTTGATTTCCGTAACATGTTTACAGTTGTTGACATTACGATACATTTCAGAGCAGATATGTTTGTTTACGATAGATCGAAAATTGTGTTATATAGGCTTGATAAAAACCTCGTTTAGACTGGAGGCTATTCGTGGTCGAGTGGTCTAAGACGTTACCAGATCAAATGGTAGCTTCCCCTATATAGATAGAGATTGCTGGTTCGAATCCTGCCGAATGGCACACAATTTCATAATAAAAATTTATTGTAAATAATCAGGCCGGTAGAAATAAATATATAATACTGTTTCATTAAAAATAGAATATCTACTTAAATACGAGTATCGATAAAAAATAATGTTCAAACAATTCATTTAAAATTGTCGGTTGCTTATAACCAAGTTTCGTTAAAATTCGTTGATTTCCGTAATATATATATATATATATCACATTGAGTGATGTTTGGTATAAAATAATGTTCGATGTATAATAACCGTGCTATAACTTATATTAATAATGAATATACATTTTTCTTTTGTTACCGATGAATCAAAATATTAATGTTTTTCTAATAATATATATTATCATTGTCACTTCAAAGGTTATAATGGAGGACATTTCATATTTGAAACAACATTTCAAAACAACATTCTCTATCATGGATCAAACCCTAAGTCTTCTTTGTAGAAAACATCATTGTTTGATATTTGTATTCTTTATTTGCACACACAAACGCTCTCTCTCTCTCTCTTACACACACACACACACAAACAGAGACACATACACAATATATATATATATATATATATATATATATATATATATAAGAGACAAGAGGAAAACTATATATTGGTTAAGACAACGCATATCGTCCACTGACGTACTCTACCAAAAAAAAAAAAAATGAATTTATTTTTACCTTTATAAAGTTCGTCAGTGGACGAAATGCTTTGGTTAAAACAAAATATAGTTTTCCTGTTGCCTTTTTGTAATCATACTGCTCGTCAGAATATTCCCTACTGAGAATATTTACACACACACACACACACACACACACACACACACACACACACACACACACACACACATTCAAATACATGTATTTGTGCAGCAAACTTTTTCTTTTTCAACGAAACATATATATATATATATATATATATATATATATATATATATATATATATATATATATATAATAGCACTTATTGAGCCAGACGATAATAGCCCCTAGTGTATGTTTGTCTGTCTCATTAGGTGCTATTAAGTTCGCTCTACCTTTGTATTGAGCACTTTCTGTTAGATGGTCACTCGTGTCAGTTTTTTCTTTGGGCTTCCTGCTGATTTCGGTCCAAAAAGTTTTGACAGACTTTCATGTCCTAAGCTCTTTCTTTTTTAAAAAAAAAACATTTTTTCTGCGTTCGAAAATTTTCGAGGAAGGTTTCAGAGACGAGTATAAATATAATCACGTTTATATATATATATATATATATATATATATATATTATGGGGTTAAATACAAATATCTATTTATGATAATCGGCCATGCCAAATTTTAAATTTCGGCTTGATTTGTTGGGTCTCTAGCATCTTTTGATGTAATATCTTTTTATCAAATATTAAAAAAAATTGTCTTCCCCTTCCGTTCATTCATTTTACGCATAACAGATATTCTTTTTCATAATCGTTTCACCGTTTTACAGTCCTGAAGAGAGGGGACGAAACCGGTCGATTGGTGCTTATATTTTAAAATTTGACATGGCCGATTATAATAAAACTTTTTTTGTCTTTAACGCCATGATTAAGTGTTGTACCATTATATATATATATATATATATATACAAAGACAGAAATTCTAAGCAAGAGCCAACAACGTACAACGGTTTCGCCCTGTTGTTGGCTCTTGCTTAGATTTTCTGTCTTTGCTCTACTTTCGTATTGAACGCCTTAGTGTTAGGGTTTTCGTCTTGGTTTTTTTTCTTTCTTACGAGTGCTTGCATTTTTGTTCATGTACTTCGTTTGTTTCTTTTTTTACTTCCCCTTCTTTTCCCTCCGAGTTCGTCCTCGTTTGGGTTGTTCAAGACGATTTAAATTATAGCTTAATTAATACTAGTTTCGGCAGTGTTAGTGCGGTTAATACTGGTATTGTTATTACTGTAGTTAATATTATCATATATATATATATATATATATATATATATATATATATATTTAGAAATGATCGGAAATAACTCATTTCCAATTGAAAATATTCGAAAGTTGTACAATATTTATTGAACGCTTTTTTATATTTTCGTTGTGGCTCAGTGGATATCGATTCGGAAAGAGAAAATGGGGAGCCGAGTTCGAATTCAAGTTGAATTCCTTGCATTCACTTACGCGAAAATACACTTGGGAAATATATTAATCCGTGTCTTCCTTCCAGCTATGGTGTAAATACTATAACAATTTCCGTTCTGTAGCTTTGGCTGGCAATCAGCCTACTACAGAAAGTAATAGCAACCTACTGCGGGCTAATCTTCTGCCCAGTCAGTCAAGTCTCTTTCGGGACATGATCGGCCAGGCGTGTTGGACGTATGACACTTAACTGACTGACTGTACTGGTCTAATTTTAATATTACTAAAACCTAATTAACCTTATATATAGTGATGATCATCCACGTATACTGTCTTAATATGTATAGGAAAGAATATTAATAAAAAGTTTTGAATTTAAAAATGTACATTTTTTTAACAGTATTTGTTTATTTTTATTATATTTTATATTTCAGACCGTCCTCGGTCCTTCATCAGAAACAAGTGATTTTTAAATTTGAATTAGAAACGTATTTCACGATAGCATCCGAATATTTTTTGTTTACATCACGTGGTGTGTTTGTTCACAACATGCAGCACGTCCGTAGAGAAAGTCTGTTTGTTTTAGATAAAAATTTCTTGGAATATCTGAAAATTTTTTTTTACCTATTGAAATATTTGTAAAGATTCAACACACCTAAGTCCCTATTTAACCCTAGCTTGTGTGTATTTAATTTTAAAATCCCGTTTCTAATTCAAATTTAAAAATCACTTGTTTCTGATGAAGGACCGAGGACGGTCTGAAATATAAAATATAATAAAAATAAACAAATACTGTTAAAAAAAAGTACATTTTTAAATTCAAAACTTTTTATTAATATTCTTAAACTCCTGTTTTATTAATATATCCTTAAACTCCTGCTCTATCATAAGCATATATGTGTGTGTTTATATGCGTGTGTCATTCTTATTGCTATAAGTGTAGTGTGTGTGTGTGTGTGTGTGTGTGTGTATAATTCTATACACCTAGTATTTTGGGTGCATGTTCTTTAGCAGATATTCCTATGTTTGTTTTTCAAAATGTAATCAATGTCTGTCAACCTAGAGATCAAAGGTCCTACTAAAGAGACCCCTCTCTTGTGACATGAAGTGAACCCATATTCCTATTTTTGTTTTCTGTTTATTAGCCTAATAAAGGCAGAATACCTTTCTACATGTGACTTCAGTTGTTTTCTATATACTTACATTTAATTCACAATTATAGTGTTTCCGTAAATGATTAAGTTAATATAATTTTTCTTTTATTGTAACATATAAGCACTTGCATTCCTGGTAATGACTAGTAATCGAGAAAGAGAGAGAAATCCTTTGAAACGCAGATATTAAGTTCGTTTAATCTGGAAAAGAAAAATCATCGCAAATATTGGATTCTCAATAAGGATCAAACTTACGAAATTAGAAATTGTCTGCGAAACATCTCATTGCTCCAGTGATGCGTGGTTAGATTATTTAAATATCTTAGCCTAAAATCTCTCAGTCTTGAAGAACCCTGAAAAGCTCTTCTTCTTCTTCTTCTTCTTCTATGTGCCCTGTCCCTTCAGGACGTAGGCGATCATGGCTCTCCACGTCTCCCTATCCCTTGTGGCTCTTAGTATGTTTGCTCCTGTTGCTCCTGGCAACCTCCGTTCCGTCATCCACCTGATCAGGTCCTGCAAATATGTTATCCGCTGCCTTCTTCTGTCTCTCCTTCCTTCTATCTGTCCAGTCACTATCAGGTTCTCCAGGCTCTCCTTCCTCATTGCATGTCCCAGGAACTTCAGTTGTCTCTTCCTGATGCTCAGCATCAATTTCCTTTTTGTTGCCATTCTTTCTAACACCTCATCGTTGCTTGTATGCTCAGTCCACGATATCCGTAGCATCCTTCTGTAGAACCACATTTCGGCCGCTTCCAGTTTTGTCCTCATTTTCGATGATATTGTCCAGCATTCACTGCCGTATTGAAGAACTTACATCACGTAGCAGTCTAGCATTCTTTTCTTTGTTTCTATTGAGATTTTCCTGTGTGTTAGTATTTTGCTCATCTTCTGGAACGCGTCCTTTGCCATGCCAATTCGTCTTCGGATATCCGTGTCGCACTTTCCATCTTCTGTTAGAACACTTCCTAGGTACTTAAATTCTTGTACTTGTTTGATTCTGTTATCCCCCACCTGTATTTGGCATTTTGGGTTGTATCTTTTGCTGATGACCATGCACTCAGTTTTCTTAAAGTTTATTTGTAGTCCCTTCTTGTCACTCTCCACCACACTCCCTAAATGAGTGAAATAGCCTGAAAGGTGAGATTAATAATTACATAATTTATGTTTATATCTTCATGTTTTTCAATCACAGCCATTTGGTGGTTATATGTTCCATCTCTTTTTGCGTGTTTAATCTGGCTTGTCGCTTTAAGAAGTTGTTTAATATTTCGCCTTCCTTTCTTTTTCTTTTTTCATTATGCTTATTTTTCTTCTGTACAACTAGAACACGGTTGTTAATAAAGTCAAAAGATCAAATGTTAAAGTCTCGTGTTTGCTATGTTTACGCGAGATCAAGTGAAACAGGAGCAGCCATGATAAAAAAAATTGCTAAACACATTGAAAATATACCGTCTAAAACGATTGTATCTTTTTTATTTTTTATTCTTTATTTTTTTTAGAAAATCAATATTTATAACTGAAATGCTGCAATATGAATTGATCTAAAATGTTTTGAATCTTAAAGAAATTGTCAGAAAACAAGACGCAGCGTGTGAAGGTAGATATTTACGATGCTGTAATAGAAAATCGAAAAGACGGGTTCAATTTCAAATCAAGTTCATCAGATTCACTTGCGCACAAATTACATTCCATCTCTTCGATTATCCCTAGCTATGGATTAAATAATAGAGCAAAATGAGTTATCTAACTTTAATTGTCTCTTAATGCAGTTTTTTTGTATTCGGCATTTTCGAAAAAGTTTTGCTAGTTCGACTCAAGCTTTCACCACACTAATAAAATATCTCTGGGTAGTGTGGTTATTCGGTTGTAAGAACTGCGCAGCTTGACTTTGATACGTCGAAGACTACGCAAGCGTTCATTATATTAATATAGGGAGACCCCACACAAAAAAAGAAACGGGAACTTTTTAACAATCCAATAGAATCAAGAGTGATGGAAGAAAAATATTTTATTCAAAGAAATTGAAACCTTAGAACATGCCATTTAAGCAATAATGATTGAATTTTCTTTTTTTAAAAGTTACGTCCTGTAGATGGCGTCCTCCTGTACGAATGCATTCTTGAAATCTGCTGTTGAGATTCCTCATTGACCGCTGCAACATCTACGCTGGGATACTGTGAATTTGATCCTGAATTCTCTGTTTTAACTCATGCTGTGTTCTTGGTTGAGTCGTGTACACGTTACTTTTGAGATAGCCCCACAAGAAAAAATCACAAACCAACAAATCTGGCAATCTAGGGGCCCATGGAACATTACCGAATCTTGAGATCACATGTTTACCGAACAATTCTTGCACAGCCTCCAATGATTTCCGTGCAGTGTGTGATGTCGCTCCATCCTGTTGAAATCAAGTTTCGTGAACGTGTGAAAAATTTATCAATTCAGGTGTCCCTCTGTAATGATTCGCAGTGACAGTAACTGAGATCCCCTGTTCATTTAAAAAAAATAAGTTCCGATAATCCCATGTAATGACCCGCACGTGGTCAGATTGAATTTTCTGCTAATTTATTCTACCATATTTGTTTTTATTCATTTAATTTTGGAACTAGATTCTACTAAATTTTTGGTTTAAAGGCCGTTTCGCCATCTAAAGTGTTCTGTTATACAACTAGTGTCACACGCCAATGAAATATTTTTTTGAAGTCCGTTACTCTTTGAATTCAGCCATTCTCCGATTACTGGACACTTGCTCTCTCTCTCTCTCTCTCTCTCTCTCTCTCTCTCTCTCTCTCTCTCTCTCTCTCTCTGCTTATTTACTGCTAGTCGACATAAACTGAAAAAATCAGAGCAAATTTGGTACGACTTTAGAAATTTTCTCAACTTTCAGTGTCCCGCACGTAGTAAGATTGAATTTTCTGCTAATTTATTCTACCATATTTGCTTTTATTCATTTAATTTTGGGACTAAATTATACTAAATTGTTGGTTTAAAGGCCGTTTCGACTTTTACTAAGTTGAAACTTAGTAAAAATATATATATATATATATATATATATATTATTTTCACGTCTGTTGAACAGGTGAAGAGGCTCATCCCTTGTTTCCTGTTTAGGATGTGGTTTCCGGTTTTTCTCTTTTCCAATTTTTTTCACTCTTTTTTTTTCATTTTATTTTATTTTTATCAATTGGAGCAGATAGACTAAACTATCGCCCGATTCACACTCCACCCACGTCTATTGAACAGGTGAAGTGGCTCATCCCTTGTTTCCTGTTTAGGATGTGGTTTCCGGTTTTTCTCTTTTCCAATCAGGAGATATTAAAATGAATGAAATTTGACCGTTTTCTTTGAAAACTGTTTATTTCGTGTGTTAGTCTATTTTAGAATTTCTTCATGGGGAGTGCAAAATCATGAGATGTTAAAATGAAGGAAATTCAACCGTTTACTTTGAAATTTTTGTTATGTATGTTAGTCTGTTTTAGTATAATTTCCATAAGTAAAGGTGAGATTCGGAAAAATCATTTTAATATCTCGTGAATTTGCACTACACATGAAGAAATTCTAAAAACTAAAATATTCTGTTAATCTTTTGAAACGATTTGTGAGCGTCTTTGTGGTTGCCAACACTGTTTGTTTATAGATACGTAATTTAGAATAAAGCTCATTTCGTCTTTTTGCCTTGATAAAGTCCATCACAGGACGAAACGCGTAGGCGATTGAAAATACGGTTTTCCTCTTGTCTTTATTTTATTTAACCACACACACACACACACACACACACACACACACACACACACACACACACACACACACACATATATATATATATATATATATATATATATATATTGTAAGAAGTTATGGAACATGTAGGTTTTAAACCCACTGTTCATGCATTAACCAAAAAATACATCATTCACATAAAATAATCCCCTCCAAAAATGTAATTAATACCCATGTTTAATCCTCAAAATAAAAAAAACCCAACATCGTATAAATAAAAGAAAATAAACTCACACGATATTAATAGCAACTTTATTCCATCCACTCATAGATAGTAGGAGTAAAATCAGAAGTATCTACCCATTTTTAAAAAACTTACATCCCAATTTAAGAATTACCCAGACAAAACTAAAAAGTGACCTGTCCAAAGCTAAGCTACTCCGCACCACTCTCCTAACACAAGGCTGTATCACAAGGCTACAAACTGCCGGCTAAATCGTACTAACCTCCCACCACATTCACTTACATATCATATTACCAAAAATAAATCGTTTTTACCATTCATTTTTCATTTCAACTTATCACCAGATGAGGAGTAAATGTAGCTCCGAAACGCGAAAAATTTTTATGTAGTGATACTATGCTTTTATAAACCACTGTAACAACCATTACAATATATATATATGCATGCTTCATTAAAGACGATTGAGAAGGAACTGTATTAAGCTTTTTTATTCCATTTTTGTTGCATTCATACAAGTGTTTTCTTTTCTGAACATAATGGGGCAAAAACTGTCGAAATATTCTACAAGATGCCCAGTAAACCGTTAAAAACTGGTGACGACTGATGTGATTGAAGAATGCAGTTAGAATTTTTGCACATTTAATGAATTCCCACTTTCGATAATCTTTGAAAAGTACGATAAAAATCAGTGAGACGTTCAGCAATACGAATATAGTAGGCCGAAGGAAGAATGTTGTCTGCACATAACATTTTGCAGACGAAGTCTCGAATCTGTCAACCAGAATTAAAGACAGACAAGAAGTGATTTTGCAGAGAAAGTTGGGACCCAGTTCGGATAGAAGAGCCAGTCCCAAATACGGAACCGAAGACGTCTTACCGCCGTTGCCAGCTGTACTCACCACACTCAAAGACAATCCTTTGGCAGTTTCCGTAAAGCTCCGGTGTGAAACAAAAACAAAAGACATTTTGAATCGCCACAAACGTAAAACTTCGATTGGAGAAGTGAAGTGATATCGCCAACTAGAGACTTGGATTAATGATAAGAAGAAAAACGCTTCGCAAATTACTACTTAGAGAAATTGATCAAAACTTCCGTTCAGTTGCTATCTTGATAGGAAAAGGGTTTGGGAAGAAGACGATTGGTGATTGTTTTACTCTATTTTCTTTTTGTATATAAAGACATTTCTAGAACTGATTCAGGCGTCATTCTAATTATTTTGATACAATTTCGTTTGCCCAATTGTGCTCGCGCATTCAGCTTGGTATGACTTATTGGAGAGACATCTAGCGAGAATTCCAGGGAACTTCCATAAGATCAAAGTTCACAAAGTGGGCAAGGGATATCAGCGTTGGAAGAATCAATTTGAAGACCAGCTACTAAATCGACACCGTCAACGACCAGCCGCGGGAGGCGTCACACACACACACACACACACACACACACACACACACACACACACATATATATATATATATATATATATATATATAATAACAATAGTAATAGTAACAAAAATAATAATGCTAATACTAATAATTGTTATACTGTATTTTAGTTCGTCTCGAAAAACCCACCGAGAGAAAACTCAGAGGGGAAAAAAGGGGAAGTAAAAAAAGAAACAAACGAAGTACATGAGCATACGTCAAATACTCGCAGGAAAGAAAAGAAAACCCGAGACGAAAACCCTAACACTAAAGCTCTCAATACAACAGTAGAGCAAGAAAGAAAGAATAAATCTAAGTAAGAGCCAACAAACGAGCCGTAAAGTGAAACCTAGGTAGGTTTGTTGGCTCTTATATATATATATATATATATATATATATATCAGCAATCGGAGTCTAACCGTACTGATGAGCTGTGATACAGCGAAAACAGATCTGTCTGCAGATGACTATATATATATATATATATATATATATATATATATATATAAACCCTCTACATATATTGGTTTTACTGCAACCACGCTCTCCCGTAGACTTAGCTGTCACATTTCTGATCAGAGTTCAATTAAACGACATTTCTTAGAAAAATATAGCTATGTAGGTAATATTACATATTTTAGTCAATAACACAATGATACTTACTCATACACACAGTAAAAAAAACTTCAAATATTTAAGGCCAACTACATTAAACAACCCACACTTGATAAAATCACATTTCAATTTGGTCAAAACACTTTACATTGCATTTAAACATATGGTTCTATTAACGTTTCGGTCTCTTACGCAATGTGACATCATAGAAATTTACGAACTTCGTCTGCTATTCGGTGAGTGTTATCGTTGCTTAGCAAGGTTCAATATCAACAGAAGATACAATCATCTTCGATGATGGATGTCTTTATATTAACGTTCCTGTAACCTCTATGAAGATGGCTCATGTGAGCCGAAAGCTTAGAACCAACATAATAAAAAATATCCTAATGTTGGACAATTTTTGCCTTTATTTTTACCTGAAATCAAAGCCAAAATACGATGTTTAGAACGGCTCATGACTAAACATAATATATATTCATTGCATCTTTGTATCTTTTATTTAACAATATATGTTTAGAAAATTATCTGCTGCTTCGAGACACTATATATATATATATATACTGTCGAAACAAAATGTACAATTTTGTAGTACTTTGTCGTTTTTCAGATGTTCTAACGTAATAATGATAATATATATATATTATCAATTATTTGATTACTTAGCATTTGGTCATAATCAAATTAGACCAGTACACAGTTGTATTTCAAAGTGTTCACTACAATTATATTGTAGAACTGTTAAGTAATTTTCTTTTGTAAACGAGTTATATTACGCTTCCCAGGTTTCTACCATCTGGTGTCTTAAGGCTTATTTACAATAACTGATTTTGCCGTTTTTTAGAAAGCTCACGTACCGGGTTTTTTTTTATAGTGAAAACAGCTAAGTCTTATAAATGTAGCAAAATATGTAGACTGTGTCAGGAAGAAAAGTTAGCTTTATGTTATTCTCAAAAAAGATGAGTTACTGAATGAAAGAACAGAAATTATGACTAAGTGTAAACATACCAAAAATACCTTTTAGAATCATAGAATCAGGAATGAAAACGTTATAACTTTTTTTAATTTTGAAAATTGCGAGTTCATACAAAATTCCCGTTATGTGAGCGTTCTTAAAAAAAACGGTAAAATCAGTTATTGTAAATCGCCTGAAGACACCATGTCATACCATTTCGATTAGTTTTTTGAAATTATATTGAACAGTATATCGAACAAGGAAGGCATTATAACACGAATATATATTCGTGTGATCGTATCTTTTATGTTCGACACCTCTACTAACACACTTCAATGCCTATAATCGACGGGAGAGGTCATAGTTATTATACTTACCCCCCTACACCATAGTAGCAGCAGTTCCCAGACCAATCCCTCATGCCACTATACACTCAATTGAACAAAAAACCCACTACCACCATTCCTTCTCGGACTACAGCCATGTGCGACACAAAAAATGGACCTGTCTAATTTTCTCTGTATAACTCCACTCTGTTAATAATAATTTAAATGTTCTATGTTCACTGAACATTAAATGTTCATCCTTTGATAATGGCTTATGTAAACCGAAAGCTCAGACCTATTAAAAAATCAACAATTATTGCGATTTCTTGTGGCCTTTCCATGACAACACTATCAAGCTAATCAGATCATACGAACGAATCTTACACAAAATAAATAGACAGAACTTGTCTATATTATTCAATGAAACCTGTATTAATGAAAAAATGCTGCCAAAATACACAAAATATATATATTTATAGATGTTCGTGTGATGGTATCTTTTATGTTCGATATATATATATATATATATATATATATATATATATATATATATATATATATATATATTCGTGTTATAATGTCTTTCTTGTTTGATTAGTTTTAGAAGGTGTAAATGAATAGTATATCGATTGTCTTAATTCTTAATATCTCGAGCTTTCGACCGGGTCAGATGACAAGCAAAGAAGAAAAAAAAATCTCCGTGATAATTGACTAAGTTTAATTAAATCTGACACAAAGTCAATATTTTAGAGCATCAATTAAAAATGGAAGTCACTATATCAGCGAAATTATATGAAAACAAA
Organism: Ascarosepion bandense; assembly: GCA_037127315.1. Taxonomy (NCBI): domain Eukaryota; kingdom Metazoa; phylum Mollusca; class Cephalopoda; order Sepiida; family Sepiidae; genus Ascarosepion; species Ascarosepion bandense. The sequence goes on from JBBBDQ010000258.1 coordinate 2,412,488, forward strand.
ATAATCCTCGGGCTAAAATAGCCGTTCATCTGTCAAATTAAACCTTGTAATCTTGCCCCTATTGTGGGTCGACTTGGCTATCTTAAGGAATCGATTTGACAAAAATACTTCCTAATGAAACCTCTAGTAAGGCGCCTGGTGTTATATCTAACGCTTAGCTTTATGTGGTAAAATGACAAGTAATATTTTCAGGAAGAATCGAACTCATTAGAAGAAATGCATTTTAAGGTTGGTTGATACCTTCTTTGCAAGAAAGATATACGTATATAGATGAAATGCCTCAAATCAGTACATCAATAGAGAGTCTGAGTGCTTCGACGTGATCTAGTGAGTTCGATCCTCACTGGGAGATTCATATTTTTGGCCTTGTACCATATGCAAGTTTTTTAAATAATTTCACCCCAAGCAAGGCATTCCACTACCACTATTGGGGCTACATAAAGGAATGTAAATAGGAAGAGTGGTTAGATATAGGAAATGTCAGAAGGGGGGTGTTAGATAGTTGGGTGGGCGAGAAGAGTGTTTGAAAGATTGGAAGTTAGTGTGTTTGAAAGAATGGAAGTTAGTTTGTTAGAAGGTGTCTATTGACCTTACATTTAAACTCCTGGAGATTGTTGCCGTCGGGGAAGTAGTCATGTGGAAAAGAATTCCACAGTCGGGAAGTGAGAGAAAAGAAACTGTTGGAGTAGAAGTTGCGGTTGCATTTTATCGGTTTCACTGTAAAAGGGTGGGATCTAGTTGCTAATCTAGTATCTCGTGCAAATTCGAACCTTGGGGTCACCAGTGATCTAAGTTCATCGGAGCAGAAGCCGTGAAAGTATTTATAGAAGAGACACAGGGAAGCCACGTCGCGCCGGTGAGAGAGAATACTTCTAGGTTGTGTAATGGTGAGCAACCTTCTCTCGTTGGATCACTTACGACTGAGTCGTGTGTTCAATCCTCATTGGTATCTCTATACTTTCGTGCTGCATCTAAGCTAAGCGGCAATTAAAACGTGATGTAATAGTTAGCATGCTTGTCATGCTAGACCATTAAAGAGTTTGATTCTCACTGAGAGCTCCATATTTTGGCCTTGTGCCTCATCTGAAATGAGAAGTATTTGGATCTGATGTAATTGTTAGCAAGCTTGTTTTGATTTATTAATTACGACTGAGTTGTAAATTCGATTCTCACCGGTAGCTCCATACATACGACCTTGTACCACATCTAAACTAAGAGACATTTTGATCTGATGTAATGGTTATCAAGCTTCTCTAACAAGATGAGTCACTATTGAGTAGTGAGTCACTTCGAATTTTTGGCAAACTTGTCTCGCTACATCAATTACGATTGAGTAGTGAGGTTGATCCTAAGTGAATGTCCCATACTTTCGGCTTTACGCTCCTTCTAAGTTTCTTCTTCTTCAATGTGCCTTTATCCTTTATTATGGCTTTCCACGTCTTCCTATCCCCGGTGGCTCTTAGCACGTTTTCTCCTGTTATAACACATAACCCCCGGTTCTGTTATCGACCTGCTCAGGCTTTTCAAATATGTTATCCGCTGCTTTCCTCTGTCTCTTTTCCCCTCTACCTGGCCTGTTAGTATCAGGTTCTCCAAACTCTTCTTCCTCGTAGCATCTCCCAGGAAGTTTAGCTGTCTCTTTCTGATGCTCAGTGTTAATTTTCCTCTCGTTTTTTGAAAATCATCATAGATAGATGCACCGATCAACCGACAGATAGTGGTATTAAAACAGATTTTTTTTTTTAGCTGATTGGTTAAGAGACGCTAACAGACGTTGTCGATACGAATACTGAGCTGCAAGAGAATAAATGGAAATATTTGTTTTTAATGCAAGTTTTGTGAGGTTAACTTCATTCATCTGCGATAAGTGACTTTATTACGAGAGCGAAGTTAATTTGGAAATTGAACGAGTTTTTTTTTTCGACGCCTATCTAATCTTCTTTACAAGGTGTGGACAGTGTTTTCTCTCTAAAATCTTCTCTCTCATTCTTTCTCTCACTCTCATTCTCTTTCAATTTACAATATATATATATATATATATATATATATATATATATATTATATGTAAATTGAAATTGAGATATATATATATATATATATATATATATTATATTATATGTAAATTGAAAGAGAATATATATATATATATATATTATATTATATGTAAATTGAAAGAGTATATATATATATATATATATATATATATATATTATATGTAAATTGAAAGGGAATATATATATATATATATATAATCCTTATTATTGTTAAATAATAAATAATAAAATATTTTGTGTTGATACGTATCTAATCTATGAGTTTCAAGCCGTTATGTAATCTTCAGGTGGAAACTAATTACTAATAAGAACACATTTCAATTCAAATCAAAATGTGGCCTAATTCAATTGAATTCAAACGTGTCGTAATTAATGATTAATTTTCACCTGAATATTACTATAACGGCATAAAACTCCGCCTTGTGGATTAAGTATACAGCAGCACAATCACTTTTATTTCTTATTATCTAATCATATAATGAGCGCTGTTTTTGACATTGAGCACACGCGTTGTTTGTTTTTGTTAGCTTTAAAACAGTTGTTGTTTATTGGCATTAAATATATTTGCATATTAATAAAGACAAGAATAAAATTTATCGTAGGCGAGGAGTTTTCAAAATTTTTAAATTTAAGTACTGCTTATAAATATTCATAGGGAAGTGGAAATAAATTTGAGGACACGAATTAAACGTAATTTACATGCAATAAATAAAAGAAAGTAAGTAGTGTTGCTCTTGGATTTATCCTGAGTGCTGGTGCAAACAAAAAGTGCCCGATGCATAATAACAGATCTGTGGTTTATATTAATAATAATCAGTAGTTGATTGAATACTGATTAGTTTTCAACCAGCGCCTGACGATTGTATCGTGCACAAAAGATACGTTATTGTTGCAATTATTATTATTATTATTATTATTATTATTATTATTATTATTATTATTATTATTATCTTGCCCACTTCCTGACAGCCCGTATAACCTGTCACTCTTTCTCATAAGTTTCCTCCTATGTAACCCTCTGCAAAACAGTGGCAGTAAAAATGCCTTGCTTGGGGCAATATGATTATAAAAAAAAAAGTATATATATATTTGTACCATGAATAAGTTCTCGCTGTTTTCCAAAAGATGGCGTTCCCAGAACTGTGTGTGTGTTCTTTCAGATGGTAACGTTTCTATAAAAATGTACTATGAGCAAGACTGAAGTTCAGTGTATGTTATTTTACCAAAGTGTAAATAACTTTCTTTTTCACGGCGTTAAACATGTATGATTTGTGTTAAAGAAGTGCATTGACGGGGAATTTTACTGCACTACTTTATTCAAAAGAAATTTCTAACGGAAGCGCATAGAATTCTTGTTGAGATTTACAGCGATTATGCTCTGTCACTCTTTTTCTTATTCTCACTCTCTTGCAGCATGCAGAGATTGGTTTAGACGCTTAAACCATAACGATGTTTTTTGCTGTAGATAAAGAATGCCGTGGCGTACCGAAAAAGTTCGAAGACGAAGAATTAGAGGCATTACTTCATAAAGATTCAAGCTGAACTTGTTTCGAAACGTTAGAAAGCATCAGGAATTATCCAAAACAAGAATATTAGGTGCCATAGGAGTTGAAGCCTAGAGACGTCGAACGGCGTCTTGTCACGTGCTAAATGGTTTTTGCATCGTATCATGACCGGTGATGAAAAGTGAATGCACTACGATAATCCTAAGAGTAGAAAATTGTTGGGTAAGCCCTGCCATGCATCAACATCGATGGCAAACATGAAACATCTATAGTCCAAAGCTCTTGCTCTGCATTTGGTGAGATCAGATGGGTCTATTTTATTATGAGCTGCTCAAACCGACCGAAACCATCATGGAAGATTTCTATCGACTAAAATTGATACGTTTGAGCCGAGCATTGAAAAAAAATGATTGTTACACGAGCAGAAAAACGACAAACTGATGTTGCAGCATAACAACGCTCGGTCACATGTTGCAAAACGGGTAAAAACCTACTTGGAAACGCTTACATGGAAAGTGCCCTATCCCACCCTCTGCATTCACTAAACATTGCTCCGTACGATTATTACTTGTACCGATCGATGGTACTTGACGTGGCTGAGCACCACTTCCATACTTATGAAGATGCTAAAAAATGGATCGACTCGTAGTTAGCCTCAACAGACGTGTGGTTTTTCTGACACTGAATTCAGATGCTGCCAAAAAGATAGGAAAAAAGTAGTGGCTAGCGATGGACAATACTTTCAAATACATGTTTCTCATTAATTTTTCTAAATAAAACATTTTTCATGAAAAATCAGCGAGAACTTACGCAATCAGCTGAATTCTGAATGAAATATTTAAAGCACTACATTATACATGTCTTGGTACTGAGCAGTTTTAATACAACTGTGTTTAGACTAATTTAATTCTGATTTATAACTGCTAATAATTATATATATATATATATATAGTCATCCGCAGACTGATCTGTTTCGCTGTATCACAGCTCATCAGTACGGTTAGACATCCGATTGCTTTTTACCCAGGATTGAAACCCGACCGAATTGGCGTCAGTCAGTGATTCTACCTCTGAGCTATGGGCGCTCGGTAGAAGGAGGCAGTCTTTTTAGCGTGTATATTATCATTATACACGCCCAATAGCCAGAGTGCTCTAATTCATTCCTGAATGAGCGATGCGTATATGCTAGAGTAGCTACTGTTTTTCAAAGTCTACCATTCTTCCAAAGTGCTCAATCAATATATATATAAAGAGAGAGAGACACAGAGAGAGAGAGAACGGATAGGTGGCAAAAATTATCTGTAAGAAATAGTTTAAAATAATATAAGATCTCAAATTTAAAAAATGAATGATATAATATTAATTTAAAAATGTATGAAATTCATTTAAAATAATATAATTCACTTTCCAAATGGCGAAACTTTTCTTTTTTATATGTAAATTACATATACATACATTTATACATGCATACATTCATGCATATAACTAAATTTACATAATAAAATTCAAGATAATCATTTATATGATGCATATAATATCCCTAATTTGGCAATACGATAGCACTAATTCTTTACAATGTTTTTTCTCCCTGATTCGCAATGCATTTATTTCTGCAGTTAAATCCTACACATTTCAGTGCGAGAAGAACTTTATTCTCGAGGCAAACAGAAATAACATTTTAATACAACCGAAAATACTTCAAGTTCTGCCTATTTCCACATAATGGCTAAATCATTTCAATAAGATTTGTGCTAATATCTGAGAATTTCTTCCGGGTTTTCTCTACAGAGCGTACATATTTCGATCGAAAAATTTTCACATTATTTCAGCCAAGATTTTGCAAAATATTAATAAAATTATATATAGATATAAACTTCGTAACTTCGAAGTCGGAATGAATCTGTTGAGTTAAAGAGACAAACTCTTTGTGCTTATCAACACTCTATCTCCACCCTCATATCGATCACCTGCTTGCCAAAAACACATTTTATCTGTAAGACCACTGAAAAAACAGATTACTTGGCTTTAAAAATTATCACAATTAAACACACACACACACACACACATATATATATATATATATATAGTATTTATTTTTAAGATGAGTAATTTTCAAACATCTTGGAATTATTTCGAATTTTTGTTCTCATCTTGGTTAATATAGGTGCTATAATAGACGCAACGTTTCGATTAAGTACCCTCTGGTCATCATCAGGTGTCCGTAGATTGGCTGATGTGGATTATTTCTTTGATTATTGCGAAATATCCTGTGAAATCAATTATTGTTCTTTCATTTTGGATTTGATTCGTCACTACTAAGTCCAAGGATAGAACTCACCACTAGATGATACTAACACATGTATACCAACTACTATATTCACTACATTACCGTCTCGAATGACTTTAGGGATGTATTTTTGAAAATCAATTAGTTTTCTTTCACGTAGGAGACTTTTATATTCAGTGTCAGATGGATTTTGACAATTGGTTTATGTTAGTGGGTTCGTGCCACTTTTTATATATTGTGTTGATTTCACAGAATATTTCGCAATAATCAACGAGATGATCCACATTAGCCAATCTACCGACACCTGATGATGACCAAAGGGTACTTGGTCGAAACGTTGTGTCTTTTATAGCACCTATAACAACCAAGATGAGAACAAATTTTTGAAATAATTTTAAGATTATTGAAAATTACTCATCCTAGAAATGTGTGTGTGTGTGTGTGTGTGTGTGTGTGTGTGTGTGTGTGTGTGTGTGTGTGTCTAATTGTGATCATTTTTAGAGCCAAGTGAACTGTTTTTTCAGTGGTTTTACAGATAAAATGCGTTTTTGGCAAGCAGGCCTTATCGTAAAGTGCTCTATGTATGTTTTCCAGATGAGCAGGAGCAAAAATAATTCACGGATTTCTTTAGAAAAGAAAAACAGAATGTTGTCAAAATCCACGATTTTTTTTCCTAAAATTTTCCAAGCCATCCTTTTTCACTACATGTCCCAGGAACTTCAGCTGTCTTTTTCTGATGTTAAGTATTAGTTTCGTTTTCATACTCTCCCAAATATCATCGTTTGCTCACATTTCACAGAAGAAGAAAAGTGCAACACTAAGATCCGAAGGCTAAGTAGCGGAAATGTGGATTTACAGAAGGATGCTGCGGATATCATGGACCGAACATTTGACCAATGATGAGGTTTTGGAAAGAATGGCATTTAAAAGAAAACTAATAGTGTGCATCAGGAAGAGACAACTGAAGTTCTTGGGACATGCAATGAGGAAGGAGGGCTTGGAGAACCTGATACTTACAGGCCAGATAGAGGGGAAAAGAGACAGCGGAAGGCAGCGGATAATTTATTTGAAGGGCCTGATCAGGTGGATGGCGGAACGGGGGTTGCGTGGAGTAACAGGAGAAAACATATTAAGAGCAACCAGAAGAAGAAAATAACCCCTGGATGTACGGCCGACGAACCACGTCTGTATCAGCCATCAAGAGAAGACCATGACATCCACTCACAACACCAAGGTCTAACTACTGCAGTCCTTGACCATGTTGTTTGGGATGGGATTGTCGATGGATTTCTGACCAACCATCGGTTGATGGAAGGGTGATGATGACAGAGTTGGAAACTCAGACTTATGGCATCAGCATAAGATTTTTAATCAATAATACAGAAACAACCCAGGCTTTGAACTGTTGTCACTTCTTTTACTTATCCTACTTTAAGTTAAAAAAAAAATCTACCCCAGAGTATATTCTGATGATTTGTGAATATCTATATCGATGATACAACAATACATGGGTGCACCTCCAAAACTCGTGATGACCAGAGATTAGCAGTTGATCTCTCATTCGATCTAGTTCTAACATCTTAGTGGGGGTAAAGCTAGCTGGTCATATTCGATGCTTCTAAAATCGAACTACTGACATTCCATTATCTTTGGTCAGATTCCGAACTACCACCAGAGTCATGATGAATGTTCTCTCTTGAGCTACTTCTTCTTTTATGTGCCATGTCCTTTCAGAACGTAGGCGATTATGGCTTTCCACATGTCCCTGTCCCTGGTGGCTCTTAGGATGCTTTCTCCTGTTGCACCATGTAACTCTCATTCCGTCCTTCACCTGATCAAGTCATTCAAATATGTTATCTGCTGCTTTCATCTGTCTCTTTTCCCCTCTGTCTGGTTTGTGAGTAACAGGTTCGTCAAGCCCTCCTTCCTCATTGCATGTCCCAGGAACTTTAGTTGTCTCTTCTTGATGCTCAGATTCAATTTCCTTTTCGTTTCCATCCTTTCCAAAACCTCGTCATTGCTCACATGCTCGGTATATGATATCCGCAGCATCCACATTTCAGCTGCTTCAAGTTTTTCCTTCATCTTTGAAGATATTGTCCAACATTAAATGCCATATAGAAGAACCGACATCAAATAGCAATCCAGTACTCTCCTCTTTGTTTCTAGCGAAATTGTCCTGTTTCTTAATACTTTACTCAACTTCTGGAATGCTTCTTTCGCCATGCCAATTCTCCTTCGGGTCTCAGTGTCGCACTTTCTGTCTTCTTTTAGAACACTTCCTAGGTACTTTAATTTCCGTACCTGTTTGATTTTAGAGTCCCTCACCTGTAATTGGCATTTTGCTGATGACTTTGCATTTCTTGTCACTCTCTTCGGCTACCTTCTGTAGGAGGTCTTGTAGTTTCTTTTCTGTGTCGGCTATCAACACTGTATCATTTGCGTACCTTATATTATTTAAATTGTGGCCTCTGATGACGAATCCTGGCATAACTTCTAGGGTTCTCAAAATTTGGGCCTTAAACTCAAACCAAAAAAGTGAAACTCCTATATACGATGCACCGCTGAAGATGCAGGAAATATGGTAAGTTCCATTTTACCGCTAGAGGAACTCTCTGGATTTCTGTAACTATCCTTTACATTTACAAAAGTCCTATCTTTTTTTTTTTTTTTATAATCGTTTCACCCAGAGCAAGGCATTTCCCTGCCACTATTGCGCAGGGGGTTACATAGAGGGAAAAGTGGTGAGAAAGGATGGTTAGATTTGAACAGGAGTTGCCCAGACCTCACTTTCCATTGACTTTATTTTCCACCCTGTATCCTGTCTTCTACTGGAAGAATATTGCAAGTCTCAAACTGCTCCATCGTTATTTCCATGAAAAATGCATGAATGAACTTCATTCCTTGATTCAGCCACTTCTACCCTTCCAGTTTAGGACTCGCTATGCGACTCACGTTGTAACAAACCGATCCCATTTTCTCTGTATTTCATTAGTGAGCACTAAGTTCCCCCCAGCAGCTTCTTCCCGCGTACCACTGAACCTCGAAAGCAAATCCCAAGATGCTGTTTCCCCGATTACTACAATATTAACTTGTTAAGGTCTATGGTCAACCTTTATCTTCCCCACATATTCGCATAAACTTTGCCTCTAACTATGTAAAACCTACCTCGAGTGGCTCTCGAACTTTGTGCAGAGTGTATCTCACTGTCAAAATAATAATAATCAGAAGTTGAGTAAAGTATTAAGAAACAGGACAATTTTGCTAGAAAGAGAGTACTGGATTGCTACGTGCTGTCCGTCCTTCACTATGGCAGTGAATGCTGGACAATACCATCAAAGATGAAAGAAAAACTTGAAGCAACTGAAATGTGGTTTTACAGAAGGATGCTGTGAATATCATGGATCGAGCATGTGAGCAATGATGAGGTCTTGGAAATGATGGCAACAAAAAGAAAATTAATACTGAGCACCAGGAAGAGGCAGCTGAAGTTCCTGGGACACGCAATGAGGAAAGAGGGCTTGGAGAATATGATACTATCAGGCCAGATAGAGGGAAAAAGAGACAGGGGAAAGCAACGGATAACATATTTGCAGGACCTAATCAGGTGGATGACGGAACGAGGATTGCATAGTGTAACAGGAGAGGGCGTGCTCAGAGCCACCAGGAATAGGGAAACGTGGAAGTCCATGATCGCCTACGTCCTGAAGGGACAAGGCACATAGAAGAAGAAGAAGAAAATCTTAGAGAGTTTTATTTTCATCTTACTCTTTTTTAAAACGTTCTTGGTTTTGGAGCCTTATCTTCGATTGCAAAAATGTTATAAATTTTCTCCGTTATAACTTTGCCAAGATATTAATAATAAATTTCATGGCAGTGATTACTACCACTAACAATCCGTTTACATTCGCGGGATATACAGAAAAAATCACTTTCATAAATCCGATGAGATTATTCAGTTGGCTTTTCACAACTGTGCCTACATTTATCAAATGCGTCAGATTTACGTAAAGAGTTATTAAATTTCATGAATTAACCTGCTTGTTTTCTTAGATGGTTACGTTTTTCCCACGGTTAGCATTTCAGGACAAACAGAAGCCAGGTTTTCAATTTTTTTTTCTTCTTTTCTCTACAGTATTTTCTTCATGACGTGAGTGATCATGGTTCTTCAAAACTTTCTATCATTAATTACTCTACCAGATGTTTGTCCTGTTAAGATTGAATAATTGTTGCCACATCTAGACTGGTTCTTCTATGTATTTAAAGATTCTTGATAAAATATAAAGACGAGCCTACAACATTATCCATTATGACTTGGCATCTCGACTTCAGTCATTTTGTCACCGTCATAATGTAGATTCCCTGTGCGTTTTCTATAGATATTTGCATAGTAATTCTAGTTTTCTTCTTTGGTACATAGACTTTATGAATTTGAGCGCAGTATTAAGATGGCGGAAAGGTTATTTACAGTTAAAATGGCTGCATGTAACCATAAAATGCTAACAGTTCATTCTATCGCTCTTCTCGTTTGTGGAACTCTCTTCCGGTTTCTTGTTTCCGGTCAATTTTCACATTCAAAACTTGAATTTCTTAATTCCTGTTCTTTTAGTAGTTGTCTATATTCCTGAGATGAAGTAGTATTTACAGTATTAACATTATTCAGACTATTTTCCTCATCTTTGTTGACATTTGTACGACATTTTGGCCGTTATACACTCCGGCCTTCTTCATGTGCTAAGTATTTTGTAATGAACCCTTTACAGGCTACAGTTGTGGTGAACAAGTAACTTACAAGGTCAGCGGGAGATAACTCATGACTATCAGAAGTGGCTCGATGCAAGGGATGGAGATCATATAGTGTTCTTTTATTGTTCTCTTTCCTAAATAATGTAAGCTTTTCTCATATTCTCTCAAAATCAGTAACCTTTTGAGTTTTAGTGGCTTTATTGCCTTGCTTTGGATGAAATCATTAAAGAAATGTTACTATTCCTCCAAACCTCTGTTCTAACCTTCTTTTACACAAGCTCGTTAGGCAAGCCAATCACTGTTTTCCCCTGACGCTTTTCCTTCATTATGTCAATGAGTGTCAAATTCTCGAATCCTTCTTTCCTCATTATAAGTACCAAAGATTTTGAGGTTTCTTTTTTCGATCCAAAGCATACAAGTTCATTTTGTTCCAATTTTCCTTAAAATGTCTTCGCTGCTCACATATTTCGAGCATCCTATTTTTAAAATTCTTCGTTAGATTCAGATCCCTAATGCTTTTTCGTGTGAGAGAATACTATCCAGTATTCAGTGCCATATCATCATCATCATCATCATCATCATCATCATTTATCCATCACACCCAGATGGTGCATATGGCAGCAACTTTTGTTGCCCAGTGATGCATAGAGCAGCAACTTTTTGTTGCTGTTTCTGTAACAAACATTTTTTGACTAAGCAGAGTTGTTAGCCCTGCACACAACCCCCAAACCTGGAGAACCGGTGGACCATTCTTGGTTCTTACGTTTGCAGCACCTGGTATTCCCAAATGGTCACCCATTTATAAATTATTTTAAGTTTAAACATATGCTGGTATCTAAGATTTTTGTGTGTATGTGTGTGTAAATATTGAATTAGCGATTTTTTGAGAATAACAAAATTTTTTTTTTTCATATATAAGTTTTACTATTTGCCCCTAAAGCTTGAGTGAGAAGATCGATTCATAGGTTTCCCAAGGGTATTTGCAAGTAAGTGAACATAACAAGTCCGACTGGAATTCGAACTCTGCGCTCCGATTTTTAATTTCGAGTCGTTGTCTATCATATCAAAAATAAATCGTTTTCACCATTTAATTTTCATTTAACCTCACCACCAGAAGAGGAGCAAACGTGGCTCCGAAACGCGAAAATTTTTGTGTAGTGATACTATGCTTTATAAACCATTGTAACAACCATTACAATATAATTATATATTCTTTAGACTTGTACACTCATCTTAGTTGTTATACTGACGGTTCATTAGTTGTATTCTCTGGCCTTCTTAGATTGTTTATAGGAATCCATAACTTTTTGCAAAAGCGAATCCTTTTATTCTCATCATTTATCCATCACACCTTGATGGTGCATAGGGCAGCAACCTTTTTTTGCTGTTTCTGTAACAAACTTTTTTTTTACGGAGCAGAGTTGCTAGCCCTGCACTCAACCCCAAAACCTGGAGGTAGTGCCATAGAGGCAGATGATATTAAACACAAGTTCAAAGCTCTTTCCTTTTTTTTATAATGAAATTTTCACTTTTTAGCTTTTATTCCGATGCGCGTTCGGATATCTATGTCATATTTTTCGTCTATCTGGGAAGCGTTTCATCCTAGGATGGAAAGTGTGACAAACACTGAGATCCAGAAACGCATTGGGATGGCCATGGATGCATTTCAAAAGCTAAGCAGAGCATTAAGAAACAGAAAACTTCGGTAAAAACGAAAAAATGTGTACTGATAGGTGCCCTCCTATAAGGCATTATATGCTTGACAATCTCCACAAAGATGAAGAGACTTGAAGCCACAGAAATATAGTTCCATTACCCTGTCCTGAGACCTCAAATGGAACCACTATATTGAATCCATAGCAAAATCTACTGCTAAGAAGGTTGGGTCACTCTGTCGACCCAGGATGTTTCTTTCACCTGAATCCATCCTGCATATATACAAGTCAACCATCCGTCTGTGCATGGAGTACTGATGCCATTTATGGTCAGGTGCCCCTGCCGTTCTCCTCAGTGTTCTTGACAGGCTCCAAAGGAGGGTCTGTAATGTGATAGGTACTGATCTGGCGGCTCGACTGCAGCCACTTCCCCATCGTCGAAATGTGGCCTCCCTTTGTCTGTTCTATAAATACTTTCATGGCTTATGCTCAGACGAACTTAAGTCACTGATGCATCCTCAACAGGTGTTTACTCGTGCAACCAGATTGGCAACTGGGTCCCACCCATTCATAGTCAGGTTAGCCAAATGCAGACGACAATTCTACTCCTGCAGCTTCTTCTCTCGCACTTTCCGCCTGTGGAACTCGCTCCCGTATTCTTGCTTTCCTGACGGCTACAACCTCCAGAAATTTAAATGCAAAGTCAATACTCATCTACTAACCACTGGACTCTAGCTCTCTCCCCACCCCCGTATAACCTTCCCTTTCAGTGGCGTTTCCGCCTTGCTCGGGGTGAAATGATTAAAAAAAAAAAAATGAACCGAGCATATGAGCAACGACGAGGTTTGAAATAAAATAGATACAAAATAGAAAAAAAAACATATATCATCAGAAAGAAACAGTTGAAGTTTCTGGGGCAGCTAATGAGGAAGGATGGCTTAGAAAATCTGACATTCTCAAGAGAGGTCAAGGTAAAGAAGGAGAGAAGAAAGAAGTGTGTAACATACTTGATGGGCTTGTGCAAACGGATGGTAGAACAGGGTTTGGGAGAATTAATAAAAAGATAAAAATTATTAATAACTACAAGGGAGAAGAAAATGTAGAGGGCAATGATCGACTAAATCCTGAAGAGACACGGCACATGAAGGAAGATCATACATTAAAATATAAATTTATATACTTGCTTGATTTGGGCGTCTCTAATTTACATTTGGGGCTGTCCGTTTTGCTAATTACCATGTATTTTCTCTCTCTCTCTCTCTCTCTCTCTCTCTCTCTCTATCTATCTATCTCTCTATCTCTCTCTCTCTCTCTCTATTTGCGTAAAAATCAGAGCGTTGCAATTTTAGCACTGTCACAACAGGATCTATATATTTCAAGATATACTAATGCACCTAGCCTTGTGCTATATTAAAGTAATGTTCTATAATAATAAACTTTTGTGCTTTGTTTTTGTTTTTGTGTTTTATTTTGTTTTTAGGGGCGGAAGAGTGGCTAACAAAGTTGCGATTAGGTAAATTCGGATGTTGATTTTTAAACTAAAAAGTCACTTAGTTTCTAACGAAATTTTCTTGTTTATTTATTATCGTAAATATAGAACAAAGATATGTAGATGTGCGTTGTGGTGTAAAGGATATCGACTCGGATGAGAACTCGAAAAGCCGAGTTCAAATTCCAGTTGAATTCTTTGTATTTATCCACACACACTTATGTGTGTCTGGAAAGCGAGAAATATGATATATATATATATATATATATATATATATATATATATATATATATATATATAAACCCCAACCAACCCCCACAACAACAACGAACCAAATATAAACAGAGAATGATTCCAAACCTTTATTTCTCCCGATGGTGTGTTTGGGTTCCAAACACTGAAACATCCATATGATTGTAGAGAAGAGGACATATATAGAAGAAATTATGTGCATGTTCTAAAACATAATTTATAATAAATATCTATACTCACTCGGATATATATATATATATATATATATATAATATTTGTATGTTCCTTTTCTTATGGATGCAAGAGTGCTCTATTTCAAATAAAACCATTAATACTTAAGTGGTTAGTGTTTTTTGAGAATATTAGAAAAAAACTATTCTCAGTCCATTTCTAATCTACCGCTACTAATCTACCGCAAAAATGGCAACCTACTGCAGGAAAATCTTCTGTCTCGTCAGTTATGGATCGAAAGAGACATGATCACTCAAGCCAGTACCACTTATGGCGCTTAACTGATTGACTGAGATATAAAAAAGAAAACTTATCGATGTAGGTTTCGCAGAACACAGAGAAGGGTTTAAATATAGTTAAATGTGGGGAAAACTTTTTGTGCTTTACTAAAATGACGAAATAAATAGCACAAAGTCTCACATCTGATATCTTTTTTTAACATTTTTTAATCATTTCACCCCAAGCAATACAGTTGTACTGCTACTGTTGCGCAGGAGGTTACATAGAGGAAAAGTGATGAGAAACAGAAGCAGGTTATATGGGGTGTCAGTGAAAGGGTATCAGAAGGATGAGAATACTAGTGTGACGAGGGTGGAGTGGACAGAGAAAAGAGCTTGAGAGAAAGGATACGAGTCAGTGAGATAGGAGATGACTATTTACCTTACATTTAAATTCTTGGAGATTGTAGCTGTTGAGGAAGCAAATACTGGAAGGGAATTCCATGAGGAGGAAGTACGAAAAAAGAAGCTGATACAATAGAAGTTGTGGTTACATTTTATCAGTTTCACTGTAAAAGAGTGGGGCCTAGTTGTTAGTCTAGTAGCTCGAGTAAATTCATATTTAGGGGAAACCATAGAGTTAAGTTCATTGGAGCAGCAGTAGAAGACATACAGGAAAGCCACATCACGCCGGTGAGAGTGCGGCTGCTGCCGAGCTCTCACTTGGTATCGATCACATTACAGATTCTCCGTTGGATTGTGTCAAGAACCCCGAGGTGAACAGCAGGGGCACCGGACCAGATGTGGCAGCTGTATTCAATACTCGGGCGGATGGTAGATTTATATATGTGCAAGATAGATTTAGACGGGAAAAACTTCCTGGTTCTGCACAGTGAACCGACCTTCTTAGCAGCGGATTTAGCTGTGGATTCGATGTAGTCATTCCACTTGCGGTCTGCTGAGAGATTTAGGCCAAGAAGGCGCAGTGTTTTGCACTCGGGGAGGTTAGTCTGATTCATGCTAATGTGGGGGGGGGGGGTAAGAGCGATTCCCTATGATGGTTAATACATAGCAGTTTTGTTATGGAAGCATTAAAATTTACGAGCCATTTCTTACCCCAGTTCACCACAGATTGGAAGTCCTTTTCAAGCTCGGCGGCGTGGTTTGCTTTGTCAGCCTCAGTAGATTTTTGATCGAGGCGAGAGCATTTTCCCTACCTTGAGTTGTTAAAAACTCAATAGGAGAACATTGCTTGTAGATTTTATTACCACAAAACAAAACCAAGCTGATATTATTTCGTTATCACTGAGCTTTCTCCAGTCACGAGGAAAAGTCGATTCCTTGCACCACTCCAAAAAGAATATGGCTTGTTCTGCAATGTTATATCGAGTATCAGATTAAAACTAAAAATAGAGCATTGATGTCATATCTATGATGTGATAGATGCAAAATCCAAAGCTTGTTAATAGTCTATCTCTATATCCATGGCAAATGTTCAGAAGAACTATACTCATTATTTCCGCAAGTTTAAATTTTTTTCATCTAAAACCTCAATACTGCTGTCATTAAACCGAATCACCCTCAATTCCTCCGTATTCAAATTGTAGGTAAAAAGTTTAACTCAGATTATTTTTTTTTCTAAAAACTTCTACATTATGGAACAGACTTCCACTTGAATACGTAACTGAGCACAACATTCTCTGGCTTACGGCCACATCACGTTGAATAAACCGGTTCTCGCTCGATCACCGAAGTTAAGCAACGTTGTACCTGGTCAGTACTTATATGGGTGACCGCTTGGGAATGTCAGGTGCTGTAAGCGTTTAGTGACGGATGTGCGTTATGGGGCAGTGGATATCGGCTCGGAAAGAGAAATCGGTGAGCTGAGTTCGAATTCCAGCTCAATACCCTGCATTCACTTAAGCACTGGTACCCTTGGATAAAGGTATTAATCCGTCCCTTCCCTCCAGTTATGGGTTAAATAATAGGGTATGACTTGGGGACCCAGCCCTTAAAAACAAATCCTAATGGATCTTGATTCTCTTAAAGGAAAAATATTAGTAGACACAAAACTAAACATAAAAACAACAAATTGTTGAAAGAAAAAGGTATTACCAGCAATTAAAAAAATTAGTTAGCAATAAATGACCCGCCGAGGTTGATATGCCATAAAAACAAAACACCAACATTCTCATTCACTTCTAGTCAAGGATCAATCGATATCTACCCTCCATAAACTCACTGCCTCAAATTATTGCCGCCTTTGGTATAACACTGAACTCCATCCGACAGCAAGTCTTCTAATGGCGAGGTTTTTCGGAGCATGAAACCACCTTTTTCTCAGGTCCAACCTGGCTTAGGGTGGTAGCACTTATTAGGGCCCTAGCTATGGACAAATAGTTAACCAAAAAACTGGAAACAAAAAGACATTGAAAATATAAAAACAATTTTTTATAGTAAAACTACCAGCAATAACCATCAAATAAAGTTACACCACTACCACTCTCACCATCTACCCAAAACTCATTCTTGGTATCCGTACCCGTCTATCACCCTCCTTCTGACATTTCCTACCTCTAACTATCTTTTCTCACCACTTTCCCCTCTATGTAACCCCCTGCACAATAGTGGCCGTGAAATGCCTTGCTCGGAGTGAAACGATTATAAAAAAATAAAATAAAATAAAATAACCATGGGTATATCAAAGCGGAATTTGAAAATATCAAAAAATATTAAATGTAAATCTTTATTTGAAATACTTTACAGGCAGGCACTTCAGAATTTGTACTTTCAATTAACATTAATAGGAACTGAAAAACATATTATTTTGATAAGAAAATTAGGTACTGGAAACTTAATTAAATTGTAATTAAAATGGCGTCATTTGCGCTGGGTAGTCGTGGTACAGTGGATATCAGCTCCGAACGAGAAACCGGGGAGCCGAGTTCGAATTCCAGCCGAATTCATTGCATTCACTTAGGCGCAAATACCCTTGGGAAAGGTATTAATCCGTCTATTCCTTCTAGTTATGGGTTAAATAACAGGACAGATTGGGTTCTATAGCCTTGGTCGGCAACCAGTCTCCCACAGAAAGCAATGGCAAACTGCTACGGGATAATCTTCTGCCCAGTCAGTCATGTCTGTTTCGAGACATGATCGCCCAAGCGTGTATCAAGTATGGCACTTAACTGACTGAATATATACCCATGATGAGTGTTCTTGGGTTAAATAACTCACTGAATTTAATATACCGTTAAATAAAATAAACTAAACCAACCCATTCAAGTTTTTGTTTCATCCTTTTACATTTGTATCACGTATCTCTTTTAATAACCCTCTACCTTGAGTGGCTCTTAAGCCGTGTATCGTATGAACATTAGTAAAACAAAAATTAGCAAAATCTGCTAGACTACTAAGAATAACGATGGAATATTGACCATGATTCTTGTTGCTTAGTTTCCAGTGAGGGTCAACGGATACTTCGAACATGTAAACTCAGTAACAAACATATTAATAAAGCAAACCTTCCAAGGCCACTAATAGCCACCGAAAGTTTCGCAAATGCTACCGTTTCACTTGCAATACGCTTTGTCAACAAGCAGTTGATAATTATGACTCTAAGATCGAATGCGATTAAGTGATTAATGCGAATCAAGTTAATCCTAATTAAACGCCCTGTTGTAAAATCAAATCAAGAACAAACAGATGTTTGAAGAGAAAGGGTTAAAGCAGATAGGCTTTTGAAAAAGTCTTAAAGAAGTTTATCAGAACCAACAGATTGGCTCTACAAAGTTTCAAAAACTTTTATCAAATAACAAAAGTTAACAAATAGCAATAAGCTTGATCAAATAACTTGTATAATTCCAGCAACAATAAAAAAAATGGATAGTATATATTACTAGACAAGAAACGTTACTAGACATATAAATAATATGATGTATATATATATATATATATATATATATATATATATATATATATGATGATGTTTGACCCTTGCAGGCGAGAAAGTCGACGACTTTTAGGTAAAAGTCATGACTTACGCTTTAATTGGATTTAAGTGAGGAAGAGTTGCGCATAATCGCCAGCCTCACTCTCTCTTCCCTGGGTCCGGTGGCACAATATAGGCGAGACATGCCGGTCATAGTCAGGTATGCAATGGATGGCCAACAGTGATATTATTGTTTTCACTGTGCCCTGAATGCACTGCACAGCGCTTAGGTAGGCATTTTTCTTTTAATTATCCCATAACAGGATGCCACTACCTGCTCTGGTAGGCTGGTTGCCAGTCAAGGCTATAGTACCCAATCTGTCCTGTTATTTAACCCATAACTAGAGGGAAGAGACGGATTAATACCTTTTTGAAGGGTAGTTGCGCGTTAGTGACTTCAGAGTATTCACCCGGATTTTGAACTCGGCTCCCCTATTACTCGTTCCGAGAAATCAACTGCGTCACAACGCACATCCATAAAAATAAATAAATAGTATGAAACAATCATAAAATGTTCAGTCAGAAACTTTAGGTGATCATGTCTCGAAAGAGACATGACTAACTGAGCAGAAGGTTTTCTCGCAGTTGGTTGCCATTACTTTCTGCAGCAGACTGCTAAGGCTATAGAACCCAATCTGCCCTGCTATTCAACCAGTCGCTGGGGGTAGAAGTGATGAATTCATATCTTTCCCCAAAGGTTTTGCGCGTAAGTGAATGCAACGAATTCAACTGAAATTCGAACCCGGCTGTACCGATGTCTCGTTTCGACCCGATATCAACTCCACCACAACGCACATCCCAGCTTTTTACACGATTTAAAACTTTTGTTTAGAAGAAAACCATAAATACTAGAAAGAGTGATAAAATTATGGGCCCTTGCCGCCAATCTAGTACTGCGCTTAGTACAAAAGAAGAAAGTAATATCTTCTTTGTTTAAAATACAAAAAAGTACCATCAGAAAAATTAACATGAAATATGTATAGAAAAGTCACATTATGGTGGTTGAAAACTTTATAAATTTTATCTGACAATGACGTCAACTCTTCAGCAAATTAATGACGAATATTTCCTAATGACGGTAGCTGTTTTTGTTTATCGGTGTAACAAC
Source organism: Ascarosepion bandense (assembly GCA_037127315.1). Taxonomy (NCBI): domain Eukaryota; kingdom Metazoa; phylum Mollusca; class Cephalopoda; order Sepiida; family Sepiidae; genus Ascarosepion; species Ascarosepion bandense. Next base: position 2,432,024 of record JBBBDQ010000258.1, read on the forward strand.
CTCTGTGAGTTATTTAATGTCGAAATCTAAATGTTTTGTGTGCAATTTTATTTTATTTTTGGAGATAATAATGGTTTAGTAATACAGATTTTACAGGTACCGACTTGGTGGCTCGACTTCAGTCACTTTCTCACCGGCGAGATGTGGCTTCCCTCTGTCTGTTCTATAAACATTTTCATGGCTTCTGCTCCAACGAACTTAAGTCACTGGTGCCCCTGCCATAGGAGTTTACTCGTGCAACCAGACTGGCAACTGGGCCCCAACCATTCACTGTTAGATCAACCAAATGCAGCCGACAATTCTACTCCTTCAGCTTCTTTTCTCGCACTTCCTACCTGTAGACCTCCCTTACATATTCTTGCTTTACTGACGGGTACAACCTCCAAGAATTTAAATGCAATGTCAATACCCATCTCTTATCCACTTGACTCCAGTTCTTTCTACATCACCCTGTATATCTTGTTCTTTTCCTTTCTCTCTACCTTAGCAACTGTCATCATACCTGTGTTCCCAGTCTTCTCTTGCCCTTTCTCTGACACCCACTGTAACTGGATCGTCTTTCTCTTTACTCTCTTCCCTCTCCTCCTGACTAAACTTTTACTCTTATGTATCCCCCTGCGCATCAGTGGCAGTACCGCTTTGCTTGGAGTGAAACGATTAACACACTGTTTGAGAATAAGAAGTGGTTTCATACCTTTCCCAATGATAATTGCGAGTAAGTTTAGATAACGAACCCAAATGGAATTAAAAATCGGCTCTCCTATTGACTATTCTGGACCAATATTCATTACACCACTCATAAATTCAAGCTTAATGCACCTGGTATCCTTAAACGGTCATCTATTTAGGTAGTGACCAGGCTTAACTTCGGTGATCATACGGTGAAATAAGCCTTTTCTGTATGTAAACGTCTTATTTCACCATAACTATTACCGTGTGGGAAGATAAGTTTCAAGATTTCGGCATCCTAACCTTTATTGGGAAAGAGATAAGCTCAACAATAAATGAAAACAAAGATTATTATTGCTAGATCTGCACTGATAATAAAATAATCAGCCACCTTGCAGGACTACTTATAGATTCGTGTAAATTCTGTTGCCATTATTAATAGAAAATAATGACTTAGTTTAATCACCTTTCCTATAATTAATACACCAGTAAGGTTAACGTTCAATATTTTGTATTGTGTAGCTGAAAGCTCATAGACTCATATGCCAATATTGCGAGAGTCTACAATAAAAAAAAATTACCATTAAATAAACAATATCGGATTTTCGTTCTGGACGTAAAAATCTCAAGAAACGAAGTTGCAGCCCCCAATGTGGAAAGATAATTAAAACCAATATATACCATTGATTTTTATGAACAAATGAGATTTGTTCATGTACAATCGAATTCTTCTTGGGAGAATACCATTGGATAGGGAAAAATCTCTCAAAAGCAAATGGTAAAACTGACCGTTTCCTTATAACGAACAGACTATCAATGCTATTGGCCACATAAATTTATAGTTTTTTTTTTTTTATTAGATGAGTTTTTCAGGAAAATTTGTTCCTCAAATTCACTGTTATCATTCAACAGAATATAAGTAATTTTTAAAACCAGCTACCAATTTAACCTAATCGAACTGACCAGTCTTGCTGTTAGAACCATAGATAACGCGATGAGAACCGATGTTATCAGAAAAGTTGAATGTTGTTATGTCTAAGAAAGACAGCTCTCAAAATTCGCCCAAAACACAACACTTTGAAAATTCACCAAAATAATAATGTAACCAAAAGACTAAAAGTAGCATCCAATGTTGCCGCATCTGTTCAAAAGAATGTAAGGCTGCTACAGGATTAAAAAGCTACATTCTGATCTACTAATATCTGAGAATAAACCAAGCGATGACATTACTTCTAATTGATTCTCACCAATCATCAGTATGTATATGTATTTATTTTATTTAAGATGACTGATACGATGAATTTGTTAAGCTTCTTTATTGTATTTTTACTGCATGAAGAAGAAGTTGCCTTTTTCGATTTAGTGCAAAACTTCTCTAAATGAATTTTTATCCCGGCCGCTTTCTGTTAATCTGTCAGCGGTCAAAAATACACGTAAGGACATGAAATATGAGCACGTCCACAATGCACTTTTCAGATTCGTGGATTTTTAAAAAATTATTTCATCCAAAGGAAGGCAATAAAGCCACTAAGATGCAAGTAACTGTGCGTTTGAGAACTGAGAAAAACTAACTAAGGATAGAGAACAATAAAAGAACAGAAATTAAGAAGACAAAATATGACGATTGACATTGCATTTAAAGTTTTGAAGATTTAACCTCACTGGGAAGCAAGAAATCGGAAAGTGACTTCCACAAGCAAGAAATGCGATAGAGGAAACTGTTAACATAGAACTTACGGTTATATCAGTCCATTTCAAATGTAAAATGTTGAACAACTGCAGCTAATCTATTACTGTAAATAAATTCCTAAAATCTAGTTACAATAGAGAAAAGTTTATCAGAATAGTTACCATGAAAGAATTCATAGAAAAGGAGCGGGAAAGCTACGTAACGGTGATAGGAAGTGACTGAAGCAGAGATGCCATTTCAGAACTAATAAGATTGCAGATTCTTCTTTGAACTTTATCGAGTTGTCCTAAATATATAAAATAAGAATATGTCTACGTTTCAGCATATTTTACGTCTTATATACTATTTATTATAATAAAATAGTTAAAATTATTGACATTACCTAGTAAAAGAAACAAAAGCACTCGGGGCGAATAATCATTTGAGCAATGTCTGCACTTATAAAGTTTCAAAAGAGAAAACAATCGTTCACATAAAAATAATAGAATAAAATCTTAACTGAAATACCTTGTCATTTTTAAGGAAATTTGTATTACTGGGGTGTAGCTGCCAAAATACACATGTATGTATGTATGTATGTATGTATGTATGCATGTATGTATGCATGTATGCATGTATGTATGCATGTATGTATGTATGCATGTATGTATGTATGTATGTATGCATGTATGTATGTATGTATGTATGTATGCATGTATGTATATATGTATGTATGTATGCATGTATGTATGTATGTATGTACGCATGTATGTATGTATGCATGTATGTATGTATGTATGTATGCATGTATGTATGTATGCATGTATGTATGTATGTATGTACGCATGTATGTATGTATGCATGTATGTATGTATGTATGCATGTATGTATGTATGCATGTATGTATGTATACATGCATGCATGTATGTATGTATGCATGCATGCATGTATGTATGTATGCATGTATGTATGTATGTATGTATGTATGTATGTATGTATGTATTAGCACATTAACTGCCACCTTCGTGTTAGCAGTTCTTTCGTCCCAACTACGAATTATCCTGCGTCTTATTGTCTATCGGATCGAGCTAGCTCGGACATTTATGAGCCTATCACGCCAGTCATCACGGTCCTTCATCAAAGTCAGGAGGTCAGTAAGGTGGTATTCCGTGACATAATATACCTGGTGAATGTAGGGAGTTACTGAATGCCCATCCTGTCTTGCGCCATAGCTCAGTATCCAGAGCAATAGATCACTCGCAACAGTGTCTAACGGAGAGATAAGATTTGATGATGCTACTTACCAAAATTGCAGTGTCTATATTGCTGTTTGTTTGTTTGTTGTTTTGTTTTTTTCAATAGTTTACTGGTAGAAAGTCATTTTGGCCAAAAAGTTTTGTCATAAAATGCTCTATATCGAGATAGACATAGAGTATTAACAGAATTAATGTGGGTAAATTTGTTACTTAACTGAGCAGCGTTATGTCGACTTCGAAATTTTGAAAAAGCCATGTCGAGTAAAAGACACCACAGTAATACATTCACGAAACTTCAAAGGCCGCATAAATCTGTTCAGTTAAATGATAAACTTCTCCAAATATATTATATATGTGTGATAAAATATAGTTTCAAGATGAGCTATATTTATGGGTTACAGTAAAGAGCTCAATATCAGGGACAGAGCGTATGTAAATATAAAAGTATACACTGAAGTCAACACCATTTAGGCACTCATTACGACTGAGCGCTCTAAAGAGAAAAATTTTAAAAACAGTTACAATTTCTGTGATTTACGCGTTACTATTCAGCAATGAATGGCGTAAGTATACACCGCTTATGTATAACACGCTAAAATTTCCCCTGTCTTATTTCATGCGCCTATGGCTTAGGGAGTAGAGACAAATCAGTCGAGTTTCGATACCGGTCAGAAGCAAGTGGATGTCTAGCCACACTGATGAGCTATAATACAGCGAAACAGGCTTGTATGTTGATGACAAATATATATATATATATATATATATATATATATATATATATATTAATAAATAGCCACAGTCAGTCAGTTAAGTCAGTTAAGTGATACACGTGATACACGCTTGGGCGATCATGTCTCGAAAGAGACATGACTGACTGGGCAGAAGATTATCCCGCAGTAGGTTGCCATTGCTTTCTGTGGTAGACTGGTTGCCGACCAAGGCTATACAACCCAATCTGTCCTGTTATTTAACCCATAACTGGAAGGAATAGACGGATTAATACCTTTCCCAAGGGTATTTGCGCCTAAGTGAATGCAATGAATTCGGCTGGAATTGGATCTCGGCTCCCCGGTTTCTCGTTTTGAGCCGATATCCACTGCACCACAACGCACATCCAATAGCCACAGACGTAGGAAAATATGTATATTTATTAATATATATATATATAAATAATACATCACTTTTCATACAATGAGTACTGTTTTATTAACACCTGAATAATAATGCTATACATATGTGCACCCCCACTTCATATGTACCTTTATAAATTTACGTTACTATATATATATGTACATACGTACGTACGTATATATATATATATATATATATATATATCACTATCCACCACCATTTATCCATGACTCCTAGATGGTGCATAGGGCAGCAACTTTTTGTTGCTGTTTCTGTAACAAACTTTTTTAACGGGGCAAGGTTGTTAGCCCTGCACCCAACGCCCAAACCTGGAGGACCATTCTTGGTCCTTACGTCTACAGCACCTGGCATCCCCAAATGGTCAGCCATTTAAGTACTAACCAGGCACGATGTTGCTCAACTTCGGTGATCTGACGGGAACCGGTGTAGAAAAAAAAAAAATATATACATATATATATATATATATGTTTCTGATGCAAGGCCGAGGACGGTCTGAAATATCAAATATAATAATAGAAATAAATAAATATAGTCAGAAAAATACATTTTTAAACTTACAACTTTTTAGTAGTTTTTCCTATATATATATATATATATATATATATTGTGAAAAGATTTACTGAATGAATAAACAAATTATCTAAAAAAACGGAAAAATGTTAAGGTGCTGGAAAAACTTTAAAATTAGTTAAATCGTTTTTGTCGAGCGTATTTAATAAAATATTTTTTTA